>QRFJ01000713.1:296118-659235 GCA_006176705.1 Cocos nucifera | reverse complement strand
CTGCAAAAAATGCTGACGTCAGTGTTGTGTCGACGATTTTTTTTTTTTTTGAAATTCAATTCTAGGCTCGTTTGAAGTCTGTTTTGCCTGAAATTTATTTCATCTAAACCAAAAAAATAAGATCTTGACATTGGTGGCCTTCTTTTCCATATAAGATTAATACAAGTATTAATTTTTAAAGAAATAAATTAATTTATTTTA
Organism: Cocos nucifera; assembly: GCA_006176705.1. Lineage (NCBI taxonomy): Eukaryota > Viridiplantae > Streptophyta > Magnoliopsida > Arecales > Arecaceae > Cocos > Cocos nucifera. The sequence goes on along the minus strand of QRFJ01000713.1, from coordinate 659,034 downwards.
TAATTTAATACTTTTATTAGTATATTTTTACCACTTATCATTTAGGTTTTAGATCAGCACATACTAGAACAATCTTTTCACTATAAGGGATAAACCATACAGCAGGACAACCTTATAGTGAAAAAAGATCAAAGAGAAACCCTAGAGAAGACCCTTTTTCTCTCTTTCTTTTCTCTCGATAGGACATACTAACTTGTGTCCTTACAATGGCCCATGCCGAAGACCCTTCTTATGCCCAAGGAACCTATGCCTAAGCCCTCTCTCTTAAGAGAATTTGCTATAGAAAATGCATGCCCAAAGCCTCTTTAAATAGAGAGAAAAGGGGAAGTTCTTGTCTAGATCAAATACCTAGAAAAGTATATCCAAATTAGATAAGATTTGGGGCACCCGACTCTTGGGTGCCTCCTCCTTTTTTTATGGTATGGATTCTCTGGAAGTGGCACACAAAACCTTCCTTAATCCCATGAAAAAAATCAGAGAATAATCAGGTTGGTTGGTGCCATACGAGGGGAAGAGTTTTGGTTTTGTCAAATTCTATCAAATGGAGTTTCAAATCAAAACTACCTACTAGTTTTGATTTAGTCCACAACCAAATACCATCTAAGAAAGATAGGGGCAAAGGCAGCATGCGTGGGCTCTCTGGGCATGAGTGGCTTCATGCAAAAAATCAAGGGAAGGGGTGTGGGAAGGCTAGGTGGCGCAAGGGAGAAATTCTAATCAAATTAGGACTTCATATTTTGACCTAGTCAAAGCAATTCTTATGCCCAATTGAATAAAAACTTGTGCAACCCAATTAAAGGTGATCTAAGTTTAAGTAAGAGCTAAATTAAATTAGACTAAATTATATTTAACTCTTATTTAGACTCAAATCAAATTAGAAATTTGGTGCACATAAGTCTTAATTCAATTGGGAATCGATCTCCCCTGGAATTGCCTTATCCCATAAATTAATTGGACTTGATCTAATCAAGCCCAAACCAAATCTAATAGAATCTTATTCAATTAGACTCGATCTCATTTCTCTTGCTCAATTAGATTAAGCTAATTAACAATTCAATTGCTAATTAATCATCCTTCAATACTTGCACTAGGTCAAATATCAATCGTATTGATTGTTTGATCCTAGAACAATTCTTAATCGTTGATCAACCATCCAACCAGATTGAGATCTCTAATATATATGATCCCATAGGTTCGAGCCTAAGCTAGTAGTATAGAAATAAATTCATATACCAATCGAAGTGACCATCTAGGAACGGTATCCGACGGTCGGATAGATTGAATGTATAAAGCAACATTCTAGAACCCATGTGGATATGGTTTCCGTATAATTCATCCCCTTGACCATGAATGCTCATAGGATAACTCAGGGTTTGACTATCAATCCTGATTTGGTCATCCATATAGTATTTCAAAATATCAAATACATCATATGGATTATCCTGGCTAAGGCTTTGTTAAATTGAAACATAGTGATGCATTTTTTCTAAACTCTTGGAGTGGACAATCCCATCTTGATCACTCACCAACTTCATAAGTACTTGACTGTGCCCAAAAATCTTCTATCACTGAATTAAAAATTTAGATAGTCTGGCAGTAAAGCACACTAAGTTCCTTGCAAGCTACCGTGGTGATCTCAGATCCAAAGGATACTTATACCCATCTCCCATCAGAGTAATTTTTGATAGTAAAATACTCTAAAGTTGATCATGTTCAATGATGATGTACCACTACATCTCCAATGTATGCTATATCAGTATCTCCATACTTCTTGATTAAGAGGACAACCAATCCATATGGCATACAATGATTTACAGTCGATAAATGTTACAATATATCATTTGGTTATGAACACTTTAAGAACTAATTGATAAATCCTCTCTTTATCGGATCTAAATAGTCCTAAGGACTTCATCACAATATTGAAGTTTATTAGAAGACAAAGATTTATGATAAAAATATGCCAGAATAAATTTTTTATTCATAATAAATTATTTGTATTTACAAGATAGCTCAATCATCAATAGGCTGATGATTGATTTTGGGACATATTTTTCAATAGTTTGATGATCATAAATCAAAGATGGATATTAGATACTATATCGATTAGCTCTTGTCTAAGTAGAAGATTGTTAGAAATAGTGTCCTAAAGTCAATCATCTAAACTATGATGGTTATAATTTTATATATAAATTATATTAAATAAATGTTATTTTAGTAGTTCATCATATTGCATCTTCGTAGAACTCCTTTTATGATAAAGTCCTTAGAACTATAAATAATCAATAATAGAGGATTTATCAAATTGTTCTTAAACTATGTTCACGACTAAATAATATATTATTACAAGGATAATAATATTTATTGAACATAGGTCATTGTGTACCATATGGGCTAGTTGTCCTCTTAACCAAGGACTGTTGAGATACTATTATGGCATACTGGTGAAATGTAAGAGTATATTATCATCAAACAATGACTCACCTATAGAGTACTTTGCTGTTAAGAGATACTCGTAAAGGATATGGGCATGAGTGTTCCTCAAACCTAAGCTCACCATGGTGACATAGAAACAACTCACTATGCTTATGAAGTCAGTGTGTAAGTCAAGATGGGATTGACCCCTCTGGTGAGAGGTAATGCTTCACTATATTTCAATCTACTAAAACCTTGGCTAGGATAATCCATGTGATTGTCATAGGATTTGAGAAAGATTGAAATATAATATTGATCACTCTTTTAGGATTGACGGTTAAATCCTAGATCGTCCTGAGCATTAAGGGTCAAAGGGATGAATTATGCAATAACCATATGCCAAGGTTCTAGAATATTGCTTAAAAATCATTTGACTTATCCAGACATCAAATATCATTGCCAGATGGTCACTTCGATTAGTATAAAAAATTAGTTCCTATACTACCGACTTAGTATTCGAACCTATGGTGTCACGCACATAAGTCATGCAATGTTGAAAAGAATTGATCTAACATCTTTATGTTCAATTTGAAAATACTTGACTTGATTGAGAAAATAGATTTATTTAATTAAAGAATTAAGTTAATGTTCATATGGAGTTAAATACTGACTATGCCTAGCTAGCACTGGCCATGAGGTTCATGATTAATTTCAGGGATGAGTTTAACCTGAAAATATCTAAGGTTTAATTAGAGATTGAATTCAAGTAATAATTAATTTTAGATCAGATCTAAATTAATTAGGCTTGATTTAATTGGTCTATTATCCAAGTTAGACTTGGATCTAAAACTTTAATTAGATTAGGGCTTGACAATGTATTTGAATTAAGCTCGAATCAAGTTCGAATCAGATTCAAATTGAACTCAATTTGAACCAAATTTGATTTGGTCAACTAGTGTCTTTGACCATTGAGGTTCTCTCTCATATGTGGCCGACTAAGAGGGCTTTGGGCCTGAAGTTTTTTCAGTCAAAGGTCTTGGTTTGGGTGGCACAATGGTGGGCCAAGAGTCGGTGACAACTAGGTATCCTTAAGAGATTAGGATATCACCTTAGGTCTCCTACTTGGAGTAGGATTTGGCTAGTCAAGGTAGTTATCCATGGAATCCTTATTTGATAAGGATTCAATCAGATCTTAAGCTTCATCTATATAAAGGAGTGAGATCCCTTAGGCAGCAACACATAAGATCCATAGCCCTTGGGCATGAGAGAGAGAGAGAGACCTAGGGTAGAGCTCTTCTACTACTTCTTCTTATTGGTGTATGGGTAGAGGATCCGATCTTGCCGCGCCCTCTTCTCCCTCTTTCTTGGTGTGGCACCTAATATCTCATCCCTCTTCTCTATGTTGCATGGTGTGCATGCGATGTAGAGGGTCCATGCTTTCGAATCTCACGAAGCAGCGTTGCAGAATTTTCAGCTCCTCAGTCTCTTTCTATTGTGCATTGATGTATATTTTCATAATTATTATGAAAAATTTTAAAAATTTAAATCTATTCTCCCTAGACTCCATCTGAATATAATTCAAATTTGGAGAATTTTTCCATCACATTATTGTCCTTCCGTTATGATGAATGTCATCTCCATAGGCCTTTTGGCCAAAGTTAGTTTTAACTTTGTAATAAAAGTTGATTTTTGTAATATCATTTTGAATGGTACTATAAGTATGCATGGATAATTAAAACATGGCATATACATTCTATCACACCCCATTAGTGTAATGTACACATTTAGTAAACATCCAAGAATAGATAATGTCAGTGATGTCAACCTTTAGCATTGTCGGCTAGGTCATATAAACAAGAACATGATAGATGGTTAACCAAAGAGGGAATCCTAAACATTAATAATTATGAATCATTACCAACTTATGAATCATGTCTTCTTAATAAAATGACAAAGTCACCTTTTAAAGAAAAGGATGAACGAGCTGGTGTTGTTCTAACTCTAGTACATAGCGATGTATGTGGACCTATGAATGCAAATACCAGAGGTGGATATAATTACTTTATTACTTATACTGATGACCTATCTAGGTATGAGTATGTCTATCTTATGAAACATAAGTCTGAATTATTTAAAATATTTAAACAATTTTATAGTGACATAGAAAAATAAATAGAAAAAAGTATTAAAACTCTTCGATCAGATCGAGGAGAAGAATATCTCACTAGTGATTTTCTGACATATCTAGAGGAGAATGGAATTCCCTCTCAATGGATACCTCCTAGGACACCACAACATAATGGGGTTTCAGAAAGGATGAATTGAATACTATTAGACATGGTTCAATCTATGATAGGCTTTGTGAATCTACCAATCTTCTTTTAGGGATACTTTCTTGATACTACTTATTATGTACAGAATAAAGTTCCAAGCAATCTATCAATAAAATATCATATGAGATATGGATAGAGCAAAAACTGATACTCCCACACCTTAGGATTTGGTGATGTCTAGTTTATGTCAAATATTTAAAGATAGATAAACTTGGACTAAGATCCGATAAGTGCTTGTTTGTAGGATACCCAAAGAAAACTAAAGGATACTATTTCTACTTTGCTGAAGAATAAAAGATGTTCATCAGCAATAGGACAATCTTTTTGGACAGAGAGTTTCTTAAAGAATGAATTAATGCCATAAAGATCAAACTTGGTAATGTTTGTGAGGTTGAAAATCAGACACCAATGACTGAATATACAAAAGTAGATTGAATTGGAGAACCAAATCCAGAGCCTATTATAGAAGCAACGTTGAGCAGATCTGATAGAGTACCACATTAACTGGATAGATACTATAATTTTTTAGTCCAAGATGTTGATCCTATTGAACTAGATGAGAATGTTGAGGATCCAGTCACCTATATAAATGCCATGCGGAGCCCCAACTCTAAGAAATGGCTTAATGCCATGAAATCTAAGATGGAGTTTATGGAGATCAATAGTATATGGACACTCATTAATCCACTTGAAGGAATTAAATCCATAGGATGTAAATGAATTTTTAAAAGAAAATGAGGAGCGGACAGGAAGGTAGAGACCTATAAAGCCCAACTAGTTCTCAAAGGTTATCATCAATATTATGGTATTGACTGTGATGAGACATTCTCTTTTGTGGTAATGCTTAAGTTCATTCAAATTATGCTTGTAATAGCAGCTTACCTAGATTATGAGATTTGGAAAATGGATATCAAAACTACTTTCCTTAATAGAGAGTTGGAAGAAGAGGTATACATGATATAGCCTAAAGGGTTCACATCCATGGATGAATCTAAAGTATACAAGCTAAATAGATCCATTTATGGATTGAAGCAAGCTTTCTAGTGTTGGAACATATGCTTTGATAAAATGATCGAAATGTATGGCTTCGTTAAGAATAGAGAGGAGCCTTATATCTATAAATAGGCTAATAGTTCTATTGTCATATTCCTTATTGTTGGGGGTAAAATAGCTCCTGTCGAAGTCTAATCAGATGTCCGACCTTAGTATAGTGCTATCTGGAGTACTGATGATTAAGTTCGAACATCAACCAAGTTGTTCCCCTATTCCAACCAAGTTCTAGAAGGTCGGCCTTTAGACCTAGTGTGCTTGGTGACCCCCTCAATAACAATCCTCTTTACTCTCTAGATAACTATTGAACTTGTCAAACACAGTGAACATTGGCCAGACAAACTTAAATAGTGAAAGGAGCTAACATTCGACTAATTCTAATCTCTAGCTTTGGTAAGCAGTAGGCCCTCAGTAAAAGTTGAACCCCAGCATCGTCCGACCTTGCCTAGTGGCCGACCTTGCCTAGTGGCCGACCTTGAAAGCAACTAAATTTCTCTACTTCATCTTATGGACTGTAGATCCTAGCAACTCTACATCAAGGACCTTGGCCAAATGAATTTGAGTCAATAAGATGACCTCGCTGTCAGTATAAGTCCAACCTTCAATCCGGAATAAGTAGTAGTCAATCCTTAAGCAGCAAATCTCAATACTCCATCCCAACTTCAAGTCAATTATGAATATTCACCGAACTTCTTCAAGAGAGCCTAGCCATAGTCCTTATTGAAGAACCTGCCATATCTTTCTAGCCTCCAATCTATCTAATCAAGAATGCCTACACCTGCTCTCGATCGACCTTGAAGATGGCTGAGTTTCTAAAAGTTGTCAAAGGTAGCATCAACAAGACCCCAAACTTAGAATCCAACTATAAACTCCCCACCATCAATGCAAAGGCCGATCTTCAAAGCTCTGTCAGTCTGACCTTCAATTCCAATGATGACATAAATGAAACACTATTAAACTCAAAAAACCCTGATCTTCAATCTGAACTATAACAAATAAAATCCAACCACCAGTAAATCATGACAAATGATAGCTCACTCTCTATAACAAACTCTAAGTAGTTTGAATGGCCTTCTAACATTCTATTCTAGCTATCACAATCATTCTATTATAGGCTCCATCTATATAAGGAATCCTTCAAATACGTTGCTTCTCTTTAAGCTCTTATGCTCTCATCTCTACTTTAATTCTCCTGTATACTCCATTCTTGTTGGATAAAAAGCTAACTTGACCATCAGAGTGTTCTGTCAGAGCCATCCATCCTTCGTCTGGATTTCATTTTACATGTCTCATCGATGAGATTATCTCCACTACCTCCAGCGAACATCATTGTCCAACGATTTTTTGCACCAATAGGATTGGTGCAAGAGAATTGGTGTCTGAACTCTTGTTCTAAAAGAAGTACTCAATCGAGTTTATCTTATTCCTCTCTTTAGCTTTTTTTCTTTGATTCTTCTCTTTTTCAACAAGATGCCACCCAAGAAGGCTCCTTCTTGATGATCCATCATCTCTACTGCCAGATCCAACCCAAAACCAGTAGATCTACCTGCTTTGACCCCATTTCTGGTACCACAACCTTCTCTACTAGTAACAGGGGTGGATATGGAGTAGTTCAACCTACTGATGTAGTAGGTTAAGGGTCTCACAAAAGTAGTGCAGACCATGTAGCAAGTTCTAGCACCAGCGCCACTAGAGTGACCATTGCTGAAGCACCAGAATCGAGCATGAGGAAGGCCCACCTAGGTGAACAACAAGTACTATTTCTACCATCATGACCATGGTCACGATACTGAGGAATATATCCAACTCCAAGATGAGATTGAGGAGCTGATCAGGCGAGGTTGACTGGACCAATTTTTGCAATGTCGACTAACAAAGAGGAAAGATCGGCCAAGAGTCCTATTGCAACCAAAGCCACCTTGGAAGGAAGAGCCACAAGGAGATCAGCCTCCATTTGGAATCATCAATAATATTGCTGGGGTATATTGGCAAGGGGAAGCTAGCGGATAGATAGGGTTAGCAAGGAAGCAGATGACTGAGGAACCCATTGCTTTTACTGAAGAAGATGAACAGGAGGTTCAATTCCACACAATGATGTTGTTGTAGTCCTTTTGAATATTGCCAATTATGATGTATGCCATGTTTTGATGGATAATGAAAGCTCTACTGATATTTTATTTTATTATGCTTTCTCTAAATATCTATACCTGATAATTATATAAGGCAAATAAGTTCTCCATTAGTAGGGTTCATCGGTGATGCTGTACTGGTTGAGTAAAAAATTACTTTACCAATTATGGCAAGTCGGTACCTGTTGGTGTAGAATCTGGTTGACGTTGGATCAAACTAAAGTTTAAGAAGAAGAGGTCACCGCCAGTGATCTACAAAATAAAGTCTCATCCGGAGTCAGTGGTGGTGACTTCGGTAGGATCCTCCGATGATCAAGTCAACTCTTCTGGCCAATAGAAATGCAGTGCTCAGAAAAAAATTTAGTAGAGTTTTGAAAAGGAGAAGAGAGTTTAGAGAAAATGTATTTGGATGGTCCCTTTTATAGACAAAGTTCGGAGCAGACTGATAGTGACAATCATAATCGTTTGGTCGTGGGCCGCTTGAGACCATATGGAATTTATTATGGAGAGAGGTGTCATCCATAGTAGACTGATAATGACATTCGTAACCATCCGATAGTGAGGTCACCTATAGCAGACTGATAAATGACAGTCGTAACCATCCAGTAGTAGGATCACCTATAGCAAATTAATAAATGATAGTCGTAACCATCTGGTAGTGGACCTTTCAGAGCCACACGAAGTTTGTTATGGAGAGAGGTGTCTGTTGTTGTGATGTGCCCATTCGTTGAGATTTAATAGTCAATCCAGAGGTAGCAAGCATTGGTTGGTGAAGAGCTTTGACATATATCAATTCTAGAGTAGTTCGGACTTCTAATGAGAATACGGCTAGAGAGGATCATCTAGAAGAAATACTACTTGAAATCTAGAAGTAATCCACTAAAGAAATTCGGATGGAGTTCTATTGATGGAGAAGTCCAGAAGGAGTTCGACTTCTGAAGGAATCTGATTGAAGGAGAAGTTTGAAAGAAGTTCGACTCCTGAAGAAATTCGACTGAAGGAGAAGTTCGGAAGGAGTTCAGCTTCTGAAGAAATTTGACTGAAGTAGAAGTCTGAAAGGAGTTTGGCTCTAGAAGGAATTTAACAAAAGGAGAAGTCCAAAAGGAGTTCTGCTGCTGGAGAATTTTCGATCGAGCTTCTCTATAATTATCAGTTACATTAGGCTAAGCATCAGACTAGACTTCGGTGAGAGCAAAATTTATCCCAAACAATAGTCTTTCTACTCCTGAGTTCAAAATTCGAAGGAAGAGAGTACAAAAAAGATGACTGTCGAAGATTTTTTTTGGGCTCTACATCCATTGAGGTTGAAGCTCGGGGGAGATCTTATCTTCTATTGAAGTTGAAGCTCAAAAGAGATCTTATCTCCCATGGAGGTTAAGAGAGATCTTATCTTCTTTAAAAGTTGAAGCTCGGAGGAGATCTTATCTCTAGTCGAGGTTGAAAGAGATCCTATCTTCTTTTAAAGTTGAATCTTGAGAGAGATATTATCTTAAGTCGAGGTTGAAGAAGATCTTATCTTCCATTGAGGTTGAAGCTTGGAGGAGATTGTATCTCCAGTCGAGGTTGAAGGAGATCTTATCTTCTTTTGATGTTGAAGCTCGGAAGATATCTTATCTCCAGCCAAGGTTGAAAGAGATCCTATCTTCTATTAAAGTTGAAGCTCGGAAGAGATCATATCTCTGACCGAGGTTGAAGGAGATCTTATCTCCTATAGAGGTTAAAGCTCGAGGGAGATCTTATCTTCGATTGAGATTGAAGGAGATCTTATCTTTTATTGAAGTTGAAACTCAGGAGAGATCTTATCTTCTATTGAGGTTGAAGCTCGAAAGAGATCTTATCTCCATCCTTGGTTTAAGGAGATCCTATCTCTTGTTGAAGTTGAAGCTTAGAGAAGATCTTATCTCCAATCGAGGTTGAAGAAGATCATATCTCCTATGGAGGTTGAAGTTCGAAGGAGATCTTATCTCCAATCAAGGATGAAGGAGATCTTATCTTCTGTTGAAGTTGAAGCTCAGGAAAGATCTTATCTCCTATTGAGGTTGAAGCTCGGAGGAGATCTTATCTCCAGCCGTGGATGAAGAAGATCCTATCTCCTGTAGAAGTTGAAGCTTGGAAGAGATCTTATCTCTAGCCGAGGTTGAAAGAGATCTTATCTCCTGTGGAGGTTGAAGTTTGAGAGAGATCTTATCTCTAGCCAAGGTTGAAGCATGGAAGAGATCTTATCTCTTTTTGAAGTTGAAGCTTGGGAGAGATCTTATCTCCAGTCGAGGTTGAAACTTGGGGCATATCTTATCTCTTATTGAGGTTGAAGCTCGGGGGAGATCTTATCTCCGACCAAGGTTGAAGGAGATCCTATCTCTTGTTGAAGTTGAAGCTTGGAGAAGATTTTATGTCCAGCCAAGGTTGATGCTCAGGGGAGATCTTATCTTCTATCGAGGTTGAAGGAGATCCTATCTTCTTTTGAAGTTGAAGCTTGGAGGAGATCTTATCTCCAACCGAGGTTGAAGCCCGAGGAAGATCTTATCTCCTATTGAGGTTGAAGCTTGGGGGAGATCTTATCACCGACCAAGGTTGAAGGAGATCCTATCCTCTGTTGAAGTTGAAGCTCGGGGGAGATCTTGTCTCCAGTTGAGGTTGAAGCCTGGGGGAGATCTTATCTCTTGTTGAGATTGAAGCTCGGAGGAGATCTTTTCTCCAATCGGGGTTGAAGCTTAGGAGAGATCTTATCTCTAATCGAGTTGGAGCCTCTCTTCTGACCTCATCTAAAATGAATGAAGCCTTCAACTTTGTTCACATTAGGACAAGGCTCTCCTCCTATTCATAATGAGCCATAGGGGCACGTAAGGTCCATTGTGTGAGGATTTATGGTGTTCCCAATCCTTGGGAGGCCATGAGAGGAGTCAGGGCATTCGTTCCAGACATTCCAGGGGCTTGGTTGGTGCTTCAAAGATCTGGTACACAAGATGAAGCAAGGAACCAAAGTTGGAAAATCAAGACTACATAAAGAAGATTTTCTATAGGTTAGCTGGCTTAGTCCAAAACTAGGTTGGCTAAGTCTCAGAGCATAGATAAAATAGAGAGCTACGCATTCATGACTACTGGCACGGCATAGGACTAGGTCGTCTCAGTTTGAAACTAAGTTGACCCAATGAAACATAGCCGACTCAATGCTGAGACTAAGCAGGCTCAGTGCACGGGCAGAGTTACGCGATGGTCTATTTTGGACTAGGGTCTGGGTTGATCCTAGGGGTCTTAAGGCCTGGTTTGAGAGGTCCTAAGGTGGCTAATTCATATATGAGTCGGGTCTAAATCTAGAGGATGAGAGCATGGAAGACATGGATGTACATGGACTCGATGAGTGCTTTCATGTATTGGGTTAGCTAGGGAGTTTTTTGGTCGGACCTAATGGCTATGTATAAATACATAGGTTATATTAAGATTTCATTAAGGCTGTGAATGCTGTGAATATAGACCTTTACTCCCTCAACTCTCTTCTTCTCTTCTCTCTAGAGTTGCCACCCTAGGGTTCCTGAAGAGGCCTTAGAGAAGGGGGTGTCTCCCTCAAGCCTAAGGAGGGAGGCACCCCATCATAGATCCAGGTGGAGGATCGGTGGTGTGGTGCCCATAGAGAACATTACAAATTTCTTCAGGTTCATGCTAAAGATCAGGAGCTCCCACAACATGATATCGATGCTTGTGATGTCAAGGATGATTGGCGTTCGAGTGATATCATGGGTCTACAACTTGGCATCAGAGCTAGGTGATACCTAGAATGTTGCGGATGATAATATGGTATCAGAGCTTGATGTTGCATGGAAGAGCCAAGTTTTAGAGCTTGATGGTGCATGGAAGAGAAGGAGAAGTCGTACAAGATGAAATCAAAAATCTGTATAAGAATTTCATGGTATGTCTCAAATCTACCTTGTTATTGCTATGGTTTGGCTAACCGGGAGCAGCGGATTGAAGGTGGAGGTTGAGAGGATTAACGGAAAGAAATTTTTTTGGGATGGAAGAATTTGGTGCATGAGTTGCTGATCGGTCTTAGTGGAAAGGTTAGGATGTATGACGATTATGTGATAGCTAAAGAGCACTAGAGTGCTGCAGTAGTGCTTACCTGGGGATGCAGGACTGAGAGAGGCTCAGCGACGCAGCAGCCGAGGGAGGTATCTTAGCAGAGAGCATCAAGGTTCTCTAGAAAGATGGGCAATGTAGGGCTGTTGAAGAGACATTTCCCAAGGGATAATGGTCAAAAGAACGCTGAAGAAGCGACTATACATCCTTTAGTGTTTGGAGGTGGGGAAGTAGTCGAAGATGTATTCAGTGGTTCGATCAGAGCATGGATTTGCGAAGCCTTGGGAATGATGGAGATGGATGATCCATTGAGGTCTAGTAGGTTAGGACTGGGCGGATATAGAGCGGCATAGAGATGAGTCAAGGAGCGCAGCAGGAGCACTTCCCAGGAGTGATAGGGGTTGAGAGAGGCTCACCGGTGCAGCAATCGAGTAGTGTATCTCAGTAGAGAGTGTCAGTGGTATCTCAGAGAGATTAGGTGTTGGTCTCAAGGAGAGCCAGGGGTTCTTAAGGAGCGCTAGGAGGTCTCTAGTAGTCGAAAGTATCATGGATCAGATTTCTTCTATAGGAGCACCAGAAAGAGTTACGGTTCAGGTGGAGGATGGTTCTCCGGGCGCAACTGAAGTGATGGCTGGTGTAGGGGCAGAAGAGAAGGACTAAGGCGAAATTCTCTAGGATTTAGTCGATGGGTTCAGAAGAGTTGGATGAGCTCTTGAGTTTTAGAGGTGCCCACAGGTTGCGGAGGTATCCGAGACAGCTTCAAAGGGGTCCATGAAGAATGCAGGATTCGAAGGGACAGCAACCGTATTCGAGGTGCAGCGGCAGGCTCAGTAGTGCAACGTTGAATGGTTGGCCTCGAGGGACTCGATGATAGAGTCAGCTTTTATGGAATTAGGTGGACTTTGGATATAAGTGGAGCACCACAGTGGTGGCTTCACAAGTGGAGAAAAAATTTGGCATGAGTTCAGAGCGTCGGTGATGCATAGTTCCAAGTGGAGTGGCATGTGCTAGTGGACAGGCATAGCTCTGATGAGATCGTGTCAAGTGGTACAACATGTGTTGGTGTAGAAATGTTGTAGGTTCTTCAGAAAAGTCCACAAAAAGTGATGCAGCTGCTAAGAAGAATGGATCCTATAATTCTATGATGGTATAGAGGTGCAAGCATAGGTCTTTAGTGGTGGAGGCAGTCATCCCAAAGGCCTCAAGGATGCACAATAGCTGAAGAGAATTGGTAGAGGCGATGATTGCACAAGGGACTGTCGAGTGTGCAGGGATAGTGGGATCATGCAGGAGGTCATTATCGAGGAGTTTGCTAAGGCTTGGGGCACCAAGGTGGAGATTGTGGGGATTTATGGTGCTCCCAAGCCTTGATAGGCCACAGGAGGTTGGCTCCAGAGATTTCAGGGGCTTGGTTGGTGCTTCGAAGATCTGAAACATAAGGTGAAGCAAGAAACCAAAGCCGAAGAATCAAGATTGCAGAAAGAAGATTTTCTATAGGTTAGCCAGCTCAGTCCAAAATTGGATCGACTAAGTCTCGAAGTACAAGCAAAGCAAAGAGTTGCATGTTCGAGACTGCTGGCATGGCTCAGTTTCAGACTGAGCTGACCCAGTGGAACTTAGCTGGCTCAGTGCTGAGACTAAGTCGGCTCAGTGTGCGAGCAGAGTTATGCAAGGGTCTATTTTAGGCTAGGGTCTGGGTTGATCCTAGGGGTATTAAGGCTTGGTTTGAGAGGTCTTAAGGTGGCTAATTCATGTACGAGTCGGGTCTAGATTCAGAGGATGAGAGCATGGGAGACATGGGTGTACATGGGCTCGGTGAGTGATTTCAGGTATTGGGTTAGTCGGAGAGTTTTTTGGTCGGACCTAATGGCTACGTATAAATACATAGATTGTATTAGGATTTCATTAAGGCTGTGAATGCTATGAATACAGACCTTTTCTCCTCAACCCTCTTCTTCTCTTCTCTCTAGAGTTGCCACCATAGGATTTCTGAAGAAGCCCTAGAGAAGGAGGCATCTTCCTCTAGCCCAAGGAGAAAGGCACCCCACCATAGATCCAAGTGGAGGATCGGTGGTGTGGTGCCCATAGAGAACGTTATAGGTTTCTTCAGGTTCATGCTAAAGATCAGGAGCTTCCATAATATGATATCGATACTTATGATGTCAAGGATGATTGGCGTTCGAGCGATATCATGGGTCTACAACTTGGCATCAGAGCTAGGTTGTGCCTAGAATATTGTGGATGACAATATGGTATCAGAGCTTGATGGTGGATGGAAGAGCCAAGTTTTAGAGCTTGATGGTGCATGGAAGGGAAGGAGAAGTCGTACAAGGTGAAATCAAAAATCTATACAAGAATTTCATGCTATGTCTCAAATCTACCTTGTTATTGCTGTGGTTTGGCCAACCGGGAGCAGCGGATTGAAGGTGGAGGTTGAGATGATTAACGGGAAGAAATTTTTTTGGGGTGGAAGGATTTGGTGCATGAGTTGCTGATCGGTCTTAGTGGAAAGATCGGGATGTATGACGATTATGTGATAGGCCGGGAGCACTGGAGTGCTGCAGTATTGCTTCCCTGGAGATGCAAGATTGAGAGAGGCTCAGCGATGCAGCAGCCGAGGGAGGTATCTTAGGAGAGAGCATCAAGGTTCTCTAGGAAGATGGGCAATGTAGGGCTGTTGAAGAGAGGTTTTCCAATGGGTAATGGTCGAAGGAATGTTGAAGAAGCGACTATACATCCTTCAGTGTTTGGAGGTGGGGATGTAGTCGAAGATGTATTCAGTGGTTCGACCAGAGCATGGATTTGCAAAGCCTTGGGAATGATGGAGATAGATGATCCATTAAGGTCTAGTAGGTTAGGGATGGGCGGCTATAGAGCAGCATAAAGATGAGTCAAGGAGCGCAGTAGGAGCACTTCCCTGGAGTCACAGGGGCTGAGAGATGCTCTTTGGTGCAGCAGTTGAGGAATGTATCTCAGTAGAGAGTGTCAGTGGTATCTCTAAGAGATTAGGTGTAGGTCTTAAGGAGAGCCAGGGGTTCTTAAGGAGTGCCAGGAGGTCTCTAGTAGTCGAAAGTATCATGGATCATATTTCTTCTACAGGAGCACCAAGAAGAGTGACGGTTCAGGTGGAGGATGGTTCTCCGGGCGCAACAGAAGTGATGGCTGGTGTAGGAGCAGAAGAGAAGGACTAAGGCGGAATTCTCTAGGATTTAGTCACTGGTTCAGAAGAGTTGGATGAGCTCTTGAGTTTCAGAGGTGCCCATAAGTTGCGGAGGTATCCGAGACAACTTCAAATAGGTCCATGAAGAATGGAGGATTCGAAGGGGCAACAACGGTATTCAAGGTGCAGCAGGAGGCTCAGCAGTGCAACGTTGAATGGTTGGCCTCAAGGGACTCGATGACAGTGTCGGCTTCTACGAAATCAGGTGGACTTTGGATATAAGTGAAGCACCATAGTGGTGGCTTCACAAGTGGAGAGAAAATTTGGCATCAGTTCAAAGCATTGGTGATGCATAGTTCCAAGTGGAGTGGCATGTGCTAGTGGACAGGCATAGCTTTGATGAGATCATGTCAAGTGGTACAGCATGTGCTGGTGTAGAAATATTGTAGGTTCTCCAGGAAAGTCCAAAAAAAGTGATGCAGCTGCTAAGAAGAATGGATCCTATAATTCCAGGATGGTGTAGAGGTGCAAGCACAGGTCTTTAGTGGTGGAGGCGGTCGTCCCAAAGGCCTCAAGGGTGCACAATAGCTAAAGAGGATTGGTAGAGATGATGATTGCACAAGGGGCTGTCGAGTGTGCAGGAACAGTGGGATCATGTAGGAGGTCATTATCGAGTGGTTTGATAAGGCTTGGGTCACCAAGGTGGAGATTGTGAGGATTTATGGTGCTCCCAAGCCTTGATAGGCCATAGGTTGAGTTGGAGGTTGGCTCCGAAGATTTCAAGAGCTTGGTTGGTGCTTCGAAGATCTGAAACATAAGGTGAAGCAAGAAACCAAAGTCGAAGAATCAAGATTGTAGAAAGGAGATTTTCTGTAGGTTAGTCGGTTCAGTCCAAAATTGGGTCGACTAAGTCTGGAAGTACAAGCAAAGCAAAGAGCTGCATATTCAAGACTACTGGCATGGCTCAGTTTTCGACTGAGCTGACCTAGTGGAACTTAGCTGGCTCAATGCTGAGACTAAGTCGGCTCAATGCGCGAGCAGAGTTATGCAAGGCTCTATTTTGGGCTAGGTTCTGGATTGATCCTAGGGGTCTTAAGGCTTGGTTTGAGAGGTCTTAAGGTGGCAAATTCATGTATGGGTCTGGTCAAGATCCAGAGGATGAGTGCATGGGAGACATGGGTGTACAAGGGCTCGGTGAATGATTTCAGGTATTGGGATAGTCAGAGAGTTTTTTGGTCGGACCTAATGGCTATGTATAAATCATAGATTGTATTAGAATTTCATTAAGGCTGTGAATGCTATGAATACAGACCATTTCTCCCTCAACTCTCTTCTTCTCTTCTCTCTAGAGTTGCCACCGTAGGGTTTCTAAAGAAGCCCTATAGAAGGAGGCATCTCCCTCAAGCCCAAGGAGGGAGGCACCCCATCATAGATCCAAGTGGAGGATTGGTGGTGTGGTGCCTATAGAGAACGTTACAGGTTTCTTTAGGTTCATGCTAATGATCAAGAGCTTCCACAACATGATAGCGATGCTTGTGATGTCAAGGATGATTGGCGTTCGAGCGATATCATGGGTCTATAACTTGGCATCAGAGCTAGGTGATGCCTGAAATGTTGTGGATGATAATATGGTATCAGAGCTTGATGGTGCATGGAAGAGCCAAGTTTTAGAGCTTGATGGTGCATGGAAGGAAAGGAGAAGTTGTACAAGGTGAAATTAGAAATCTGTACAAGAATTTCATGGTATGTCTCAAATCTACCTTGTCATTGCTATGGTTTGGCCTGCCGAGAGCAGCGGATTGAAGGTGGAGGTTGAGAGGATTAACGGAAAGAAATTTTTTTGGGGTGGAAGGATTTGGTGCACGAGTTGCTGATCGGTCTTAGTGGAAAGGTCAGGATGTATGACGATTATGTGATAGACAGGGAGCACTGGAGTGCTGCAGTAGCGCTTTCCTAGAAATGCAGGACTGAGAGAGGCTCAGCGATGCAGCAGCCGAGGTAGGTATCTTAGCAGAGAGCATTAAGGTTCTTTAGGAAGATGGGCAATGTAGGGCTATTGAAGAGAGGTTTCCCAAGGGGTTATGGTCGAAGGAATGCTGAAGAAGCGACTATACATCCTTCGGTGTCTAGAGGCAGGAAAGTAGTCGAAGATGTATTCAGTGGTTCGACCAGAGCATTGCTTTGCAAAGCCTCGGGAATGATGGAGATGGATGATCCATTGAGGTCTAGTAGGTTAGGGCTGGGTGGCTATAGAGTGGCATAGAGATGTGTCAAGGAGCGCTGCAGGAGCACTTCCCTGGAGTCACAGGGGCTGAGAGAGGCTCCCCGGTGCCGTAGTCAAGGAGTGTATCTCAGTAGAGAGTGTCAGTGGTATGTCAGAGAGATTAGGTGTGGGTCTCAAGGAGAGCCAGGGTTTCTTAAGCAGCGCCAAGATGTCTCTAGTAGTCGAAAGTATCATGGATCAGATTTCTTCATAGGAGCACAGGAAGAGTCGCAGTTCAAGTGGAGGATGGTTCTCTAAGCGCAATTGAAGTGATGGCTGGTGCAGGGGCAGAAGAGAAGCACTAAGGCGAAATTCTCTAGGATTTAGTCGTTGCTTTCAGAAGAGTTGGATGAGCTCTTGAGTTTCAGAGGTGCCCACAGGTTGCGGAGGTATCCGAGATAGCTTCAAAGGGGTCCATGAAGAATGGAGGGTTCGAAGGGGCAGCAATAGTGTTTGAGGTGCAGCGGCAGGCTCAACAGTGCAACATTGAATGGTTGGCCTCGAGGGACTCGATGATAGAGTCGGCTTCTACGAAATCAGGTGGACTTTGGATATAAGTGGAGCACCACAGTGGTGGCTTCACAAGTGGAGAAAAAATTTGGCATGAGTTCAGAGCGTCGGTGATGCATAGTTCCAAGTGGAGCGACATGTGCTAGTGCACAAGCATACCTCTGATGAAATCGTGTCAAGTGGTACAGCATGTGCTGGTGTAGAAATGTTGTATGTTCTCTAGAAAAGTCTAGAAAAAGTGATGCAGTTGCTAAGAAGAATGGATCTTATAATTCCAGGATGGTGTAGAGGTGCAAGCACAGGTCTTTAGTGGTGGAGGTGGTCATCCCAAAGGCCTCAAGGGTGCATAATAGCTGAAGAGGACTGGTAGAGGCGATGATTGCATAAGGGGCTATCGAGTGTGCAGGGATAGTGGGATCATGTAGGAGGTCATTGTCGAGGGGTTTGCTAAGGCTTAGGGCACCAAGGTGGAGATTGTGAGGATTTATGGTGCTCCCAAGCCTTGATAGGCCATAGGAGGATTCAGGAGGTTGGCTCCAGAGATTTCAAGGGCTTGGTTGGTGCTTCGAAGATCTGAAACATAAGGTAAAGCAAGGAACCAAAGTCAGAGAATCAAGATTGCAGAAAAAAGATTTTCTGCAGGTTAGTCGGCTCAGTCCAAAATTGGGTCAACTAAGTCTCAAAGTATAAGCAAAGCAAAGAGCTGCATGTTCGAGACTGCTGGCACGGCTCAGTTTCAGATTGAGCTGACCCAGTGGAACTTAGCTGGCTCAGTGCTGAGACTAAGCCGGCTCAGTGCACGAGCAGAGTTATGCAAGGGTCAATTTTGGGCTAGGGTCTGGGATGATCCTAGGGGTCTTAAGGCTTAGTTTTAGAGGTCTTAAGGTGGCTAATTCATGTATGGGTCGGGTCTAGATCTAGAGGATGAGAGGATGGGAGACATGGGTGTACATGGGCTCGGTGAGTGATTTCAGGTATTGGGTTAGTCGGAGAGTTTTTTGGTCGGACCTAATGGCTATGTATAAATACATAGATTGTATTCGGATTTCATTAAGGCTGTGAATGCTGTGAATACAGACCTTTTCTTCCTCAACTCTCTTCTTCTCTTCTCTCTAGAGTTGCCACCATAGGGTTTCTGAAGAAGCCCTAGAGAAGGAGGCATCTCCCTCAAGCCCAAGGAGGGAGGCACCCCATCATAGATCCAAGTGGAGGATCGGTGGTGTGCTGCCCATAGAGAATGTCATAGGTTCCTTCAGATTCATGCTAAAGATCAGGAGCTTCCGTAACATGATATCGGTGCTTGTGATGTCAAGGATGATTGGCGTTCGAACGATATCATGGGTCTACAACTTGGTATCAAAGCTAGATGATGCCTAGAACATTATGGATGGCAATATGTTGTCGGAGCCTCTCCCCTCCTCCTATCTTAAATAATCGAAGGTCTTCGACTTACTCATGTTAGGATGAGATTCTCCTCCTGTTCCTCACATGGCTACTTTTGATTACTTCTTTCTTATCATCACATAGTTTTTGCACCAAGAAACAATAATGTTGAAATGGAGGAGTTTAATTGAAGGAAAATTACTGGCAGTACATTCTCAGATTTTTTGAATTTTAAGGTCGTAAGAGCATTATTCCTTCGAGCTTCTTCAGGTGATAAGTTTCGGGCCGGACGACCTCCTCTATTTCATATGGGCCTTCCCAATTTGAGGCAAGCTTCCCCTAGCTTTGAGTCTGAGAGATGGCAGCTCGTCGAAGTACTATGTCCCCCAGAGATAATGTTGATGATGTCGAGAGGCGATCGATATTCTTATTGTTCCTTCCTCATTGGTGGTTCTAGCTGAGGCAGTGCCCTTGGCTGATCTTCTCTTGCTTCAGGTCGACGTCTGAGAAATCAACCCAATCGACCTCTCCTGATGAGCTCCTCAATCTCATCTTGGAGCTGAATGCATTCTTCAATATCGTGATCATGATCATGATGATACAAACAATACTTGCATTGATTGCGCTTATTTGGGAAAGATCGTAATTCATTTCATCTTGGTAGCTGATTCTTAATTTTCATTAGAACTTGAGTTTTAGGAGCATTAAGGAGGGCATAGTTATGGAACCTTCTGGAGGGAGAACTTCTTCGTACCCTTTTGCCAGGGCTTCTTTGACGATAAGCTCGAGGAGTTCGAGCCTGTTTGCACTCGAGGAGAGTCTGTGAGCATGGCCAAACTTCATTCAGCACTCCATCAGCGGTGGGTCTATTAGACTCGCCCGCCAGCTACTCTCTTGTGGCTTCCTCATCCTTCAACTTGAAGGCTTCTTTCGCTCGGGTATATTCTTCAGCTTAAGCTAGTAGATCAGCAAAGTCCTTGGGATACTTCTTCTTAAGGGAGAACAACAAATTATTCTTTTGAAGGCCATCCTTGAGTGTGGCCATTGCAATAGACTAGTCCATATTTCGGACCTCCAGTGCAATAGTATTAAATCGGATGACATAAGCTCGGATAGATTCCTCCTACTTTTGCTTGATATTCATCAAGAAATCCAAACCTCGGCGGAGACACTGGCTGCTAACAAAATGAGCCACAAATTGATGGCTCATCTGGTCAAAGAAGAAGATCATACCCGATTTCAGCATCGAGTACCAATTTCTTGCTGCTCTCTTTAAGGTAGATGAAAAAGCTCAGCATAAGATGGCGTCTGGTGTGCCATGGAGCAACATCATGGTCCAGAAGGTCTTCAGGTGATCGATCAGATCAGAGATTCCATCGTAGCTTTCAAATTGGAGAAGCTTGAAGTTCGATGGAATGGGCTCTTGCATAATTTGAAAAGAGAAAGGGGGATCGGTGCAGACATCATCATGGTGAGCTGGGGTGATGTAGCAGAATTTCTCAATCTAGTGGTCCATCTCCCATAATTTCTAATCGAGGATGTCATCTCGATCACAGATGTTGGAAGGCTTTCGACTGTAGATGGAGAAGATTTCTTCTAGAGAAGAATGATGATCTGAACAAGGATCCTTTGCTCTCTATTTCTCCTTTCTAGGGGTGATGGGTATGCTAGCCCAGGTGCTCCTCCTTGGGATCGATTTTTAATATTTCGATGGTGGGTTTCCTGATGGAATCATAATCAGAAACTGCCGCATGGCCTACACCATTTTGGTTAGGCCCTGAACCTACTGCATCAATAGGTTAAACTGCTTCGGATCTACCATGGCCATTGATGGAGGAGGAGGTTGAAGCACCGATAATGAAGCAAGAGTGGATGGATCTGGCTTAGATCTGATGGCAGAAGCAGTAGATCTCCGAATAGTTGCCTTCTTTGGAGGCATTTCTTAGGATTGAGGGAGAGGATAAAGATGAACCTTGAAGAAGAAGATCCACAGGATCGACTGAGCACTTCTTTAAGAATAAGGATACCTCAGAAATAGTGGGCCCCTCCTCTAGTGCCAATTCTATTGGTGCAAAATCTGGTTGACATCGGATCGAGCTAGAGTTGAGAAAGAAGAGGTCGTCACCAGTGATCTGCAAAATAAAGTCCCATCTAGAGTTGATGGTGGTGATTCTGATAAGACCCTCCGATGATCAAGTTAGCTCTTCTGGCCAACAGAAATAGAGTGCTTAAGAAAGAATTCAGCAGAGTTTTGGAAAAAAGAAGATAGCTTAGAAAAAACAAATATGGAGAGTTTCTTTTATAGATGGAGTCTAGAGCAAACTGATAGTGACAAACATAACCGTTCGATCATGGGCCATTCAAAATCATGTAAAATTTATTATGGAGAGAGATGTTGTCCATACTAGACTGATAATGATAGTCGTAATCATCCGATAGTAGGGTTGTCTATAGCAGATTGATAAATGACAGTCTTAACCATCCGATAGTAGGGTTGCCTGTAGTAGATTGATAAATGACAGTCATAATCATCTAGTTATGGGCTGCTCGGGACCATGCGGAGTTTATTATGGAGAGAGGTGTCCATTGTCGTGATGTACCCATTCATTGAGATTTAATAGTTTATGTCCGGAGGAAGCAGACGTTGGTTGGTGAAGAGCTTTGACATGTATCAATTTCAGAGGAGTTCAGACTCCTAAAGAAAATACGACTAGAGGGAATCATCCAAAAGGAATACTACTTAAAATATAAAAGTAATCCACTAAAGAAATTCAGATGAAATCTAACTGATGGAGAAGTCTAGAAGAAGTTTGGCTCCTGGAGGAATCCAACTGAAGGAGAAGTTTAGAAGGAGTTCGACTCCTGGAGGAATCTGACTGAAAGAGAAGTTCGGAAGGAGTTTGGCTCTTGAAAAAATCAGACTGAAAGAGAAGTTCGGAAGAAGTTTGGCTCCTGGAGGAATCTGACTAAAGGAGAAGTTTGAAAGGAGTTCGGCTGCTAGAGGAATTCGACTGAAGGAGAAGTTTGGAAAGAGTTTGGCTCTTGGAGGAATTTGACTGAAGGAGACGTCTAGAAGGAGTTCGGCTCCTGAAAGAATTTGACTAAAGGAGAAGTCCGGAAGGAGTTTGACTGCTGAAGAATTCTCGATTGAAGCTCTTCTATAATTATTAGTTACATTAGGCTAAGCATCAGACTGGACTTTGATTGGAGCAGGGTTTATCCCCAATAGTACCCAAAGTAGTCCAAAGCTTAGATTGATTTTGTAGTGGTAAAAGCTTCCTCTGCCTATAATGTTATTCTTGGTCGATCTGATTTGCATGCACTCTGAGCTGTGGTATCAACCTACTATTTGAAGATGAAGTTTCTAACAGAATATGGAGTCAGAGATGTCAGGAGAGGTCAAGCGTTAGCACATCATTGCTACACAATCACTCTGTAAGGAGGAAGGCAACCAGAACTTTGTCCAAAAGATGGACTTGATGCCCATGATGACTTGACCAAAGAGTGAGGGGAACCAATCGATGATCTTGTGGCAATCCCTTTGGATGATTGAAATGATGACTAAATAGTTCAAATTGGCTCCAATCTAGAGAAAGCAGTTAAAAGGTAGCTCATCACTTTTTCATAGAAGAATGCTGATGTCTTTGTCTAGATTCCTGTACAGATGCCTAAGATTAATATAGAGGTGATAGAACTATTGAGAATAGTATCCTAAAGCCAATCGTCAGCCTATTGATGTTTGTACTATTTCTTATACTTATATATAAATTATTAATAACTAAAATTTATTTTGGCATTTTATCATCATAAAATCTCATATCTTCTAATGAACTCATGTGTTGTGATGATGTCCTTAGGACTATTTAGAATTGACAAAAGAGGATTTGTTATTTAGTCTTTACACTTATTTATGATCAAATGATATATTGTTACCAAGGACGGTAATGTTTATCGAGTGTAGGTCATTATGTGCCATATGGGTTGGTTGTCCTCTTAACCAAAGAGTGTGTAGACACTGGTATGGCATGTAGGTGAGATGTAGGGGTACATCTGTACTGAACGTGATCAACTTTGGAGCTTTTCTACTATCAAGATTTGCTCTGATAGAATATGGATATAAGCATCCCTCTGATCTGAGATCACCATGGTGACTTTCAAGCAACTCATTATGCTTTGGTGCAAGACTACCTGAATTTTTAATTCAGTGATGAAAGGTTTCTAGGCACAATCAAGTACTTGAGGAGTTTATGCGTGCATCAAGATAGGATTGACCACTCTTGATTTTAGGAGCTGTGTACAATTATATTTTAATTTAGTAAATCGTTAGCCAGGGTAGTTCTAGTGAGGGGTCATCAAACTAATTATTTTGAGATATGATTTGGATGTATCTTTCAGGATTGACAGTTTAACTCTAAGTCATCCTCATTCACAGAGATCAGAAGAATGAAATATGTGGTAACCATATTCACATAGGTTTTGAGTATTGTGATTGCGACTATTTGACCTATCCAAACATCAGGTATTATTGCTAGATGGTCACTTTGATTAGTACAGAAACTGGTTCCTATGCTACCGACTTAGGTTCGAACCAGCAAGGTCACACACATACTAGAGGTTCCTACCTGATCTATTGGCTGGTGAAGAGTCTCACTAAACTGGGACTCTATGGTCAAGAGTCCCATTGGACTGGGACTCTTCAATCAAGAGTCTTATTGTATTAGGACTCTGAGTCCTGGTTGTTTGAGACTCTGTGATCAAGAGTCCTAATGGACTGGGACTCTATGGTCAAAAGTCTCATTGGATCGAAACTCTTCAACCAAGAGTCCTACAGCTTTGGAACTCTGAGTTCTACTTATCTGAAACTCTACGATCGAGAGTTCGGACTTTTTGATCATGAGTTTCACTTATTTCGGACACTGGGATCAAGAGTCCCATTGGTTTGGGACTCTTCGATCAAGAGTTTTATTTTGATGGGACTCTATTATCCAGATACCCACTAGATTTAGACTCTATATTTATGAGAGATTTAATTAGTGACTTCATTATTAATTAACTCAATTTGATTGAATAATTATTTATGGATCAAGTCCAATTGAATTACATTCAGTTGGGTTTGACTCGATTAGGTTATGAGATGACCTAATCACCGAGAAAGTATGATCGTTGATTTGATAAGGGATTGAGCTTAATTAATTTCTAATTTGATTAGAATTTAAATAAGCCTAATTGAGCCTAAATTAGTTGTGTTTAATCTGGTCTAATTGGTCCTAACCAATTTGGATTGGGTTGGCTCAATTGGATGAGAGATTTTAAGACTAGTTTGACCTAGTCTTCCATGTGCCACCTCACCCTCTTTGCACCATTTTTTTCTCCATGAGAATGATGTTCTTGTGAATTTTTTTCCATGAAAAAGAAGGCATGCCACCTCCATTCTCACATCCAAAATGGATGGGCATGATCTGATTGCAATTTGAATTTAAATGGGATTTGAATTCAAATAGCAAACCACTTCATCCCAACTCTTCCACATGCCACCTTGACTTGTATGCCCTCAATAAAATTTTTGGAATTTTTTCTGGGTGAGATTTTTTTTTGAGACTCCTCTCCTATGGTTCAGAATCCCGTACACAGCTTGAAAAAAATAAGAAAAAAAATTTGAGAAGAAAAATTAGGGGAGAAAACTAGGCACTAGGGTTTGAGTGCTGTGCTGCCCTAGATCTTGATCTAGGGTTTCTATTCTGATTTTGCAAGATCTGAGTGTCAGATCTTCATGAATTTGTTTTGCATACTTCCTCACCCTCTCTTCCATCCATCCTACTAATCCAAAGTATCCAAAGTGTTGGCGGATGGAGTTCAAAATTATTCGATCAGATCTAGCTGACAAGAGCGTTCTTCATCGAGTTAGCACTCAAGAGAAGCCGATCGAGATCGGGACCTTGTATGGACCATCCATGGAGGCCACTATCCTATCGCTCTGATCATTGTTAGATAATGATAAATTAATGGAATCCAACTTTGATAGCTAATATTGAAAGTTGAAAATCATCCTAGAGCAAGAGCGGATCTTGTATGTATTGACTGATCCTGTACCTGAGGAGCCAGCTCCGAGTGCTAAAAGAGTAGTCTGAGACACTTACCAAAAGTAGATCAATGATCGCATTACCATTCGGTGCATCATGATGGTGGTAATGAATGATAAGTTCAGCCATAGGTTTGAGAATGCCTAGCTATAGAAGATGCTTCAAATGTTGAATGACTCCTTCGGCATGCTTGACGATGTTGAAAGGCACAAAACTAGTTATGCCATTTTCAATGCTTGAATGAGGGATGGGGCTTCAGTCACTGATCATATATTATACATGATCGAGATGATTGAGTACCTAAGTAAGTTGGGCTTTTTTCTGCATGAGTAGGTCGAGAAGGATGCGATCCTTAATTCTTTGCCCAAGTCCTTCTTTTTCTTACTCATTTTCGAATGACAAAGCCTATAGTGAACTACCATGGTTTATTAGGATTGCTATAAAACTTTGAGAAGGATCACCAGATCCATAAGGAGATGGTGAATATTGTGGGAGGATCTTCTTCTAGTCATCGACCCTTTAAGAAAGGGAAGAAGAACAAGAAGAAGAAGAATAAGAAGGTGTAGCCTCATGCCGGGATGAATGCACAAGGTCAAACCAAGAAGTACAAGCCCAACCAGAGCCAGGTGGTGTGCTTCTTTTGCAAGAAGAAGGAGCACTAAAAGAGGAATTATTCTCAGTATATTACCTTCCTGGATCTGAACAGGCCATGAAAGAAGCAAGCTATTACTAGGCAAGATAATTATATGATAACACCTTACAACTTCTCTATATGTGATACTACTGCTAGGGTATTAGATACTGAAAGTCCTTATCATATTTGTAATTCAATACAGGATTTATAGGTCAGTAGAAGATTTGATGAAGATGAGAGATTCTAGAACATTGGAGATGGAAGACAAGTTCTAGTTCTAGCTTTAGGAACCATGAATCTTGTAATCAATTCTTATAAAGTAGTCCTTAGTGAATGTCACTTCTATCCAAATTTTTTTATTGAATGTTATTTTTGTAGGCCTTTTGGCCAAGAATAGTTTTCAATTTTTAATAAAATTTCTTTTTATGATATCATTTTGAATGGTGATATTTGTGTTGGATAATTGAATAATGATATTTATTTACCATCACATGTGATGTGTTAGAAGTCTGTTAACGTGGTCCAATCCTTTGGTAAACACCGTAGATTAGATGATGTGTTAGAAGTCTACTTTTGGCACTATAGTCTAGGTCATATTAATAAGAATAGAATAAATAAGTTAGCTCAAGAAGAAATTCTCAAAATTGGTGATTATAAATTACTTCCAACCTTGAGTCCTATCTTCTTGGTAAAATGACCAAATCATCTTTTACTGAAAAAGGTGAGCGAGCCAGTGAACTCTTAGGTCTAGTACATACTAATGTATGTGGACCCATGAGTTCAAGTTGTAGAGGTAGATATTTCTACTTCATAACCTTCATAGATGATCAATCGAGGTTTGGATATGTCTTTTTAATAAGGCATAAGCCGGAGTCATTTGAAATGTTCAAACTATTTCATAATGAGTTAGAAAAAAAACTAGAAAAAATATTAAAACTCTTGGGTCTGATCGAGGGGGTGAGTATCTTTCTAGCGAATTCTTGACATGTCTAGGAAAGAATGGGATTCTCTTCTAATGGACTCCTCCTAGAACACCACAACATAATGGTGTGTTTGAAAGGAGGAATCGGATCCTGTTGGATATGGTTCGATCCATGATGGAGTTTGCTGGTCTGCCTATCTTCTTATGGAGATATGAGCTCGAGTCAGCATGTTACCTTCTAAATAGGATTTTGAGTAAGTCTATCTCCAAAATGCCATATGAGATATGGACAAGACGTAATCCAGTACTCTTGTACTTTAGGATTTGGGAGTGTCCTGCTTATGTCAAACATTTAGTATTGGACAAGCTTGGACCTAGGTCTGACAAGTGTAATTTTATAGGGTACCCAAAAGAGGCCAAAGGATAATACTTCTACCTAGCTGATAAGCAAAAGGTGTTTGTCAGCCTTAAGGCAATCTTTTTGGAAAAAGAGTTTCTAGGTGAAGGGACTAATGCCTCTAAGGTCGAACTTAAGAAAGTTCGGTAGGTAGAAAAATTGATAGAAGTAGCTGAACTTGAACCAAATTTGATTAGATCAAACTAGAGCCCATTGAACCTGTACTCTTAAGGTGGTCTGATAGAGTACCATGTCAACTAGATAGATACTATGATTTCTTAATCCAGGATGGTGATCCTATCAAACATGATGAGAATGACGAGGTTTCGATCACTTACATGGATGCAATGTAGAGACTTGACTCTAAAAAATGACTTAAGGCTATAAAATTTAAAATGGAGTCCATGAAGGTCAATGATGTATGGACATTGGTTGACCCACCTGAAGGGGTAATATCTATATGATGTAAGTGGGTCTTCAAGAGGAAAAGAGATGTAGACGGGAAGGTGGAGACCTATAAAGCCCATCTGGTTATCAAAGGGCATCGTCAATATTATGGTATAGACTATAATGAGATATTTTTTTGCGACAATATTCAAATCCATTCGGATCATGCTTGCGATAGTTGTCCATTTGGACTATGAAATCTGGCAGCTGGATGTGAAAATAGCTTTCTTGAATGGGGAGCTAGAAGAAAAGGTGTATATGATACAACCTAAAGAATTCACATCCATAGATGAGTCTAAAGTGTGCAAGCTTCAAAGATCTATTTATGAACTAAAGCAGACTTCTCAGAGTTGGAACATATGTTTTGATAGGACGATCAAGAGCCTTGCATATACAAATGGGCTAATGGTCTAGTAGTTGTATTTTTGGTATTGTATGTGGATGACATTATCTTAATTGGGAATGATATCCCTGCAATACAAGGAATAAATGTCTGGTTGTCATCATAATTCCCAATGAAGGATCTGGAAGAAGCTTCCTACATC
This sequence comes from Cocos nucifera, assembly GCA_006176705.1. Lineage (NCBI taxonomy): Eukaryota > Viridiplantae > Streptophyta > Magnoliopsida > Arecales > Arecaceae > Cocos > Cocos nucifera. The sequence goes on along the minus strand of QRFJ01000713.1, from coordinate 630,695 downwards.
CTAGGAATGAAGATCTATAGAGATAGGTCTAAAAGATTGCTCGGGTTATCCCAATCCATGTACATTAATACTATGCTGAAGAGGTTCAGCAAGAAGAATTTCAAGAAGGGCTATCTAATGATAAGCCTGAAATTTTTCTCTCAAAGAGGGTTTGTCCTACAACACCTCAAGAGAGAGCATATAAGTAGAATTCCATATGCTTCAGTAGTAGGTTCTATTAAGTATGCCATAATATTTACATGACCAGATATGGCATACTCACTAGGGATAGTGAGTAGATACCAATCTAATCTAGGAAAGAATCACTGGAAGGTTATTAAAATCATTCTGAAATATTTAAGAAATACTAACAACCATTGGATTGTTTATGATGAGTCGGACCTAAGACTTGTTGGATTTACACACTTCAATTTTCAATTTGATCATGATGAGTCGGACCTGAGACTTATTTGGTTTACAGTCTTTAGTTTTCAGTTTGATCATGATGATAGCAAAAGTATGTCGGGAATATGTTTACCCTTAATATTGGTGCTGTCTAGTGGAAGAATTTCAAGCAGCATATTGTGACCAACTGAGTTTGTGAGGCAGAGTCTATCACTGCATCAAATGCTGTCAAAGAAGCATTATGACTGAGAAAATTCATCACCGAGCTCGGGTAGCATCCTTTCTTGATGGTCCAGTTCTGCTCTACTGCGATAGCTTTAGAGCCATTGCTCAGACGAAGGAACCAAAGGCATACCAGCAGACAAAAGATATTCTATGCCGCTATCATCTTATCCGGGAGATCATGGATCGAGGTGACATCTACCTTTAGAAGATCGATAGGAAGGAGAACCTAGTCGACCCATTCACTAAAGCTATTGCAATGAAGGAGTTTGATGACTTCAACTTGAAGATGGATATTAGATATTGCATCGATTGGCTTTAGTCCAAGGGGGAGATTGTTAAAAATAGTGTCCTAAAGTCAATCATCAGTCTATTGATGGTTGTGCTATTTATTATACCTATATATAAATTATTAATAAATAAAATTTATTTTGGCATTTTATCATCATAAAATCTCACATCTTTTAATAAACTTTTATGTTGTGATGATGTCCTTGGAACTATTTAGAATCGATAAAGGAGGATTTGTCGTTTAGTTATTAAAATTGTTCACGATCAAATAATACATTGTTACCAAGGATGATAAACTTTATCGAGTGTTGGTCATTATATGTCATATGGATTGGTCGTCCTCTTAACCAAGAAGTGTGTAGATACTGATATGGCATGCAGGTGAGATGTAGGGATACATCTGCACTGAACGTGACCAACTCTGCAGCTTTTCTACTATCAAGATTTGCTCTAATGGAATATAAGTATAAGTATCCCTCCAACCTAAGGTCACCATGGTGACTTCCAAGCAACTCACTATACTTTGGTGCTGGAGCACCTGAATTTCTAATTCAGTGACAAAAGATTTTTGGGCACAATCAAGTACTTGAGGAGTCGATGCATGCATCAAGATGCGATTGACCACTACTAATTTTAGGAAATACGTTCAATCATATTTTAATTTAACAAATTCTTGGCCAGGGTAGTCCTAGTGAGGGGTCATAGGATTAATTGCTTTGAGACACGATTTGGATGTATCTTTTAGGGTTGATAGTTTAACTCTTAGTCATCCTCATACATAAAGGTCAAAGGAATGAATTATGGGGTAACCATATCATTGTACATTCTAAGTGTTACGATTGTGACTATTCGACCTATTGGATGTCGAGTACCATTGCTAGATGGTCAGTTTGATTAGTACAGAAAGTGATTCCTTTGCTACCTGCTTAGGTTTGAACCTATAGAGTCACACACACTAGAGATTCCTACTTGATCTAATGGCTGGTGAAAAGTTTCACTAGACTAGGACTCTATAGTCAAGAGTCCCATTGGACTGAGACTCTTCGATCGAGAGTCTTACTACATTAGGACTCTGAGTCCTGATTTTTTGTGACTCTTTGATCAGGAGTCCTAGTGGACTGGGACTCAATGGTCAAGAGTCCCATTGGATTAGTACTCTTGGACCAAGAATCCTCCTACTCTATGACTTTGAGTTCTACTTGTATGGGACATTATGATCGAGAGTCTGGACTCTGTGATCATGAGTTTCACTCATTTTGGACATTGGGATCAAGAGTCCCACTAGTTTGGGACTCATCGATCAAGAGTTTTATTTTGATAGGACTCTGTTATCCGAATACCCACTAGATTTAGATTCTATATTTATAAGAGATTTAATTAGTAATTTGATCACTAATTAACATGATTTAATTGAGTAATTATTTGTGGATCAAGTCCAATTGAATTAGATTCAATTGGGTTTGACCCGATTAGGTTATGAGATGACCTAATCATCAAGGAAGTATGAATGCTGATTCGATCAGGGATTGAGATTAATTAATTTTTGATTTGATTAAAATTTAAATAAGCCTAATTGAGACTAAATTAGTTGGGTTTAATCTAGTCTAATTGGGCCTAACTAATTTGGATTGGGTTGGTTCAATTGGATGAGAGATTTTAAGACTAGTTTGACCTAGTCTTCCATGTGCCACCTCACCCTCTTTGCGCAATTTTTTTCTCCATAAGAAAGATGTTCTCATTTTTTTTCCATGCAAAAGAAGGCTTGCACCCTTCCTTCTGACATCCTAAATGGATGGGATTGATCTATTTTCAATTTGAATTCAAATAGGATTTGAATTCAAATAGCAAACCACTTCATCCCAACTCTTCCACACACCACCTTAACTTGTGCACCCACTATAAAACTCCTAAAAAATTTTTTGGGTATGACTATTTTTGAGACTTCTCCCCTATAGTTTGTGAGCCCTTTCATGGCCTAAAAAATATAAGAAAAAAAATTGAGAAGAAAAATTAGGAGAGAAAACGAGGCACCAGGGTTTAAGTGTTGTGCTATCCCAGATCTTGATCTATGGTTTCTATTCTGATTTCGCAAGATCTGAGCTTCAGATCTTTGTGAAATATTTTTGAGTGCTTCTTCATCCTCTCTTCTACCCATTATGTTGATTTAGAGCATCCAAAGTTTTAGTGGAGGAAGATCAAAATTATTCGATCAGATCTAGTTGTCAAAAGCGTTTTTCATTGATCTAGCACTTGGGAGGAGCTGATTGGAATCAGGACCTCATGCAGACCATCTATGGAGGCCAAATGTGTGTGTGGCTATATCGTGATCATTAGATCTACCTAGTCTTCACGTCGGTGGTGACTCGATTGTGGAGATCATCTACCCATGCTAGGTTACGTGTTCTAAACACTTAGTATTGTAAAAATATTTTACTATTCATTATTCTTATTTTTAGATTTAATTGCATACACAAATATTTCATATTAAATTCTAGTATTGTAGGATTTGTAGATAAGATTTATAGCATTTTAAAATTAATTAGATTAATTTTTATTTTTATTATAATTATTTTTCATAAATATTTTGAAAGTAGAGCTAGAAATCCTGCATGCTTTCCACTAGGAACACCACCTAGCTATAGATCACAAGCGTCGGCTAGTGAAGCCAAAGAAACACAACTTCATATCAAAGCAATAGAAGGTGATAGTGGATGAGGTAGATAAGCTCCTCAAAGCTAAGTTCATTCGAGTTGTATCCTACCCAAATTAGATTGTGAATGTGGTTCTTGTCAAAAAAGTGAATGGCAAATGGAGGATGTTCATAGATTTCACTGATCTAAACAAAGCCTGTCCAAAGGATAGCTATCTCTTGCCAAAAATTGATCAACTAGTGGACACTGCCTTAGGCCATGAGCTCCTCACCTTCATGGATGCTTTCTTCAGCTATAACTAAATCTGGATGGCACCTGAGGATGAGAACAAAACTTCTTTTATTACTAACCATGGTCTTTATTATTATAGGGTTATGCCCTTTGGACTAAAACATATAGGTGTGACCGACTAGTGCCTGGTGAATAAGATCTTCAAGAAGTGGATCAGCCACAATATGAAGGTTTATATGGATGATATGTTTATCAAAAGGCAATCCTCAACAAACCACATTACCAACCTGAAAGAGATATTCAACACACTCCGAAAGTACAAAATGAACCCAAACCTGACCAAATATACTTTTAGGGTGACTTAGGGGAAGTTCTTAAGATTTATGGTGTTGAGGCATGGTATCAAAGTAAATCCAAAAAAGATTCGAGCCATCCAAGAAATAACCACTCCAAAGATGATAAAAAAAGTTCACCATCTAATTGGAAAGATAGCAGTTCTGAATCATTTCATTTTAAGGTCGGCAGAACATTGTATACCATTATTCCAAGTGCTCAAGTAACCCAAGAACTTATGCTAGATCACCAAATATCAGTAGGCATTTGAAGAATAAAAAAACTACCTCAACTCACCTCCTCTCCTTACCAAGCCCAAACTTGGCAAAGAGTTATTCTTGTACTTAGTAGTATCTCTTGCGGCCATCAAAACCATCCTAGTTAGAGAAGAAGTAAAAGTTCAAATGTCGATCTACTATATAAGCTTAGTTCTAAGGGATGTAGAAACAAGGTATACTATACTGGAAAAGCCAACCTATGTGTTGATTATAGTTAGGAGTCTCCAACCTTATTTTTAGGGACATACAGTGATACTCCTTACTGACCAACCTATAAAGATAGTTGTTCACTAGCCACACACCTCTAGAAGAATAGCAAAATGGGCAATTAAGCTCACATAGTTTGACATTCATTTCCAACCTCGGCCATCTATTAAAGTTCAAATATTGGCCAACTTTATGATGGAATGCACCATCCCTAATCTGACCAAACCTGAGTAGGTTGGCACTTCTAGTTTGCAATGAAGCTCCCTTGAAGACAAAATAGACCTTCTTGAAGACTTCTAGGCTTTGTATGTTGATGGTTCATCCAATGCATTTGGAGTAGACGTAGGCTTGATTCTTATCAATCTAGAAGGAATAATTGCTGAATATACATTGTGCTTTGAATTCCTCACTACTTATAATGGAATAGATTTTGAAGCTCTAATCGTAGGATTAAGAATAGCTAAAGAATTGGGAACAGACCATGTGAAAGTCTATAGTAATTTTTAATTGATAGTAGGTCAGGTCAATGGTAGCTATGAAGCCCAAGAAGAAAGTATGCAGAAATATTTGAATAAAGTGAAAAGTTTAACTTTGGCCTTTGGTAGTTTCAACATCTAACAGATCCCAAGAGTAGAAAATTTCAGGACCAACCTTCTATCCAAGTTGGCTACTTTGGCTCCAAAAGAGCTATTCAAGGAAGTTTTCTTTAAAATTCTTCAACATCCAAGTTTAGAGGAGTCTCAAATAGTAATGCAAGTAGATCATGAGCCTAGCTGGATTGATTCATTGATCCTCTACCATAAAGATGCCATCCTCCCCTGAGATCTTAAAGAGGCCCAAAAGTTGAGAAATCAAGCCTCCTGCTTTGTCTTATTTGAAAACAAGCTTTATAAAAGATCTTACTCCTTACCACTTCTTTAATATCTCGAACCATCAGAAGCTGATTATGCTCTATAGGAAGTTCATGGAGTATGTGGAAACCATCTTTAGGCTAGATCATTATCATATAAGCTACTCAAGCAAGGATATTATTGGCCGATGATGCAGCAGAATGCAACTAAATATGTAAGAAAATATGATTGGTGTCAGAGAAATGCCAATATTCAAAGATAGTCAGCTTCCTAGCTCACACCCTTAAGTGCTCCATAACCATTTGCATAATGGAGAATTGATATACTTGGGCACTTTTTCTTAGCATCTGATAGTGAAAATTTCTTTTGGTGGTAGTGGACTACTTTACTAAGTGGGTGGAGCCAAACCTCTAGCAAAAATAATCGAAGCCAAGGTACAGAACTTCGTCTGAAAGTCAATAATATATAGATTTAGCCTACATTGGACCTTAATTACTGATAAGGGATGCCAGTTCGCTGGGGCAAAGTTTGTTGAGTCCTATAAAGATTTGAATATTTTCCACCATTTCACCTTTATAGCCCATCCTCAAGCGAATGGTGAAGCTGAGGTAATTAACAAAACCCTGCTACAAGAAATAAAAGCCAGACTCGAGCAGGCAAAAGAAACATGGATGGACGAACTTTATCGTGTGCTTTGGGCCAATAGAACCATTCAAAGGTTGCCAAATAGAGAGACTCAATTTGTCTTGACTTTTGGAATTGAAGTAGTTATACCGATTGAACTCAGACTTCCCTCGGCACAAGTTGAAGGCTTCAATGAATAGAATAATTCACAGGACCTCAGAACAAATCTTGATCTGCTAGAAGAAAAATAGAAGAAAGCCCAATTTTGGACGGCGGCCTACCGATAAAAAGTGGCTCGATACTATAATTTTAGAGTTAGAAATAATACTTTCAAAGTTGGAGATCTAGTGCTACGATGAGCAGACATCTCTCAGCCATAAAATCAAGACAAGCTCACTTCGAACTAGGAAGGCCTCTACAAGGTCATGGAAATCATCCGACTAGAAACTTACTATTTGAAGGAGCTTGGAAGAGCTACACTCCCACGATCCTGTAACCTAGAAAATTTATGAATGTATTATCAATAACCTTAGTTAAATTTTTTTTATTTTAATATTACTATTTTTGATGCAAATTAAAAAATGGTACAAAACTATTCAACCAAATTTCGTTCTAAAATGAAGTAGAAGGCCTCCAATTCTTAAATAAGAGGTTAACCTCATTTTTACTAGGATGAAGGCCTTCGATTCTTAAATAGGAGGTAATAGGGAGAGACCCTCTCAATGGTCCTTTTATATCCTAATAATCTTGTTAAGAACAAAAATGGACCTTGTCCTAATGAGTATAAAAGTCAACCATGTCAGGAACAGGAGGTGGATCTCATCCTGACATAGGCAAAAATCCTTGTGAGGGATTGAAGGCCTCTAGTTCTTAAACAACAAGTAATGGAGAGAGGTGTTGGGTATTGTATCCTAAAGCCAATCATTTACGTTGTAGATGGTTGAGCTAAATGTAATTTATACTTGATTTATAAATGAATAAAATTATTATTTTGGCATTTCACCATGTTTGTGCATCTTTTTGTAATGAACACTTCTATGATGAAGTTCTTAAGACTATTTAGACTCGACAAAGAAGGATTTATCATTTAGTCCCTAAACCTAATTGTAAACAAATGATACATTGTTATCTAAGAAGATAACGTTTATCGAGTGTAGGTTGTTGCGTGCCATATAGATTGGTTGTCCTTTTAACCATGGAGTATAGAGATACTGGTATGGCATGCAGGTAAATGTAGGGATATATTTCACTGATCCTAACCCGACTATGGAGCTCTTTGCTATCAAGAGTTACTTATGAAGGATATGAGTGTAAGTGTCCCTTAGACCTGAGATCACTGAAGAAAAATTTGATTTTTTACCACAGGATCATCCAAATCTGGTCAGACCTGAGGTAGAATTTTCTACAAAAAATTTTATGATCTGATTAGATCTAACAATTCTCAGACCAAATCATGGTGATCTGATATTAAAAATTAAAAATAAAATTAAATCAAGTTTAATTTTAAGTATCTTGTTAGGTAATCTAATTATCTTACGATGATTCTGATCATTCCTGAGGTTCTAGAAGGAGCCATGCATGTGCCTGGCCTCTACAGATATCCACTTAGATAGGATTTGAACATCTGCTCCTCATGAATCTCTCCTACAAACATTGGATCTAAATCTAATATGTAGATCCTTCAAAACTATTTCTGAAGGTAGCCTGTCTGTCGCACGAACACCATCGTGTTGATCCTAAATCTTGCGCCAAAACCTTTGACCTTCTTCTCATATTTATGCCTAACTTTTTAGGCATGTAGAAGAGAGGGAGACAGAGGATAGAGGGAACATGGGATATTAGAGGGCTAGATCCTTTGGGCATGCAAAATATTTTGTGCAATCTCTCTACAATGGCGTGAGAAAGGTTTCTTAAATCCAACACCACATACAGTCCCTCTTTGACCAAATAACCAACTTATTTGATCATTGGGACTCCAGGGATTATTCTCCATGTGAAAAGCCAAATCTCATCTAGTTTTGGCAATAAATCAGAAAGATTACAGAAGGAGAAAGCTAGGCTCAATCGTGTGCTATCACAATTACCTTGAACCTGATTGGATCTAATCCAAATCAACCAAATTGGGTTAGCTTAATTGGTGGCATCTAGACCTAAATCATTATTTATGTGATCTAGTTAGATTCAGTTCCATATGGTAATGAGCATATCGTAATCTCTATCATCGACATCATCGAAACATCTTTTGGTGGACCAAAACTTTTTTGTTTTGTACAATTAGAATGATCGATCATCAAAATCATTCTCCAAAAATCCACTAGTGACACCTAGCAGTATATGGTGGCAATAAATCAAAACTAAAAGCAAATCTCTTAGTGTAGCTATCTATGTGATAGGGTTCTTCTATCTTGAGTCCCGATAGGATTAGGATTAAGGTGAACTCGTCAAACCCAACATTCGTCATATGATTTAATCATTCGATTCTAGTCCGATGTGAAATCCTAATAAAAACTCTTTCTATCATCTTCACTCTGCCATGGCCGTGCGCTTAAGAACTCAATCTCATGATTATCATAGAGCTACTCCTCATCTACCGAGATAGATAGATCCCCTATTGGTGCAATCTAATTCCTACAATGAACATGCTATAGCTAACATACACCTCAGAATTTTGAATGGCTAGGAGATCGAGTTATGGTGTCGTCAAACTATAACATTCTCAAGATGAACTGTCAATGCACCTCAAGTCAAAGAACCAGACACATCACTACAGCATCGAGCAAGTCATCGATGAGAAGGTAGACTTTCTTATGACTGCTTGAGATGGTCATGCTTAGTGCCCTAGTTCTTTAACAAGTACTTATACTCTCGCTCCAATGTCTCCACACCATAGACTCAAGACACCTCTATCCTAAGAAAGCGATCGTACACCAACCTTTCAGATCAATCATCATCCTCGTGATGATCCTACGGTTGAAAGCAGTTTATGAGTTAATTATGAAAATTCATATCTTAAATTTTTAACTTTTAAAAATATGAATTATCATTACCATTAACTCAAAGGATGTATCATAGATACTTTAAATACACACTATGATAAAAAATAATTTTTTTATTAATTTATAGTCAAAATTATAAAATTGCCCTTAGAAGTGTATTACAAGTGTTTAGCCAATTTGGCTTCTAGGGCACACATTTAACAAACTCTTATGTGACCTAAAGCTAATTGGCTACAAATCTAAGTTCCATCTTCTCAAGGTAGACTTCGATTTTCTTCTAGCTCAATGGCTTTGTCAGCGGTCAGCTGCATTATCTGCAATGTCGATTCTCTTGATCATGATGTATCCCTTCTCGAGATAATCATGGATGAGATGGTATCGCTGCTGGATGTGCCTAAATTTTTGGTGAGACCTCGGCCCCTTATCTAAGATTATGGCACCATTAATATTGTAGTATAGAGGGACGGCATTTGATGGCATCACTCCAAGCTCTATGGTAAATTTTTTGTACCAGAATGCCTTCTTCGCAGTCTTCGGTGCAGTGATAAGTGGTAAAAATATATTAATAAAAATATTAAATTATAAAATAAATTAATCTATTTCTTTAGAAATTAATAATTTTATTAATCTTATGTAGAAAAAAAGGTCACCAATGTGAAGATCTTATTTTTCTAGTTCAGATGAAATAAATTTCAGGCAAAATGGACTTCAAACGAGCCCAAAATTGAATTTCAAAAAAAAAAAAAAACTGGTTCGGTTCAATTTGGTTTAGAAAATTGGCTCAGCAGACCGCCCGGTTCGACTGCAGACCGACCCATCGATGCAACACTGATGTCAGCATTTTTTGTGGTGCACAATGGACCATCTAGAGGGCAATTCAGAAATTTCACAGCAAAAAGCATGCTCCGATTGGCAGAAGAACGCGGTGGTCCACACAACACCGAGCTCGTGCATGGTCTAAAGGGAGCAATTTAGGAATTTTGTTTGATCCAACGGGCGCCTTTCACTGAAACTCAATCGGACGATCGAAAAGAAGGCGCTGATGAATGACATCCGCAGCTCCCGATCGAGATCCAATGGCTGAGATTCATCCCAACATTAAACTAAAGATCAGATGCCTTCTTTCTACACGATCGAACGGCCCAGATTCAATCCAACGGTTGATCCAATGGCTGGCATGAAATCTGACTTGATCTGGGTTATTTTAAAGGATTTTTAAGTAATTTTTGGATCGTTTGATCAACATCCAACGATCAAAATTACCCAGATCTTAATTTGAGTTGTTTTGGGAGTCTTAAACCTAATTTTTAATGGATTTTGGGGGAAAATCAATCTCTTGATCTATTAAAACCTGTTGTTGCCATGATAAAAAAGAATGAGAGAGAGAGGGAGAAAAGAAGGAAGTCAGGGAAGTCAGAGAAAAAGAGAAAATGAGAAAAAGGGAGAGAGTTAAAAAAAAAAGAAAAAGAGAAGAGAAAGGTAAAAAGAGAAGAGTGATTTGTGAGAGAGAAAAAAAAAGATTTTTGATTTCTTTCGATAATTAAGACATCGATCAAGGAGCATCTTATTCTTCACCAAGTTCTCCATGCCAAGAGCAATGGATAATCAATTTTAGCAATCAAACAGTCTAATTTCTCTATGCTTTTTATTTTATTCATTGTTTTTGAATTTGTTATCATAAACTAAATTTTCTTTTACTAAGGATAAGATTTAGCCACTCTTTTGATGCAATATTCAATGCAATTATTTTTAAATTTTATTTATGAGGAGTATATAAATCTGATCTTAATGCTTTTAGATTACTGGCCATCTTCTAATTGATCTGATAAATATAAATGTTACGAACCAAGTGCATCTATGTTATTGCTTCTTGATTATATACCTTGTATTATGAATCAAATTAGAATTCATATGCATGCGGGAATTTTAGTGCGCTTTGGACGCAGCATATTTTAATTAGAGGATTTTACAAAACTTAATACATTAATATTTATTTAAATTACACCTGGACCAAAGGGTAATTAATAAATACTGATAGTTTTGCTATGCCTGAACCAAAAGGTAGTGAATAAATTAGGAGACTCCACTGTCATATGAAATAAAATTAATCTAAAAACCTGAATATTGTATTGACTGAGTTGGTGAACCGATTGCCTTAGTAATCCATTGCTCTTGAGTTTAAAATCCTAATAATTTACACTCTCTCTATTTTCTTAAAAATTTTTAATTATTTTTTTATTTTATTCTTTAATTTCTTATTCTCATAAATCGATCTTCTAAATAAAGCATAGGAAAGAGCTTTTCAGTACTTATTTTCCAATCCTCTAGGGATGATACTCTACTCATTCACTTTATTACTTGATCGACTGGTGCACTTGCCATAGCTATAAATTAGCATGCATCAAGTTTTTGGCACCGTTGCCGGGGATTGTGTCTAAAATAATATTGAAATTTTGATCCTAGCTTTACTTTAGAAATTTATTTTTAATTTTTATTATTTAAAAAAAAATTATTCAATGCATGACACGTACTGGACATAGTAACTTACTACCTTTAGATTCAAAAATTGAAAGGACCATTAGAAGACTACAACAAGAAAGAAACATGGCAGCTGAAGATCCTAACGACATCAATCTAGGATTGGATATGGCGACCGAAGGATAGCATGAAGCTATTCGATCAGTACATCATCCATTAAATGATTACATCACACCATCTATAGTCGATGCAGCTTCGAGCATCAGGAGACCGTCTGTGCGAGCAAACAACTTTGAAATAAAATCGACGATGATCCAGATGATTCAATCAACTGTCCAATTCAGTGGACACGTGCATGATGATCCGAATGCCCATATTTCTAATTTTCTTAAACTTTGCAATACTTTTAAAATTAATGGGGTGTCGGATGATGCTATTAGATTAAGGTTATTTCCTTTCTCTTTACGGGATAAAGCTAAGAGTTGGCTTCATTCTCTTCCTACAGGTTCTATCACAACTTGGGATGTCCTAGCCCAAAAATTCTTAGCCAAGTACTTTCCACCTTCCAAGACTGCCAAGATGCGCAATGATATTACTTTCTTTATGCAGATGGACATGGAGACACTATATGAGGCTTGGGAATATTTCAAAAAATTGCTGAGGAGATGTCCACATCATCAACTACCCGTATGGCTTCAGGTATAAGTTTTCTATAATGATTTATCTCCTACTAATCGTTCTATGATTGATGCAGCAGCAGGAGGAACCATTAATCGAAAAATGGAGGAAGAAGCTTTCGATCTGATCAATGAGATGGCATCAAATAGCTATCAATGGCAGACAGAATGTATGATGCCAAAAAGACTAGCAGCTGTGCAGGGAGTAGATTGTGTGCCAACCTTACTAGCTAAAATTGCAGCCCTTAGAGCCAAAGTCAACAACTTAAAGGGAACAGCTATGCATGTTCAGAGCATTACTTATGACCTGTGTGGAGGAGGACATGATACGAGCAATTGCCAGACAGGTAATTCTTTTGCTAAAATAACTGATACAGCTAATTATATTGGTAATTTTTTTAGGCCACAACAAAACAATCCCTACTCCAACACATACAATCAAGGGTGGAGGCAGCACCCAAATTTCTCATGGAGCAATCAAAATGCAGAACAATAGCCACCTCGGAATTCCAAGTACCTAAAAAGAAGTCCAACATGGAAGAGCTGATGGTCAAATTTATGCAAAACCAAGAAGCAACTATAAAAAATTTGGAAGCCAAACTTAGGCAGGACCAAATAGCAGCAATTCAAAACTTGGAGATGCAAATAGGTCAAATGGCTAAAATAATCTTCGAGAGACCTCAGAGATCCTTGCCCAACAACACGGAGACAAATCCAAGGGAGCAAGTCAATGCTATCATCCTAAGAAGTGGTACAAAGCTGGAGGAGCCACATCAGAAGAAAGAGACTGAAGAGCCAACTACAAATAAGGAACCATCAACTAAAATTCGTTAGTCACCAATACAACCAGCAGATGGATGGTCTCCAGGTATATGGTTTGCTGATCCAAATGTGAAGCCCTATGTGCCACCACTACCATTCCCAGAGAGACAAATACAGCATCTAGATAAGAAATTTTCTAACTTTTTCAAAATTCTAAAGAATTTACATATTAATATTTTTTTTGTAGATTCTATTACTCAAATGCCCAGGAATGCCAAGTTTCTTAAAGAAATCCTAACAAATAAGAAAAAGCTGAAAAAATATGAGAGAATAAATTTGAATGAAGAATGCTTCAGCAATACTTCAAAATAAATTACCACAGAAGTTAAAAGATCCAAGGAGTTTTACTATCCCCTGCATTATTGGTGATTGTAGTTTTGATAAAGTTTTATGTGATTTAGGAGCAAGCATTAATCTCATGCCTTTTTCTATTTTCAGGAAGCTGGGTCTAGGAGAACCAAAGCCTACCACTATTACTCTTCAATTAGCCGACAGATCCATTAAATATCCAAGAGGTATAGTGGAGGATGTCTTGGTAAAGGTAAACAAGTTTATTTTTCCTGTTGATTTTATTGTTCTTGATATGAAAGAAGATTATGATGTACCCCTTATTTTAGGGAGACCCTTTTTAGCTACTGGAGGAGCTTTAATAGATGTTCAACAAGGAAAATTAATTCTTAGAGTCCAAGACGAACAAGTTACTTTTAATGTTTTCAAAGATACTAAACATCCTGATGATAATCAAACTTATTTTTCTAATTGATATTATTGACAATCCATTATATGAGAATTCTTTAGAAAATAGGTTTGAGACTATAAAAGCGAGCAATGTCAAATTGAAAGAGGACTCGATCAAACATGAAAGTATTCCAATTGAAGTGGCACCAGATTGATCCACTTTAGAATTCAAAGAAAGTCAAGCTGAAGACTATAAATCAGAACTACTAGATAGGTTGTTTCTTTTCTTTTTAGTTTTGATCATTTTTTTTTTTTAATAATTTGTTGTTGCTCTTTTACTGCTCTGGTGTATATTTTCAATTTTGCAGAAAAATCAATGAGAGCTCAAGCAAAATTTCAAAGCTCCAAAGAACCAGACTGAATAAAATCAGGTGTATTCCTTCCTATCCTTTATTGCACCCTTTATTTTTCTTTCTCCTTTAAGACAATGTAGAATAAGTTAAAAAAAAAAAAAAAACCATGTGTCAAGAAGAAAATCTTGAGCAAGATAGACTGGATAAGTGATAAAAGATAGAATTATTTGCTAATGAATGTAATGAGTTAAAGAAGTAGATTATTTGGTCAACTTTTAGCAGCCTACTTAGGTCATTAAAAGACTATTAGCACTTTTTGATTGCACATGCACACTAACAAGGCAAAGTAGGTATTGATTATAAGACCAACTGGGGATTCAATTATCACTAAAAATTGGTAATTAATATACATTCTAATCAAAGAAACTTGAATTTAAGGAAAGAGCTACCTGCCTAAAAATAAAGTGCAAAAGATAGAGTATATGTGGATTGCCCAAAGCCTAGTAACTAGGTCTCTGCACCTAGGTCAAGTGTGGAAATTCACGTAAAATGGTGAAGGGAAGGCCAGGATGCTCAGCACAAAAAAAAAAAAAAAAGGAAGGCAGTGTGAAAGCTACCTTAATTCATGAGTATAAAATTGAGAATGTATAGAAAATTGACCAAAATAGGTGATAAGAGAGGATACTTTTATTCTTTTAATTTAATACTGAAATGCTAAAGTTAGTCATCACGAACACAAGTGCTATAGATCTTTGATGTACTCTAAGAAAGTTTTTAATTATATTGACTGAAAAATTTGCTTCTGAAGCTCAATGCTTAGTTAGCAGTATTTTCTAAACTTTTTGACCTTTAATCCTAGATTTTATCTTTGTGATGGATAATCTTATTGAAACATGGTATTAAATAAAATATTGCTAAGGGACTAGTAATGACTAAGTTAGGGGGTGTGATAAGTGGTAAAAATATACTAATAAAAGTATTAAATTATAAAATAAATTAATCTATTTCTTTACTTTTATTAATCTTATGTAGGAAAGAAGGTCACCAATGTGAAGATCATATTTTTCTGATTCAGATGAAATAAATTTCAAGCAAAACGGACTTCAAACGAGCCCAAAATTAAATTTCAAAAAAAAAAATTTGGTTCGGTTCAAACCAGTTCAGAAAATTGGCTCAACAGACTACCCGGCTCGACCGCAGACTGACCAACCAATGCAGCGTTGACGTCAAGATGACGTCAGCATTTTTTTGTGGTGCATGGTGGACCATCTAGAGGGCAATTTGGGAATTTCATAGTAAAAAGTGTGCTTCGATTGGCTGAAGAACGCGGTAGTCCATGCAACACTGGGCTCGCGCATGGTCTACAGAGGGCAATTTAGGAATTTTGTCTGATCCAACGGGCATCTTTTACTGAAACTCGATCGGACAACCGAAAAGAAGGCATTGATGAACAGCATCCGTAGCTTCCGATTGAGATCCAATGGCTGAGATTCATCCTAACGTTAAACTAAAGATCAGAAGCCTTCTTTCTGCACGATCAGAGGGCCCAAATTCAATTCAATGATTGATCCAATGGCTGGCATGAAATTTAACTTGATCTAGATTATTTTAAGGGATTTTTAAGTGATTTTTGGACCATTTGATCAACCTCCAACGATCAAAATTATGCAGATCTTAATTTGAGTTGTTTTGGGAGTCTTAAACCTAATTTTTAATGGATTTTGGGGGGAAGTCAATCTCTTGATCTATAAAAAACCTATTATTGTCATGAAAAAAAGAATTAGAGAGAGAGGGAGAAAAGAAGGAAGTCAGGGAAGTTAGAGAAAAAGAGAAAAAGAGAAAAAGAGAGAGAGTTAAAAAAAAAGAAAAACAAAAAGAAAAAGAGAAGAGAAAGGTAGAAAGAGAAGAATGATTTGTGAGAGAGAAGAAAAAAAGGTTTTTGATTTCTTTCGACAATCAAGACATTGATCAAGGAGCATCTTCTTCTTCACCAAGTTCTCCATGCCAAGAGCAACGGATAATCAATTTCAGCAATCAAACAGTCTAATTTCTTTATGCTTTTTATTTTATTCGCTGTTTTTGAATTTGTTATCATGAACTAAATTTTCTTTTACTAAGGCTAAGGTGTAGCCACTCTTTTGATGCAATATTTGGTACGATTATTTTTAAATTTTATTCATGAGAAGTATATAAATCTGATCTTAATGCTTTTAGATTACTGGCCATCTTCTAATTGATCTGATGAACATAGATGTTACGGACCAAGTACATCTATGTTATTGCTTCTTGATTATATACCTTGTATTATGAATCAAATTAGAATTCATATGCATGCGGGAATTTTAGTGCGCTTTGGATGCAGCGTATTTTAATTAGAGGGTTTCACAAAACTTAATGCATTAATATTTATTTAAATTACACCTGGACCAAAGGATAATTAATAAATATTGATAGTTTTGCTATGCCTGGACCAAAGGGTAGTGAATAAATTAGGAGACTCCACCATCACATGAAATAAAATTAATCTAAAAATCTGAATATTGTATTGACTGAGTTGGTGAACCGATTGCCTTAGTAATCCATTACTCTTGAGTTTAAAACCCTAATAATTTACACTCTCTCTATTTTATTAAAAAAATTTAATTATTTTTTTTATTTTATTCTTTAATTTCTTATTCTCATAAATCGATCTTCTAAACAAAGCATAGGAAAGAGCTTTTCAGTACTTATTTTCCAATCCTCTAGGGATGATACTCTACTCATTCACTTTATTACTTGATCGACTGGTGCACTTGCCATAGCTATAAATTAGCACGCATCATGCAACATGTACTCTACTTCCATGGTGGAGTCTGCTATCATCGTCTACTTGAAACTCTTTCAACTGACATCTCCACCATTACAAATAAAGAGATTTCTAGATGTTGACTTTTGATTATCTATGTCGAACATAAAATTTGAGTCTGTATACCCCTAGACCTGAAGTTCTCCGTTACCAAAAACTAGAAACATATCCTTAGTACTTCTCAAGTACTTAAGGATATATTTCATAGAAGTCTAGTGCTATTTGCCTGGATTCGACTGATATCTTCTAGTGACACTCACAGCATGGGCAATATCAGATCATGTACATAGCATGGCATACATGAGGCTCCCTATTACCAAAGTATAAGGGATCTTGCTCATGCATTCAATCTCCTCAGGTTTGCTAGGACACATCTTCTTGGAGAGATGAATGCCATGTCTAAAGGGTACTAAACCCCTCTTGGATTTTTCCATGCTAAACCTCTTCAGCAGCTCCTCTACATATATTTTTCGTGAGAGATCCAGCATCCTATTCGTTCTATCCCTATAGATAATAAATCTCAGAATAAAGGATGCCTCTCTTGGATCATTCATAGAGAAATTCTTAGACAACCACATTTTGACTATAGTCAATATGGGAATTTTATTTCCAATTAGGAGGATGTCATCCACGTATAGTACGAGGAAGACAACAATGCTTTCACTGATCTTTTTAAAAACACAGGGCTCCTCCTCATTCTTGCTGAATCCAAATGATTTGATTACATTATTGAAATGAGCATTTCAGCTCCTAGATGCTTGCTTAAGTCCATATATGGACCTTTGCTACTTGCATATCTTGTGATCATCATCACTAGATGTGAAATCTTATTGTTGTTCCATATAGATATTTTTCTCAAGATATCCATTTAAGAATGCCATTTTTACATTCATCTACCATATTTCGTAATCAAAATTGGCTGCAATAGCAAGCAATATGCGGATGGATTTGAGCATGGCTACTAGCAAAAAAGTATCCTGATAGTCAATGCCTTAGTGCTGACTATACCCTTTCGCTATGAGCCTTACTTTAAATATCTCTATATTTCCATCGACACCTATCATTCTCTTGAAGATCCACTTATATCCAATAGGTACTATACCTTCAGATAGATCTACCAAGGTCCAAACTTGGTTCGAATGCTTAAGTCAATCTCTCACTTCATTGCTTCTAACCATTTCTCGAAGTCGATATCTAATATCGTCTCATCATAGGTTTTAGGATCATCATCATGAACCACATTTTCTATGAGAAATATTTTCTCTACGCCTTCTAAGATAGCACCTAAGTACCTTTTAGAAGGATGAGAAATTCTACTTGATCTACGAGGTGGAGGAGGTAGTGTCTGGGTTGGCTTAATCTGATTGGGTTTCATAGATTTCTTAGCTCGTTTCTCATCAGAGACTCTCTCCTCGAGTTTAATCTATCTTTCGATGCCACCATCTTGAATAAACTATTTTTTAAGAAAGATGATGTATCGACTCACAATCACATTATGATCTTTCGAAAGATAGAAATAATATCCTAATGACTCTTTAGGATATCCAATAAATTGAGCTCTTAAGGACTTAGATTCTTATTAGTTTGTCTATTATCTTTTGACATAGGTCGAACAATCCTAAATTTTGAGATGACTCAGACTTGGTTTCTTACCATACCATATCCATACGGTGTGGTAGGAACGATTTTAGAGAAAACTCTATTCAGTAAACTCTAGTCTGATGATCGCTATATTATCTCTTGACCTAGCTGGCACATCAAATGGATCGCATACATCAGCATGTACTAGGACAAGTAGGTCTATGGCCATTTCTCCATGTCCTACAAAAGGATGCTTGGTCATTTTGTCACAAAGGCATGATTCATAAATCAGATATGACTCAATAGTCAATGGACTCAATAGCCTGGATTTCTTCAATTTGTTAACCCTGTCTTCAGCTATATGACCTAGCCTAATGTGCCAAAGATACGTATCATTTAGACTATCCCTAGGTTGCTTTGATCCTATGGCATTCATGTTTTGCTCGATATTAAAAATAGAAATATCAATATGTAATTGATAGAGACCATTTATAAGAAAATTACTTGCAATTTTATTTTTTTTATAAAAAATATTATAATGGTCCTTAAGAAAACTACTTGCATAGCCTTCTTGTGCTAAACATGAAATAAAAATCAAATTTTTGCTTGCTGCAGGCATATAAAAACAATCTATAAAAATTAGATCTAATTCTAACGATAGTTGAAGAGGGTAGGTTCCCACGACCATAACAGCAATACTTGCTCTATTCCCAAAGTGTAGGATCATTTCACCATCACTCAACCTCCTGCTATCTTTAAGATCCTACATAAAATTGCATAAGTGAGCACTAGAACTAGAGTCAAGCATCCAACTGGATGTAGAAGAAATCATAAGGTTAGATTCTATAACGAGCATACCTCTAGAAGAACCTGCCTCCTTGTTCTTCAGGCTGGCCAGGTAGAGAGTGTAGGTCTGCTTTTAGTGACTATCAGTATTGTAATGAAAATATTTTTTCTTGTCAGCGACCTTCTTCTTTGGCTCTGCCTTCTTCTTCTTCCAACCTTCCACTTTCTGCTTCTTCGCAGTCTTCTTTTTCTTCTTAACAGACTTTCTCTTGAAAGAAGTCCACTTCATAGCAAGAACTAAGCCCTTTGAACCTTTTATAGAGAGCTTAATAAAAACCAGCATATTCATAAGTTCAGCCAAGGTATTTTCAACTTTATGCATATGGTAGTTCATGATGCACTATCCATACGCATCAGTCAAAGATTGTGAAATTATATCAATCTATAGATCCTGATCTAACTTGACATGAAGCTTCTCAATCTGTTCTAAGTTCTTGATGATTATCAGATAATGAACTTGGACCGACTTTCCATCATGCATCCGAGCCTTAAAAAGTCTCTTTATGACTTAATATTTGGCTGCGCGACTCTGTTCACCAAATAACTCTTGTAGATGAGCCAACATTTGGCAGCTAGTCTTAATATCTTCATGTTGGCACTGGAGCTCATTAGACATCGAGTCCAACATGTAATACTTGGCTTTGCTATCTTTATCTATCCATTTTTCTAGAGATGCCCTCTGATCAACGAACGGATGTGCTGGAAAAGTGGAAGGATCCTATTCCAACACATGAGTAAACTTCTTAAAATCCAAAACTATTTTTAAGTTCTGATGCAAATTCTTGTAGTTGGGTCCAGTCAGTCTATGGGTGTCCAGGATATAAGCTAGTAGGTTGGACGCAGACATTTTTCTATAGAGAGTCAAAGTTTCTAGTTATATTTTATAATTAGACTTAACCGATTTATTTAGAATTTTTATTTTTAAACAAATTAGACTTCCACTATTTACTTAGATCACTACACTTCCTTGGTAGAGATGCAAAAATATTCATGATTATTAATTTCTATTGGATGGTGTCATCCCACCAACTGGCTCACCACCTCACCTAACAGTTATTGGTGATGGGTTAACTGATGAGTGGACAACTCTTATCCAATGATCCTTTAATTATGGTGCACGTAAATCTGATCTCTAATTCATGAAGCTCATCAAGCCCAGAATATTGCTCCACTCCTTAGTTAAGTTAAACCCACCATTTAAATGAATTAGATTTCTGATTGGGTCTCTCACTGTATCTAGAATATTGAGCCCAACCCATCCTCCAACCCATAGTATTCAATGCCTAATAGACATGGTTGCATCGTTTTGGTGTAATTGAACCACTGTATCTAGCTAAGAACAATCAACCTCGGGAAGGACCCGCACATCTACAATGGTGAAAGATCTTAGACTTAATATTTTCTTAGAAAAATTTAATTTAGGTCATTCTAAACTTGACCTAACTTAGTCATAATAATTATGACTAATCTAGTGGCATGGGTTGGCTCGAATTGTTAGCCACCTCAAATCAAAACTGGGTTGACATAAATGGCTAAGTAAGTGAGATCAGTGGAAAGGATATGCCATTAACTCGACAAAAATGCATTTACATCGAGTAGCTTCTAATTACAAACCAATCGATCGTATCTACCAGACTTACCTTAGATACCAAATTATCGAATCAGAACCAATCAGATTAGCCTACAATCCAAGCACGAACCTCGAAGCCAAATTAGAACTTGAGTTGATTGAGTCACATCTCAAGGTAATTCAATCTTGACCTAGACTTAATCCTATTAGGTTGGTTAATTCTAGGCTTTATTTGATCCCACCTAACCAACTCTTGATTTAGTTTAATCAATCATTGGACCTAATTGAGCTACCCAAGCCCGAATCCAATTTTATGAAGATGTCTTAGATCTAAAAATTCATAATTTTTAGATCTAATTAATTTTATAATCTTAATTCTTAATTAAGTTTTGGGTTCATGAACAAAACAAGTAATAAAATCTTAGGATTTTAGGATGTAGGATTTTGTAGAAAATAAATTTTGATTTCTGAATAAAGATGAACGCGCAGCACCTCTACACATCATAAGAACATCCCATCGAATGGAAAGAGAGGGCCTTTAAATCCTACTTAGTTCTTATGACTAGATGGTCAAGAAAAATGCCTTAATCAAAAATATATTTTGTAAAATGAAACTAGTTAGATCTAAATCATATATCATATATACAAAAGATCTAACCTATACATAACTTGCATACATCTCATGTATTATAACTCAATAAACCATTGATAGGAAGGCGATGTTGTCATTAAGACACCGTATTTATTAGTTTAATCTAACTTCTTAAAATAATTAAAAATGCATAGATAGCAATGAGTTGAGTCGAATCCATAGGGAAGGTAGTGTTTTTAGATTTGAAATCTTTGACTTTTTTAAAAGAAAAAGAAAAGAATTTAAAAATAGAATTTGAAGTTAGAAATTAAAAATTAAAATTATGAAGTAAAATTAAATTATGCAAAAAAGTAAACTTGGTACTAAGATCTACTAGTTAGATCTTAGCATCTAGTTGCAATAAAATAAAAAGTAATAATTAAAATATAGAAATTAAATTATAATAAAAATGAAGAGCATGAAATTAAAGAGCATAAAAACAAAATAGGCTGATCTTTAATCTTCGATTGGCATTGGAGGAAAGATGGTGTAGAAACCTAGCTATTCTTCTCAGCACCTGTTGCTTTGAAGCAGCCATTAACCCATAGCCTTGCTTCACCCTATACCAAAGCTTTACCTTAATTTGAGATGTTTGTTTTGAAGGCCTTGGGGTCCTTAAATAGATGTTGGAGGGCTGAAAGATTTTCTTCTGGGCAATGTGGGACTAAGGGCCATTTTAATCATGAAAATAGAAAGAAATCTGAGTGAAATTTGGATTAAAATAGCCCCTGAGCAAATTCTATTGAGTTCTTTTAATTCTGGCCATCAAATGGTGATCCGATGCTTCCAAAAATTCCAAAATGAACGTGTAATGGCCCAGATCAAGAAGGATTAAATTCTGACCATTGAATCATGCTTGATGGAGGAAATTAGGTCGTTGATCATGCGCTTTAGAATCTGATCACCGTTGGAAGCTTTCTGGACCGTCGGATCGAAGCTGGAATCAAGTGCTGCCATCCGATGGTGATCCAGGTGAATTCAAAAACCAAATCAGAGTTGGAATAAATCTTGACCATTTGATCTTGACCACAAGCAACCACCACCGCACGATTGTGCATTTACTGTTTCCATGGACCGCATGGATCGATCGCATCGTACACCATAGCCAATCAATGCCTCCTATCGATGGATGAAAAGACCAAAATGCCCTATGAGCCATGATGGATTTTCTGTAAACCCTTTAAAGGTCTAGGTCCACCACGTGGCAAGCTTTGATTCGCCCGTTTTTGTTGAGTTGGTAGTTCACACTGTGCTATAGACCAGTGGGTGGCTTCTGGGCTTAGGTCGGCTAGTGTGGCTGGCTTGGCACGCCGACTTGGTCAGCTTGGCATGGCGCATTTGGATGCGCCAGCTACTGCAGCATGGCGGCTTGAGCCGATTGAGCCGTATGTTATTTTTTATTTAATTTTTTTTTATTTCTTTAAAAATTTATATTATTTCTATTTTAGCTCCATTTTGCTCGAAACTTATTTCTTAAAAATAAGCATAAATTAATTAATAAATTAATGCTTTTATAGATAAATTTATGATACTTATCACACCCTCTAACTTAAGCTTTGCTTGTCCTCGAGTAAAGAAAGAATTTAATTTTAAATACCTTTTAACTTTAGAGTTTCGAATTTTACCTAAGCAGTTTTCAAAATGGTTGTTGATATTCAGTATAGCTTAAGTGAGATATATCATTGGGATATTAATACTTATCAATAGAAAAATTAAGTAAAGAATATTAATTTTTTTTGCATTTTTTTCTAAATTATCCTACCATTATCTTTGATTTGTCTAAACTTTCATATAGACAAGTGTATTGCTACTTCCGCCATTTATTTATTAGTTTTTATTTTCACATTGCCCATTTTTTTTTGTGAATATTATTGCTTACTTAGGCAATAGGACCTGGTTACTCGATGAAAAAATATATATATATTTTTTTAAATAACATTGTAGCACTATGGAGTGTCTTAAACCCTTAAGGTTTCTATTTGATCCATGTAGCGAGTCTTGGGCCAATGACTCTCAAACTAGTTGGCTTTAGGGCACTAGATATAGAATACCCCTTGGACTTACTAGCTCGAATCAAATAGGCTACGAGTTAAGACTAGCTTTACAATGAGCTTCTTTATCCTTCTCACCTTTTGATGCGAAACTCAATGCTTGCTTAGGCAAAGAGGCCTGGTTACTCAGTGAGAAATACTTGAAAACTATTTTATTAAAATGATTTTTATATGAAGAAACATATAGTTATCCTACATAAGCCTATAAAAAGTAGACTTTTCTTTGATGCTAGTAGAAAAATTAGAAATGCTCCAAGAAATTTTTTTTTATGTTCTGAACTTAATTCTTTATTGAATTTTTTTAATACTTGATTTCTCAATATCTTAC
This sequence comes from Cocos nucifera, assembly GCA_006176705.1. Classification (NCBI taxonomy): domain Eukaryota; kingdom Viridiplantae; phylum Streptophyta; class Magnoliopsida; order Arecales; family Arecaceae; genus Cocos; species Cocos nucifera. The sequence continues at coordinate 606,767 of QRFJ01000713.1, read as the reverse complement.
AGATTCTCTGATTTGTGTATCAATTTTCTTTTAGAAATGCTAAGTTTAATTCGATTCTTAAGCATAATCAGGTGTTTAAATATTAAATACTAATTTTTTAAAGGACTTAAAATTTTAAAATTTTTATTTTTCTCCCTTCCCAACTTAATCAACATTATCCTCAATGAAGAAGAAAAAATAAAGGATGTAATAAAGAACATGAAAGAATACACCTGACTCAATGTATATGGTCCAGCATATGCCTTTAAAAATTTAAGCTCTCCCTCCAACTTATTCAAATTATCCTAAAAAAAAAATCAACTAAAAAGATAAATTAGACTAAAGAAAACTAAATATTGGGTTGCCTCCTAATAAGCGCTAAGTTTACCATCTTCAGCTAGACATAATGCAGCTTACTATCCTATGTCAAATATTGGATTGACAAATTTTAATGGTTTTAGATTGCCAATCTCAGAAAGTTGATTTATAATCCCATTATTGATATATTCATTATTAATTTTATGGACATAATTTGTAACCCCATTCTCAGACCCATGTTTATTAAGAATTTCTCCTATTTGTTCTTCTAAAATATTCATGAATTGAGTTTTTATATTAGGAGTTAAGTTTGATTGAATGGGTGTTGGAATGGTGATTAAAGCTAATTTTAATTCTAGACGTAAATTAATGTGATCTTTCTTAAATAACTCCATTGACTCTTCATTACATGCCTCTTAATTTTTATAAGAAGAATGGGCTTCTAGGGTTGAAGAAAATAGGACATTAGGTTTATAAGTCTCAGATAAATCATCTATTCTCTTTTTTCCTATGTCTATCTCATTTAAACTGAAACTAGTATCAGTACTAATTTCTAACTCGAGTTCTTCTCTGTGGCTAGTCTCAGTACTAATCTGTTTCTCTAAATTTTTATTTTGACTAGCATCAGTACTAGCCTCTCTCACCTGGTTTTGGTATGGGTCCATAAGAATTCTATAGCTTTTAAGTTCAGGAATTACTTTGGTATTCTCAGATTGAGGATTCTTAAGTGAGACATTAAATTGATAACTTGGTTCAGATGGTTGGTGGACATTAGGTGGGTTGTTTGAAATTGGTAGGCTCGATAATTGACCTAGTTCTCTCCTCATGTTAGATTCAGCTAGTTGTCCAATTTGAGCTTCTGGCCTGATGATAGATTGCTGTTGAGTTAGAATCAATTATTAAAGTTAGTTAAATCTATCATTAGCTAGATTAGTTTATTGAGGAGGTGGCTATGATAGCTGATTGTTATATGATGGTTGGGTAAACTGACTAGGCTGACCATTATTATAGGCATAGTTTTGGTATTGGGGCCAATTTTGATAGTTTTGGATAGGTAGAATTTGGATCTGAGACTGAGTCTATTGGGATGTCCAAGAAAAATTAGAGTAGTTACTCCAATGTAGATTATATGAATTTGAAAGAAGATTATTAACCGACTTGGAGTAGCCTTAAGTAGCTTGAACTTGTTCTTGGATAAAATGTGAAAACTGTGCAGCATGATGGATTGGGCTAAGTGATGTGAATTGTGTAGAAGATTGTTGACCTACGATTAGGAGTTGATCTAATTTTTGGACAAGAAGATCAACTTTATCTAATTTTTGAACTATTAGGTTCAGGTCAGCCATTTGATTATCAGATTTAATGTAAATCAACCATTCAATTAAGTTCAACTAAATCAGAAAAAGCAATTTTCTACCGTGCATGTATTAGTGTAGCCCTAATGTATGGTTCAAAATTTTTTAGAATTTTTTTTATATTTTTTTATTATTTTTTTAATTATTTTTAATTTAATTTAATTATTATTTTTAATTTTTTTAGTTAGTTTAATTTAATTTAATTTAATTTTTAATTTTAATTTTAATTTAATTTTATTTTATTTTTGAAGAGAAAAAAGAGAAGAAAGAAATAAAAGTTTTAAAAAAAAGGTTTTAAGGAGTCCTAAAACTAAGAAGAGAGAGAAGAATTATGTTTAATTAGGTTTGATTTTGGTTAGCAATCAAGTTGGTCAATCAATCCTGACTAAGAGTTATCCTAGATCTAGACAGCTCCTAACTGCCACGGTCACTTTCAAGCCCTCCATGTGTAGGATCAGCTAATCAACTAGCCAGATAAGTATAAGGTCGGTGGGAGTCCCCCCATTGCTTGCCTTAGACACCAATTGTGCTTGACCAGGTAAGCGATTGGAACCAATTAGAATCACCTTCCTTCGGAACCAATCGTCTCTGAACCACTTTCCTAGACACCAATCAAATTGACTAATCCTAACCTGGTTCAACTCTTAGGATTTCTTGTCCTAATAAGCTCGAGCTCCTCGGGCTGATGTTTAATTAATTTTAAAATTAAAGGCTTAGGTCAATGCAGGATGCTGGTTGGTTGTTTGTGGACTAAAGAAGGATGATCAAATCTCCACCTTATCATGTTTAATTGGGTTATGCCCTTAATTTGATTTAATATGAATATGCACAAAAAATTTCAATCAAAGGGTTTTATGCAATTTAAACTAGATGCATGCAACTAATTAAATTCTAAAAGGCTTACCTTGCCTCCAGCAATCATCAAAAAAAATAAAACTAATATGATGCATGCTCTAAATAGTTAGAATTTCTAATATTTTCATGAGACTTTTAATTAGGTTTAAATGGATATTTTTTAAATTAATTTAAAAATAAAGTAAATGGATAAATAAATAAAAAGAAAAGAGGACTAGAGTTATGATCGATCTCACCAAAATTAGATGCTTTCTCTCTTTTCCTCTTTTTTTCTGCAAAATAAATAAATAAAAAGTTAGTAAGCAATATTTAAAAAATATTTATAATTAATTTATAAAAAAAATCAAAAAAATTAAAGAAAAAATATCATCTATTCCTTCCCCAACAACGACGCCAAAAACTTAATGCATTTATCAAAATTACTTTTAATTTATTTAAAATAAATCAAAGAAATCAAAATCAAAAATTAAAAATAATCTTCGATAATGATGCCAAAAATTTGATGGAAATACGATGTTGTCGTTAAGACACCATATTTATCAGTTTAATCTGACTTCTTAAAGTAATTAAAAATGCATAGATAGCAATGAGTCAGATCGAATCCATAGGAAAAGTAGTGTTTTAGATTTGAAATCTTTGATTTTTTTTAAAAAAAAGAAAAAAAATTAAAAATAGAATTTGAAGTTAGAAATTAAAAATTAAAATTATGAAGTAAAAATTAAATTATGCAAAAAAGTAAACTCGGTACTAAGATCTACTAGTTAGATCTTAGCATCTAGTTGCAATAAAATAGAAAGTAATAATTAAAATATAGAAATTAAATTATAATAAAAATAAAGAGCATGAAATTAAAAAGCATAAAAATAAATATTGCATTAAAAAAATTATAATTTAAATATATAAAATAAAAAAAAAATGGGCTGATCTCTGATCTTGGTTTCACATTGGTGGAAAGATGGTGTAGAAGCCTAGCTCTTCTTCTTGGCACTCGTTGCTTTGAAGCAGCCATTAATTCATAGCCTGGTTTTATCCTATGCCAAAGCTTTACCTTAATCTGAGATGTTTGTTTTGAAAGCCTGGGTGTCCTTAAATAGATGTTGGAGGGCTGGAAGATTTTCTTCTGGGCAATGTGGGACTAAGGGCTATTTTAATCATGAAAATAGGAAGAAATCCGAGTGAAATTTGAATTAAAATAGCCCCTGAACAAATTCTATTGAGTTCTTTTAATTCTGGCCATCAGATGGTGATCCGATGCTTCCAAAAATATCAAAAATGAACGTGTAATGGCCCAGATCAAGTTGGATTAAATTTTGACCGTTTGATCGTACTTGATGGAGGAAATTAGGCCATTGATCACATGCTTGAGAGTCTGATCATTGATGGGAGCTTTCTAGACCATCGGATCAAAGCTGGAATCAAGCGCTGCCATCTGATGGCGATCCAGATGAAATCAGAAATCAAATCAGAGTTCGAATAAACCTTGACCATCCGATCTTGACCGCAAGCAGCCACCACTGCACGATCGCGCATTTACTATTCCCATGGACCGCATGGACCGGCCGCACTGCACACCATAGCCAATCAATGCCTCCTATCAATGGATGAAAAGACCAAAGTGACCTAAGAGCCATGATGGATTTTTTGTAAACCCTTTAAGGATCTAGGTCCACCACGTGGCAAGCTTTGATTCGCCCGTTTTTGCTGAGCTAGCGGTTCACACTGTGCTGTCGACCGGTGGGTGGCTTCTGAGCTTGAGTCAGCTAGCGTGGCTTACTTGGCATGCCGGCTTTGGCAACTTGGCTTGACATGTTTGGAAGAACCGGCTGCTATGGCATGGCGGCTTGAGCCGACTGAGCCGCATGTTATTTTCATTTAATTTTTTTTATTTTATTTTTTAGAAATTCATATCTTTTCTATTTTAGCTCCATTTTGTTCGAAACTTATTTCCTTATGATCGAAAAAATAAGCTCTTTCCATTAATATTAAAATTTTATTTTTTATTTTTATTATTTTTTAGTTAATTTTTTAATTAATAAAAATATGAATATCTCAAAAATATGTATCAATTAATTATTAATTCTTAAAAATAGGCATAAATTAATTAATAAATTAATGTTTTTATAGATAAATTTATGGTACTTATCAACCATGCATGCTTTTAGATCTAAAATATTACATATTAAATCTAAAAAAATAAAATTTTAAATTTCATCACATCAAAAATAAAATTATTCTAGATTTTTTGTAGAACTATTCTATAACTCGTCTAAGCATGCATCTTTCATAACTCATAAGAATAAATTAAAAATTTAAAACTATATTTTCTATTTTTTAGATCTAATTATAATAATTATAATATCAAAAAAATAAAAATAAAATAGATCTAAAATCATATTTAATCAAATTAACAATATGATCAAGCTAGACTACACATAGAACTATTCTATTTCTAGTCTAGTCATGCATCTCATACATTATAGATCCAAATTATATAATTTTTAATTTTTTGATTTTAGATCTAATCACATCTAATATGATATCTAAAATTCTTCAATATTAGATCATAAATAAAAATTAAATTAGATCTAAAATAGATTTGAAGAACTGCTAACACAGCTCTAATACTAGTTGAAGAAAAATATGATTTTCCATCGTAGGATCGTCCAGATCTGATCAGATCTGAGATAAAATTTTCTAAAAAAATTTCTATGATTTAATTAGATCTAAGAGTTCTTAGATTTAATTATAGTAATCAAATATTAGAAATTAAAAATAAAATTAAATTAGGTTTAATTTCAAGCATCTTGTTTGGTAATCTAGTTATCCTACGATGATCCTTATCATTCTTGAGGTTCTGGCAGGAGCCATGCATGTGCCTGGCATCTACCAGTATCCACTCAGAGAAGATCTGAACATCTTCTCCTCACAAATCTCTCCTCCAAATATCAAATCTAAATCTGATTTGTAGATTCCTTAACACTACTTTTGAAGGTAACCCATCCATCTCATAAACACCGTCGTGTAGATCCTGAATCTTGTGCCAAAAATCTTAGACCTTCTTCTCTGATTTGTGCCTAACTTTTAAGACATGTAGAAGAGAGGGAGATAGAGGACAGAGGGGGTGTGGGATAATAGAGGGCCAGCTCCTTTGGGCATGGAAAATATTTTGTGTGATCGCTCTACAATAGCATAAGAAAGATTTCTTAAACCCAATGCCACATAAAGTCCCTCTTTGATCAAATAACCAACTTATTTGATCATTGGAACTCTAGAGATTATTCTCCACATGAAAACCCAGATCTCATTTAGTTTTGATGCCAAAAATCAATTAGGAAGGTGGCAGCATGAGTAGATAAGGAAAAGTCCATTGTGCCTAGGACTCTTCCCTTAAGAGTTTGATCCAAATCAAACTCTTTCAAAATCTAGTCAAAACTCTATCATAAATTACAAAATTTTGTACATCCATAGCATTACCCAATCCCTATCACATATCCAAAAATTAGATTGAAATAATTTTTAGATAATTTTTTAGAAGCATTTGATCAGGTGACCCTCAATTCTCTCAAATAGGTCAACTTTTGACCTATGTCCAATTACACTAGGAATGGATTTAATTTCTATAATTAATCTGATCTGAACTTATTTCAGTCAGATGAAAATAAATCCATTCAAGATATAGAGATGAGTTAAATTAAATTTGACTTGGTTGCGATGAATCAAAAAGATTACAGAAGGAGAAAGTCAGGCTCATTCGTGTGCTAGCATGATTATGTTGAACCTGATTCGATCTAATCGAAATCAATCAAACTAGGTTAGCTTAATTGATGATATCTAGATCCAAATCTTTATTTGTGTGACCTGATTAGGTTTAGTTTTATATGGTAATGAGACATGTCATGATCTCTATCATCGACATCATTGAAATACCTTTCGATGGACCAAAACTTTTCTATTTTATACAATTAGAATGATCAATTATCAAAATCATTCTAATTGCTTCCAAAATCCACTAATGACATCTAGTAGTATATGGTGGCAACCCATCAAAATTGAATGTGAACCTTTTGGTGCAGCTGCCTGTGTGATTGAGTTCTTCTATCTAAATCCTCGATAGGATTAGGATTAAGGTGAACTCATCAAACCCAACATCCATCATATGAATTAATCATTTGATTCGAGTCTGATGTGAAATCCTAATAGAAATTCTTTCTATCATCTTCACTCTGCCATGGCCATGGGCTTAAAAACTTAATCTCATGATTATCATAGGGCTACTCCTCATCTACCATGGTAGATAGATCTTCTATTAGTGCAATCCAATTTCTATAACGAACATGCTATAGCCAACATACACTGTAAGATTCCGAATAGCTAGGAGATTGAGTTATAGTGTAGTCAAACTATAACACCCTCAAAATGAACTATTGATGCACATCAGATCAAAGAACCAGACACACCACTACAGCATCGAGCTAGTCATCGATAAGAAGGTGGACTTTCTTATGACTGCTCGAGGTGATCATGCTCAGTGCCCTTGCTCTCTAATGAGTACTTGTACTCTCGCTCAGGTGTCTCCATACCATAGACTCAAGATCCATCTATCCTAAGAAAATAATCATACACCAACCTTCTGGATCGATCACCATCCTTATGATTATTCTACAATCGACAATAGTTTATGAGTTAATTATGAAAATTCATATCTTAAATTTTCAACTCTTGAAAATATGAATTATCATTATCATTAACTATAAGAATGTATCATAGATACTTTAAATACACACTATGATAGAAAATAATTTTTTTATTAATTTATATTCTAAATTATAAAATTATCCTTAATAGTGTATTATAAGTGTTTAGCCAATCTGGCTTCTAAGGCACACATCTAACAATCACTACGGTGACTTGCAAGCAACTCATGGTACTTAGGTACTAGACTTCCTGAATTTCTAATTCAGTGATGGAAGGCTACTGGGTGCAACCAAATACTTATTTTAATCAGTGCATGAGTCATGATGGGATGACCCCACCAAGTGTTGGAGTAAATGCATCAGTATATTTTAATTTAGCAAAACCTCAATCGAGGTAGTCCATATGATGGATACTAAATTTTGAAATACAATGTGGATGATTTTTTAGAATTGAAAGTTAAACCCTAGATCATCTTTTGAGCATTTTGGTGAAGAAGATGAATAATATGATAATCATATGCCATAAGTTCATGGATGATGCGATGCGACTATTTGACCTATCTGGATGTCGGGTACCATTGCTAGATGATCACATTGATTGGTATAAAAAATTAGTTTCTGTGCTACTGGCTTAAGATTCAAACCTATGGATCACACATAATATGAGTTTCTATGTGATTTGATGGCTGATCAAGAGTTCTAATGGTTTGAAACTCTATGGTCAAGAGTTTCACTGGATTGGGACTCTATGATCGAAAGTCCCACTAGATTGGGACTCTATCTTCACGAGTCCCACTGGACTGAGATTCTGATATTATTAAAAAATTAATAGTAATTAGATTATTAATTATCTCAATTTGATTAAGCAATGAGGATTTGATTAAATCTAATTGAATTGGATTTGATTGGATTTGATCCGATCAGGTAATGAGATGACCTAATCGTTATAGATTCGACTCGAATTTGGTTAGGACCTGGACCTAATTAATTTTTAATTTGATTATGATTTTATTAGGTTGGGTTAGCTTAATTTGATTAGGTTTATCCTAAATTAATTTGGTTTGGATAAATTGATTTGGTTGAAACTAATTTGGATAAGTTCAATTTTGAATTTGAAATCTTCCTGCATCTAGACTTTTTGACCCATGGCTCTCTCCATGTTTTTTTTTTTTTGTTTTTGCATGTGATTTCACATGCTAGAAAAGATTTTTGTGCCTCCCCTCTTTCTTCCTTTGACCTGGTCCAAGAGTTGGATTAGGTTTAAGTTGATTTTAAATTTTTAATTGAAAGTTGTTGGTTGTGACTAAACCTTACCTTATGTATTCCCCATGCCTTCCTTGAATTGTTGCATGATTTTTAATGGCATCTTTTTAGAGTAGGCATAGAAGGAGAGTCCTTCTGCTTGTCACCTACCTAATTAAGGCATTGAAAATAGATAGGACTCCTCTTGAATTTTGAATTTCAATTTTGAATTGAAAATAGATAGGACTCCTGCTTATTAAAATCAGATTTTCTGGGCATGTGAATGTTTGAGAGTGTGGGCATGCATGAGGTATATAAGGGATTTCTAGAGAGAGAAAATTAGTCAGGAGTGAAAGTTTTTGGGCATGAGAAACAGTCTAGTGCAGAGTGTCTGCGCTACCTCTTATTCTTTCTTATGCAAATTTTAAATAGTTAAAATTTGCATGTGAATTTTTTTTGTTGAAAAGGGTTTTATGAAAAATAGATAGAGAGAGGCATGAGGGTCATTTGAGTGCATCTTTTGAGAGTTAGAAAAATCCAGAGAGTCTGGATTCTAGAGCTTTTGTGTGTGCGAAATCCTAGGGTTAGGACCTAGGATTTGGGTGGAGAGATTGAGCACTGTGAGTGTCCGATCACCATCAATTTTTTCACACCACCTCATCATCCTCTAATATAGGTTTTCTAATTTTTTGGAGCATTTGAAAGATCAACAGAAAGATGGTCAATCAGATCGACCAAGATCGAACATTGAAAACTCCGGCGAAGAGCTTGCACTCTAGTGGAGCTGGTTGGGATCAGGAGCTCCATGTGGACTAACCATAGACGCCGAATGGCTATGTGGCTACTTCATGATGTGAGGAGACTTCTTCCAATAATTTTGGATTATAGAGTTTGAGTACCCATGCTTAGGTATCATGTTCTGAACATGAATAAGTTAGTAGATATGACTTACTAAAGTAGATATGACTTACTAATCTTATGCATTTAATTTTCTATTATATATTAGCATGCCCAGATCCTAGTATAGGACTTTTGATATGATCTTAGCATGCATAAAATTAATATTAGATTGATTTTAGCTTTTGTTGTACTTAAATTTTTGAAAAAGTTTTGAAAAGCATGCTTAGAACCCTACATGGTTTTCATCATCGACATCAGAGCAAGGATTGTTTGACATGTTTTATATGTTAATTAGAAAAATTAAATACTAGGATATATGATATGTTTTGATTCAGATAACTTAGTAATCAAGGATAAATGAGCTACCAAGCCATCTGGTCGTAAGAAATAAGTATGGTTTAAAAGCCATCTGCATTCGATGGAGATCTCTAATGACGATAGGAAAACCACCATGAACTCATTCATTAAGATGAATAGTAAAAGAATTTTATTTATGAAAATTATTTTAGTATTGTTAGGATAAACCCACTTCTGCCGAAGTTCAACTTGCCACTTCATCTTTGGACTCTTTTTGGACTTCTCGTACGATAAAACTCCTACCTTACTTCTTCTTATGTAGAACTTCTTCCAAACTTCTCCTTCAGTAGAACTCCTCCAAGACTACTCCTTCAGCAGAATGCCTTCTAAACTTCTTGTTTAGTAGAACTCCTTCCAGACTTCTCCTTTAGTAGAATTTCTCCTAGACTACTACTTCAGCAGAACTCCTTCCGAACTACTCCTTCAACAGAACTCCTCCCAGACATCACCTTTAGCAGAACTCCTATTGGACTTCTCCTTCAGTAGAACTCCTCCCAGACTTGTTCTTAAGTTGAATTCCTTTCAGATTCCTTCAAGTTGGACTCCTATAGTCGCATGCCTTCCAGACTCCTTCAAAAATGTTCCTTCTAGACTCCTCCAGTCGAACTTCTTCCAGACTCCATCCAGTCACCCAAAGGGCCCTTCCTAGTTGAGCCTCTCTTTATCCCTTGGAGGACCTCGGCATTAATCTTTAATGCCAAAAACCAGTCAATGCATAGATGATTTTGGAGACATTGGAACCTCTTTTGAACTACCAACCCTTGAAGTTCTTCACCACCCATGGCTATCTCATCCAAGCTCCAACCAATAAATCCCAACAAACTAGCACGTCACAACAATGGACACCATCCTCCATAACAAACACCATGAGGATCCAAATGGCCCACTATCAGACAGTTATGGATGTCACCATCAGTTTGTTACAGACTTCATCTATAAAAGAGATCCTCTAGATATATTTTTTTTTAAGCTCTCTTCCCCTTTCTGATACTCTACTACTTTCTTTCCTGAGCACTCTATTTCTGTTGGCCAAAAGAGCTAACTTGATCGTCGAAGCATCCTACTAGAGCCACCACCCCCGACTCTAGATAGGACTTCTATTTTGCAAGTCACCGATGGTGACCTTATCTTCTCCAGCTCTTGCTTTATTTCGGTGTCAACCAGATTCTGCACCAATAGGATTGGTGCTAAAGAAAGAATCTCTAAGCCATTGTTCTAAAAGAAGTATCCAGTCGATGTCACCTACCTTCCTTTATCTCTTAATTCCTCAAATCTGCTTCTATTTGACCTCTTCTAGCTCTAGAGAATGCCTCCAAAGAAGACAACCACCTGGTGGTCTACTACTTTAGCCATCAAATTTGAGCCAGATCCATCCATTCTGGCCCCATCATCCACTCCCCAACCTTCTCCACCAGCGGTCATGATTGATCCAGAGCAGTTCAACCTATTGATATAGTAGGTTCGAGGCCTCAACAAAATGGTGCAAGCCATACGATAGCCTCCGACGATAGCCCTACCAAAAAATCTCTAACCAGAGCCTCGAGAACTGGTGCCAAGAAGGGCAACCTAGGTTAGCAGATCCGTCACCTACAAAAAGGAGAAGCATAGAGTAGGGAGCCCCTATTCCAATCGTGATTCTTCTCTAGAGAAGACTTTCTACATATACAACAAAAAACCCATCAAAATTCATGATGGAGGTGATGTTCTTGATCAGAAGCTCTAGGACATGGATCGGCGGATTGAGGAGCTCCGCCATGCTACTCTGGCGCATCGCTACGACTTCTGCACCGACCTTCTTTTCTCTACCCAAATCATGTAGGAGTTGATCCCGTCAAACTTCAAGCTTCCTTAATTGGAGAGTTACGATGGGACCACTGATCTGATCAATAATCTAGAGGCCTTCTGGACTATGATGCTACTCCACAATGCATCAGATGCCATCTTATGCCGATCTTTCTCATCTACTTTGAAGGGAGCAGCAAGAAATTGGCACTCGATGCTGAAGCCAGGTATGATCTTCTTTTTCAACCAAATGAGCAATCAATTTGTGACTCATTTTCTCAGTAGGCAAGGTTCAGACTTCCTCATTAGCATCAAGTAGAAAGAAGGGGAGTCCATCCGAGCTTACGTCAGCCAGTTCAATGCCACTGCACTGGAGGTCCAAAACCTGGACCAGTCTGTTGGCATGGCCACACTAAAGGGCAGCCTTTAGAAGAATAAACTACTGTTCTCCTTAGAGAAGAAATATCCCAAAGAATTTGCTAATCTACTGGCTTGGGCTAAAGGTTATGCCCGAGCTGAAGAAGCCTTCAAATTGAAGGATGAGCAAGCCATAGGGGAGTGATAGGCAAGCAAGTCTAGCAAGCCCATAGTTGAAGAGAGGTCGAATGAAGTTTGGCCATGCTCTCGAATCCCTTTTGAGTGTAGACAAGCCCAGACTCCTCCCCGAGCTCATCGCCAAAAGAGCCCTAACCGAAGGGCATGGCAAAACTCTCCCCTAGAAGATTTTACAACTACATCTGCCTCAATGCTCTGAAAACCCAAGTGTTGATGGAGATTAAGAAACAGCTGTTGAGACCTAAGATGATGTACAATCATCCTGGCAAGCATAATTCTAACAAGTACTATCTCTACCATCGTGACCATAGTTATGATATTGAGAAATATATCCAACTCTAAGATGAGATCAAGGAGCTCATCAAGCGGGGTCGGCTAGGCCAATTTCTATGATGTCGACCTGAACCAAGGGAAGAGCGATCGAGAGCACTACCACAACTAGACCCAATAAGGAGGGAGGAGCAGCAAGAAGATCGGCCACCTCTCGGCATTATCAACACCATCTCTGGAGACTTCAGCGGGAGGAGGTTAATGGATTTGAGAGGTCAGCTAGAAAGTAGAGAACTGAGGTGCCCATCACTTTGACTAAAGAAGATGCATAGGGAGTTTAGTTCTCACATAATGACGTGGTTGTAATAACTTTAAATATTATAGACTATGATGTACACCATGTTCTTATCGATAATGAAAGTTTGATTGATGTCTTATTTTATGATGCGTTCTTCAAAATGTCTATACCTAATTACTGGCTCGAATCGATGGGCTCTATGTTGGTTGCATTCATTGGCAACACAATACTGGTCGAAGAGATAATAACTTTACCTATGGCTATAGGGCAATATCCAAAATGATCCAGGGCATAAGTGAATTTCTTAGTGGTGAAAATCCCATCTGCTTACAATGCAATCCTCAGCTGACCTACTCTAAATGCACTATGGGCAGTGGTGTTGACTTATTATCTAGAAATGAAGTTTCCAATAAGTTATGAGATTGGAGAGGTTAGAGGAGATCAAGCTTTAGCAAGACACTGCTACTTAATTGCCATGCAAAAGGGTGAACAATCAAACCCTTGTCCAATTGATTGATTGGATGTCCATGACGATCTTACTAAAGAACAAGAGGAATCCATGGAAGATCTTATTTTGATCCTTTTGAATGATGAAAATAAAGAGCATACGGTGCAGATCGGCTCTAATCTAGGAGAGGAGGTATGAGAGCAGCTCATCAAATTCCAATGGAGAAATCCAAATATTTTTGCTTGGGCCTCCATAGGCATGCCTGAAATTGATGCTGAAGTCATGGAACATCATCTAGCTGTTGATCATAAACATCGGCCAGCGAAAGAAAACATGCTTAGTTATGCCCCAGAGAAATAGAAGGCAATTGCGTAAGAGGTTAACAAGCACCTCAAGGCCAGATTCATCCGAGAAGTCTCCTTTCTGAACTGGGTTTGCAATGTGGTTCTTGTTAAGAAGGCAAATGAAAAGTGACGAATGTGCATAGTTTCAAAAAGTTGAATAAGGCCTACCTAAAATATAGCTATCCCCTACCTAGAACTAATCAGCTGGTGGACGCAACCTTGAGTCACAAGCTCCTCACTTTCATGGATGCCTTCTTTGGCTATAATCAAATCCATATGGCACTAGAAGACGAGGAGAAAACTGCTTCTATTATTGACCATGGTCTCTATTATTATAGTGTTGTGCCTTTTGGGCTCAAGAATGTAGGAGCAACATACCAATGTCTTGTCAATAAGATCTTCAAGAAGTAGATTGGCCGCAACATGGAGGTTTATGTAGATGACATGCTTGTCAAGAGCTGAACTTTAGCAAATCACATAGCCAACCTTGAGGAGACCTTCGGTGCCCTCCGTAAATATAAGATGAAGCTGAACCCAACCAAGTGTGCTTTCAGCATGACTTTAGAAAAGTTCTTGGGGTTCATTGTGTCGAGATGCAAAATTGAGGTGAATCCCGAGAAGATTTGGGTCATTCAAGAAATGACTACTCCAAAATCAGTAAAAGAAGTTCAGCACCTAACAGAAAAGATGGCAGTTTTGAACTGCTTCGTCTCAAGGTCGGTCGAGTGATGCATGCCCTTCTTTCAAGTTCTTAGATAATTAAAGAACTTCTACTAGGATGCTAAATGTCAATAAGCATTTAAAGAACTCAAGAACTACCTCGACTTGCCTATTCTATTGGCAAAGCCTGAATCCGAAGAAGAACTATTTTTGTATCTGGCAGTCTCCCTAGCAGCCCTCACCATGGTCTTTATCGAATAAGAGACGAAAATGCAACGATCAATCTATTATATAAGTTGGATCCTGAGGGATGCTGAGATCAGGTATACTAAGTTAGAAAAACTAACTTATGCTCTATTGATTGCAGCTTGGAGACTTCAACCTTATTTTTAGGGGCACACTATAACCCTCCTTACTGATCTACCAATCAAGAAAGTTCTTCATCAAATTAACACCTTTGGAGGAATTGCAAAATGGGCAATTGAACTTATAGAGTTTGACATCAACTTTCAGCCTCAGCCATCAATCAATGCTCAAATATTTATAGATTTCATAGTGGAATGCACAATCCCAAATGAGACTGATAAGCATCATAAATTCACCAATAAAAGTATTAATTTATCAATTAATTGATATTAATTTTTAAGAATTAATAATCAATTTATATATAATTTTTGAAAAATTCATATTTTTATTAATTAAAAAATTAATTAAAAAATAATAAAAATTAAAAAATAAAATTTTATTATCAATAGAAAGAGCTCATTTTTCTAATCACAATGAAATAAATTTCAAGTAAAACGGAGCTAAAATGAAAAAGATATGAATTTTTAAAAATATAAAATAAATAAAAATTAAATAAAAAAGAAAACGGCTCAGCCGGCTCCGCAAGCCGAGCCACCAAGCCAAGCCGAGCCATCAAGCCGACTCAGCCATTGAAGCCATCAGCCGGTCCACGATCCAGGCGTGGACCGCCAGCTCAGCAAATTCCGGCGAATCAGAGATTGCCACGTGGTGGACCTAGACCCCTTAAGGGTCTACAGAAATTTATCGCGGCTCACAAGGGTAATTCAGTCTTTTCGTCTGACAACAGCGGCGCTGATTGGTTGCGGTGTGCGGTGCGGCCGGTCCACGCGGTCCATGGGAACAGTTATTGCGCGATCGGACGGATGTGGTTGTTTGCGGTCAGGATCGGACGGCTGTGGTTGCTTCCGAATTTTATTCAGATACAAACATCACGCGGATCACCATCGGATGGCAGCGCTCGATCCAGGCGATGATCCGATGGTCCAGAATGCTGCCGGCGGTGATCAAGACTCCCGAAGCACGATTTGCGGCCAGATTTCCTCGATCAAGCGCGATCCAACGGCCAGAATTTAATCCGACCCGATCTGAGCTTATCTGCATCCGATTTTGATGATTTTTGGACCGTTGGATTCCTGTTGAATGGCTGGATTTTATCAGATTTAGCAGAGTCATATCAGAGCTATTTTGATTCAAATTTTATCCGAATTTCTTTGTATTTTTACGATTACAAAGGCTATTAGTCCCATATTGCCTTTAGAAAAAATATCCAGCCCTCCTAGCTCTATAAAAAGGACCCCAGGCCATCAGAAATCAACATCTCCGATCAAGGTGAAGCTTTGGTACAGGGCGAAGCCAGGCTATGGGTTAAAGGCTGCTTCGAAGCAACGGGTGCCGAGAAGAAGAGCCGAGCTTCTACACCATCTTTCTGCCAATGCCGATCCAAGATCAGAGATCAGGCTATTTTATTTTATTTTTTTTCTTTTTAAATTTTATGTATTTAAATTCTAAAATTTTAGTTAATAAAAATTTTATTTTTGTATTTTAATTTCTTACTTTTTATTATAATTTAATTTCTGCACTTTAAATTATTGCTTTACAAGTAGATGCTAAGATCTAACTAGTAGATCTTAGTACCAAGTTTAAATTCTTGCACCTTTTAATTTTTGCTTTTTATTTTCCGACTTCACTTTTGATCCCAAAACTCTTCTTTTTTTTCTTTTTCTTTTAAAAATCAAAGATTTCAAATCTAAAAACACTACCTTCCCTGTGGATTCGACCCGACTCATTGCTATCTACGCATTTTTTTAAATTATTTTAAGAAGTCGGATTAAACTGATAAACACGGTGTCTTAACGACAGCACCGCGTTCCTATCAAGTTTTTGGCGCCGTTGCCGGGGAAGGTTTTTGATTTTTGATTTTGATTTCTTTGATAAATTAAAAATAATTTCAGCAACGATCCTATCCTGTTTTTGGCGCCGTTGCCGGGGAAGGAATAGATGCTATTTTTTTTCTTTGATTTCTTTGATTTTTTTTTGTAAATTAATTATATTTTTTTAATATTGCTTACTAATTTTTTTTATTTATTTTGTAGAAAAAAAAAGAGAAAATGAGGAAAGCATCTAATTTTGGTAAGATCGATCCTAACCCTAGTCCTCTTTTCTTTTTATTTATTTATTTATTTATTTTATTTTTAAATTAATTTAAAAAAATATCCATTTAAACCTAATTAAAAGCCTCATGATAAGATTAGAAACCCTAACTGTTTAGAGCATGCATCATATTAGTTTTATTTTTTTTTTATTTTTGGTGATTGCTGGAGGCAAGGTAAGCCTTTCAGAATACAATTAGTTACATGCATCTAGTTTAAATTGCATAGAACCCTTTGATTGAAAATTTTTTATGCATATTCATATTAAATCAAATTAAGGGCACAACCCAATTAAACAAGATAAGGTGGGGATTTGATCACCCTTCCTTAGCCCACAAACAACCAACCAACATCCTGCATTGACCTAAGCCTTTAATTTTAAAATCAATTAGACATCAACCCTAGGAACTCGAGCTCAATAGGATAAGGAATCCAAAGAGTTGAACCGGGTTAGGATAAGTCAATTTGACTGGTGTCTAGGAAAGTGGTTCAGGGACGATTGGGCCCGAAGGAAGGTGGTTTCTAATTGGTTCCGTTCGCTTACCTGGCCAAGCATAATTGGTGTCTAAGGCAAGCAACGGGGGGACTCCCACCGACCTTACACTTACCTGGCTAGTTGATTGGCTAATCCTACACTTGGAGGGCTTGAAGGTGACCTTGGCAGTTAGGAGCTGTCTAGATCTAGGATAACCCTTAGTCAGGATTGATTGACCAACTTGATTGCTAACCAACATTAGATCTAATTAAACCGAATTCTTCTCTTTCTTCTTAGTTCTAGGACTCCTTAGGACCTCTTCTTTAGAACTCTTTTTTCTTTCTTCTCCTTTCTCCTCTAAAAATAAAATAAAATAAAAATTAAACTAACTAAAAATTAATAATTAAATTAAATTAAAATAAATTAAAATTAATAAATAAAAATAATTAAAAAAAATTAATTTTTAATATAATAAAATAATAATAATAAAAAAAATAAAAAAAAATATTCTAAAAATTTTTTAAACCATACATTAGGGTTACACTAATACATGCATGGTAGGAAATTATTTTTTCTGATTTAGTTGAACATAATTGAATGGTTGATTCACATTAAACATAATAATCAAATGGCTAATATGAATCTAATTAGTCCAAAAATTAGGATAAAGTTGACCTTCTTGCTCAGAAAATAGATCAACTCCTAACCCTAGGTCAACAATCTCCTGCACAATTCACATCATCTTCTAATTATCAGGAGAATTATTCAATCTGTGCTAGTCCAACCCATCATGTAAGTGAATATCCTATGACTGCACAGTTTTCATATTTTATCCAAGAACAAGTTCAAGCTACTCAAGGATACTCCAAATTGATTAATGAACCATTTTTAAATTCATATAATTCAGATCGGAGTAACTTTAATTTTTCTTGGACATCCCAACAGACTCAGGCTCAGACCCAAATTTCACTTGAGCAAAATTATCAAAATTATGCCTATAATAATGGTCAGCCTAGTCAGTTTATTCAGCCATCATATTATAATCAGCCTTCATACCCACCTCCTCAACAGACCAATCTAGCTGATGATAGATTTAACCAACTTCAACAATTAATTCTAACTCAACAGCAATCTATCGCCAGACTAGAAGCTCAAATAGGATAATTAGTTGAGTCTAACATGAGGAGAGAACTAGATCAACTATCGAACCTACCAATTTCAAACAACCCACCTAATGACTACCAACCACCTGGATTAAATTATCAATCTAATGTTTCATCTAAGAATCTCCAATTTGAGAATACCAAAGTAATTCCTGAACTTAAAAGCTATAGGATTCTTATGGACCCATACCAAGACCAGGTGAGAGAGGCTAGTACTGATGCTAGCCAAAATGAAAATTTAGAGAAACTGGTTAGTACTGAGACTAACCACATAGAAGAACCCAAGCCAGGAATTAGTACTGATGCTAGTTCCAGTTTAAATGAGATAGAAATAAGGGAAAAGAGAATAGATGATTTACCCGAGACTTATAAACCTAATGTCCTATTCCCTTCAACCCTAGAAGCTGGTTCTTCTTATAAAAATCAAAAGGCATGTAATGAAATATCAATGGAGTTGTTTAAGCAGGATCACATTAATTTACCTCCAGAATTAAAAATCGCCTTTAGTCACCATTCCAGCACCCATTGAATTCAAACTTAACTCCTAAAACTCCATTCATGAGCATTTTAGAAGAACAAATAGGAGTAATTCTTAATAAACATGGGTCTGAGAATGGAATTATAAAATATATCCCAAAAATTAACAGTGAATATATCAATAATGGGATTAAAAATCAACATCAACTTTCTGAGATTGGCAATCCAAAACCATTGGAATTTGTCAATCCAATATTCGACACAGGATAGTGAGCTACATTGTGTCTGGCTGAAGACGGTAAACTTAGCGCTTGTTGGGAGGCAACCCAATATTTAGTTTTTATCTAATTTATCTTATTTTTTTTTTAGGATAATTTGAATAAGTTGGAGGGAGAGCTCAAATTTGTAAAGGCATGTGCTGGACCAAAAAAATAAATAAATAAATAAATAAATAAAATAATAAAAAATAAATATATATATACTGAGTTAGGTGTATTCTTCCATGTTCTTTATTACATCCTTTATTTTTTCTTCTCCATTGAGGACAATGTCGATTAAGTTGGGGGGAGGGAAAAATAAAAATTTTAAAATTTTAAGTCCTCAAAAAAGTTAGTATTTAGTATTTAGATACTTGATTATGCTTAAGAATCGAATAAAACTAAGCATTTTTAAAAGAAAATTGATACACAGATCAGAGAATCTGTGAGATATTGAGGAATCAAGTATTAAGAAAATTCAATAAAGAGTTAAGTCCAGAACATAAAAATTTTTTTCTTGGAGCATTTCTAATTATTTTTACTAGCATCAAAGAAAAGTCTACTTTTTATAGGCTTGTGTAGGGTAACTATACGTTTCTTCATATAAAAATTTATTTTAATAAAATAGTTTCCAAGTACTTCTCACTGAGTAACCGGGCCTCTTTGCCTAAGCAAGCATTGAGTTTCGCGTCAAAAGGTGGGAAGGGCAAAGAAGCTCGTTGTAAAGCTAGTCTTAACTCGTAGCCTATTTGATTCGAGCTAGTAAGCCCGAGGGGTATTCTATACCTAGTGCCCTAAAGCCAACTGGTTTGGGAGTCATTGGCCCAAGACTCGCTACATGGATCAAATAGAAAGCTTAAGGAGTTAAGACACTCAATAGTGGTACAACGTTAAAAAAAAAAAAAAAAAAAAAAAAAAAAAACATTGGTTTTCCACCAAGTAACCGGGTCCCGTTGCCTAAGTAAGCAATGATATTCGCATCAAAAAGTGGGCAATGTGAAAATAAAAATTAATAAATGAAGGATGGAAGTAGCAATACACCTGCCTATATGAAAGTTTAGACAAATCAGAGATAAAAGTGGAATAATTTAGAAAAAGTTCTGAAAAATTTAATGTTCTTTACTTAATTTTTCTATTGATAAGTATTAATACCCCAATGATATATCTCATTTAAGCTCTACTGAATATCAATGGCCATTTTGAAAATTGCTTAGGTAAAATTCGAAACTCTAAAGTTAAAAGGTATTTAAAACTAAATTCTTTCTTTACTCGAGGACGAGCAAAGCTTAAGTTGGGGGGTGTGATAAGCATCATAAATTCACCAATAAAAGTATTAATTTATTAATTAATTGATATTAATTTTTAAGAATTAATAATCAATTTATATATAATTTTTGAAAAATTCATATTTTTATTAATTAAAAAATTAATTAAAAAATAATAAAAATTAATAAAAATTAAAAAATAAAATTTTATTATTAATAGAAAGAGCTCATTTTTTTGATCACAACGAAATAAATTTCAAGTAAAACGGAGCTAAAATGGAAAAAGATATGAATTTTTAAAAATATAAAATAAATAAAAATTAAATAAAAAAAAGAAAACGGCTCAGCCGGCTCCGCAAGCCGAGCCACCAAGCCAAGCCGAGCCATCAAGCCGACTCAGCCGTTGAAGCCATCAGCCGGTCCACGATCCAGGCGTGGACCGCCAGCTCAGCAAATTCCGGCGAATCAGAGATTGCCACGTGGTGGACCTAGACCCCTTAAGGGTCTACAGAAATTTATCGCGGCTCACAAGGGTAATTTAGTCTTTTCGTCCGACAACAGCGGTGCTGATTGGTTGCGGTGTGCGGTGCGGCCGGATCCACGCGGTCCATGGGAACAGTTATTACGCGATCGGACGGATGTGGTTGTTTGCGGTCAGGATCGGACGGCTGTGGTTGCTTCCGAATTTTATTCAGATACAAACATCACGCGGATCACCATCGGATGGCAGCGCTCGATCCAGGCGATGATCCGACGGTCCAGAACGCTGCCGGACGGTGATCAAGACTCCCGAAGCGCGATTTGCGGCCAGATTTCCTCGATCAAGCGCGATCCAACGGCCAGAATTTAATCCGACCCGATCTGAGCTTATCTGCATCCGATTTTGATGATTTTTGGACCGTTGGATTCCTGTTGAATGGCTGGATTTTATCAAATTTAGCAGAGTCATATCAGAGCTATTTTGATTCAAATTTTATCCAAATTTCTTTGTATTTTTATGATTACAAAGGCTATTAGTCCCATATTGCCTTTAGAAAAAATATCCAGCCCTCCTAGCTCTATAAAAAGGACCCCAGGCCATCAGAAATCAACATCTCCGATCAAGGTGAAGCTTTGGTACAGGGCGAAGCCAGGCTATGGGTTAAAGGCTGCTTCGAAGCAACGGGTGCCGAGAAGAAGAGCCGAGCTTCTACACCATCTTTCTGCCAATGCCGATCCAAGATCAGAGATCAGGCTATTTTATTTTATTTTTTTTCTTTTTAAATTTTATGTATTTAAATTCTAAAATTTTAGTTAATAAAAATTTTATTTTTGTATTTTAATTTCTTATTTTTTATTGCAATTTAATTTCTGCACTTTAAATTATTGCTTTACAAGTAGATGCTAAGATCTAACTAGTAGATCTTAGTACCAAGTTTAAATTCTTGCACCTTTTAATTTTTGCTTTTTATTTTCCGACTTCACTTTTGATCCCAAAACTCTTCTTTTTTTTCTTTTTCTTTTAAAAATTAAAGATTTCAAATCTAAAAACACTACCTTCCCTATGGATTCAACCCGACTCATTGCTATCTACGCATTTTTTAAATTATTTTAAGAAGTCGGATTAAACTGATAAACACGGTGTCTTAACGACAGCACCGCGTTCCTATCAGAGACCGAACTTGAACAGAATGAAATCGATGTCCCATGGTTACAGCCGAGCTCTCTTGTACAAAGTTCCAACCTTTCTGAAGGCTTCTGGACCCTGTATGTGGATGGCTTATCCAATACTTCAGGCGGAGGTGCTGGGTTGATCTTGGTAAATCTAGAGGGAGTCATTGCCGAATATACACTATGCTTTGAGTTTCTTGCAATAAATAATAGGACTAAATATAAAGCTCTAATTATAGGATTAAGGATAGCTAAAGAGTTGGAAGTAGATCGGCTCCAAGCTTACAGCAACTCTTAATTGGTAGTGGGGCAAGTTAGTGGCAACTAAGAAGCCCGAAAAGGAAGTATGGTAAAATACCTTGAGAAGTGAAGAACTTAACTCCGGCCTTCAATAATTTTAACATTCAACAGATTCCAAAAGCAAAAAATTCTAGAGTTGACCTTTTCTCTAAGCTAGCTACACTTGTACCGAGTGAATTACCAAAAGAAGTCTTCTTCGAAGTTCTGAAATGCCCAAGTTCGGAGGAGTCACAGTCAGTGATACAGATCGATCATGAATCCTGCTGGATTGACCCACTAATTACTTATCTCAAGGATGGAACTCTTCCTTATGATCCAAAATAAGCTCAAAAACTAAGAAATCAGACCTTCCGGTATATTTTATATGAAAATAAGCTATATAAAAGATCATACACCTTACCACTCTTAAAATATTTTTGATCTTTTGAGGCCAATTTTGCACTATGGAAAGTGCATGAAGAAATCTATGAAAGTCACGTGGGGGCCAGATCCCTATCTCACAAACTACTTCGGCAAGGCTATTATTGGCAGACGATGCATCATGATTCTATCGAATATATCAAGAAGTATGACCAATGTTAAAGAAATACAAATATTCAAAGACAACCAGCCTCCGAGCATACATTCCTGAGTGCCCCATGGTCATTTGCATAATGGAGAATGGACATACTCGGGTTCTTTCCCATGAAATTTGGATAGTGAAAGTTCCTACTAGTAGCAATTGATTATTTCACAAAGTAGATTAAGGCCAAACCTCTGGCAAAAATTATAGAAGCAAAGGTGTAAGACTTCATCTGGAAGTCAATTATTTACAGATTTGGCCTACCTCAGACCCTTATAATAGATAATGGGTGATAGTTTGCTGAGATAAAATTTATCGAGTTCTGTGATGATCTGAACATCATCCATAATTTTACATCAGTGGCACATCCACAGGTAAATGGAGAGGTTGAGGTGACCAACTGGAATTTGTTGTAAGGCATAAAGGCAAGGCTTGAAAGAGCAATGGGATCTTGGGTAGATGAGCTTTATCATATACTTTGGGCATACCGACTACCTAATGACTGCCAACTGAGGAGAGTCCATTTGTCTTAGCTTTCGAAATAGAAGCAGTCATCCCAATAGAACTCAAACTTCCATTTGTGCGTGTTGTAGCATTAAATGAGCAACGCAACTCATAGGATCTTAGAGTCAACCTCAACTTGCTGGAGAAAAAATATGAGTTGGCTCAAGTCCGGATGGTGGCGTATAAGCAAAACGTAGCTTGCTACTACAACTCCAGAGTCAAGAGCAAAATATTCAGAGTGGAGAACTTGGTACTTTGGCGAGCTGCTTTCTCATAACCTCAGAACCAAGAAAGCTTGCCCAAAATTAGGAAGGCCCATATGAAATCAAGGAGATCGTCCGGCTCGAAACTTATTATCTGAAGGAGCTCGGAGGGGCAGATCTCCCATGCCCATGGAGCTCAGAGAATTTATGAATGTACTGTTAATAATCTCATTTCAATAAAATTCCTTTATTTTAACATCCTCAATCTTGGTGCAAAATTATGATGACAGAAAATAGCTATCTAAATTAATGAAAACTGATAGTGTTAGGAATAGAAGGAGAACCTCATCCTGATATAGATGAAGACCCCCATTATCCAAATTGGAAGGAACGGAGAGAACCTTCCAACATCTCTTTTGTGCCCCTACTATCCTATTAGGAATAGGAGGAGAACCTTATCCCAACATGAGCAAGATGAAGACCTCTATTATCTAAGATGGGCGGAGGGGAGAGGCCCTTCCAATGACCTTTTTGTACCCCTGCTATCCTATTAGGAATAGGTGGAGAACCTTATCTTAACATGAGCAAGATGAAGACCCCTGCTATCTATGATAGCAGGAGGGGAGAGGCCCTTCCAATGACCCTTTTTTGCTCCTACTGTCCTGTTAGGAATAGGAGGAGAACCTCATCCTAACATGAGCAAGATGAAGATCCCCGTTATCTAAGATGGAAGGAGAAGAGAGGCCCTTTCAATGGCCCTTTTGTATCCCGACTGTCCTATTAGGAACAAGAGGAGTACCTCATCCTAATAAGAGTAAGAATGAGGACCTCTGGTTGTTTAAGACAAGAGGCGAATCTTGTCCTAGCAAGAACGAAAACCCTTATTACCTAAGATGGGAGGAGGGGAGAGGCCCTTCCAATGATCCTTTTTATGCTCCTACCATCCAGTCAAGAACAGGAGGAGGACCTCATCCTAACATGGAAGAAGACCTTCGACAATGTAAGATAGGAGAAAGAACATCTTTCAAGAACCATTTCATCAAAAGACGAAACAAAGTTAAATGGGAAAGTCAACAAGTGTCAAATTGATACAAAATTAAAACATAACCAAAGAAAGCATCGTTTCATTAAAGGATAAAGTAGTCAACAAAAGAAAGGTCTGTAAGACCATGTACAAAAAAAAAGAAAAAAAAAAGTAAAATAAGAAGATAGATGAGGTCCTAAGATGGACCGAACCCCTTCGATTTTGGGCTATCAACCCTAGCTAGCACCAGATCCTGCTTTAGGCTAATGACTTCCTCCTCATGTTCTTTCCTTTTCAATAGGTTCTCTATGAACAGGCTATCAGCCCATCAAAAATTATCTTCGAACTCCCGCAACCAGTTTCTCTAAACCGCTGACTTGGCCTCTACGTCATTAATAGCCCGTTGCTTGTAGGTTAGCTGAACTTTTAACTCATGAAGCTCATCCTTGTCTTTTTCATATGCCATGGATAGATTCTCTAAATTACCTCTCAAAGCAAAAATTTTTTAAGAGTCCCTACACGAGTCTGTCTGAACCCTATCCAATAGTGCTGACGAAGCTGGGCAATCTTGCCATCGACCTTTTGGAGCTTGCATTGAAGATCGGCAACTTGGCTACACCAACCCCACCTATAATCATTATACGAGTCTTTGGCCTCTTGTAGCTGATTCTACAACTCAAAGAATCTTTTCGACCAGTCCCAGCAATACTCAGTCTGACTAGTGGACCATGCCAAACTTTCTTCGAGTATTTTAATTTTTTCTTGCATGGCCCTTGACTTCCAAGGATATGGCCTTGGCAGTCAAAGCCCAAACATTCTCATTGTCGAGCCTTCACACTTGCTCCAACTCTTTGGTTAGGTGACTCTTCCTTTTGATAAAACTCATAAGTTCCTTCTTATGCACCTTACGAAGATGGGTGGTCTTGATCATTAGTTTTGAGCAGTTCTTCCTTGATTATTGGAGCTCACCTTCCATTTTCTTTAGCTTCTTCTTCAAATTGTGAACCTCTTTTTTAAAATTTCTAATTTACAACTTTTGAGGGATGTCCTGAGGTAGGGTATCAACCTCAGTCGAAGATGGTGGGTCATGACTTTGATTGTCAGAAGAATTATGAATAAAAGATGATGCAGATATAAAAAAAAAGGAAATACTTTCATTGTTCAAAAATATAGAATATACATCAAAAAGAAAGAAAATAAGAAAAATACAACTATTTGAGGTCCTCAACCTTGGATGGCATGGTAGTAGATGAGGTCGGAGCATTCTCCATAGGCTCGAGCCCTTGTGCAGGTTTCAGCACCTCGATGATTGGTTTGGAGGGTTCGAGGATGACTTTGGTAAGAGAGGGATCGACTGTGGCAGCGGATGGTCCGGCCTCTTCATCAGGAACCTCCTCTCTCAGGAAGCTGAGATCGAGCTCAAGGAATCTATGAGCCACCCTATCTTCATAGAGCTCATAACCCTTGATGAATGCTTGCTATCCAAACTCAACATTCAGTTTTCTTATTTCAAAAGAAACCTTAAACTCTTCCATAGCATGGACCTTTGCCTCCGAGATCGACTCCATCAGTTGATCCTTCAGTTCAGCAACTCTAATCTTGGCCTTTTTCCTCCTCTCTTCCACCATCGCTAAAGCGGCCTTTAACTCGATAGAAGCAAGCTCCTCCTTTTGGAGTGCATCCTGGAGACCTCCAACTTCGACCACTCTCTCTCTTGTGAAGTATTCGGCCTCGATGGCTTTCTCCTCTGAAATATGGCCGACCATAGCTTGGAGATCCTCCTGGATCTTCAGTGCTTCCGCCGCCTAGCATAGTGCCCTTTCTATATGGGCAAGTATTTGGTGATCCGATTGCAACAGACAAATGATGTTAGAAAAAATAAGGAAGGGAGCGGGAAAGAGAAAAAGGAGAAATAATAAGATAGTTATCTTAAGAAACATCCCAAAGGAACCCCAAATAAGTTGCATATGGTCGAGGTCGGCCATGCTGTCCACCACCTCGGGCATGGCAAACTTATCAATGAAGGCCTAGATGATCTCCGAGTTGTTGAAGGGATCTTCTTCCAGATCATCACTATCATCGTTGGATTTGCTAGGATGAGCCTTGTGGAATACCATCACGACAATTGATTTCTTCTTTTTCTTCATTTCCTTCTCTTTCTCTCTTTCAGTAGCAGGCTTCAGAGCCTGATCCTTGACTAGGGGACTTGAGGATGTTGGGGGCAAGGAATCCCTCTCAATAGCACCAACCTTGACTGCAGGAATAACCTCAGCACATTCTGCAACTTCTGAGGTAGCGACTATAGTAGTTGGAGTCGTGGAGCTCGAAACCTCGACCCTTGCCTTCTTCGAGCTTTTGCCCAGTGCCTTTGCCTTCCTTTTCTAGGCATAAAGCTCCTTGGCGAGCATCCCAACAGCTTTGACATCCATTTCTGCGATAAAGAAAGAACCATGATCAACAACATATACATACGAAATCCCAAAAAAGGTCAAGAGATAAAAAGTGTACCAGCAGGATCGAGAGAACTCATACCCATGTTGAATAATGTCTGTTCTTTCAAGAGGTTGGAAAGAAGAGGGGCCCAGTATATCTTAAGTTTATTGAAGGAATCAAGGTCGGCCATGTCTAAACTAGGAGCTCGACGGACTGACTCCTTAAGGAGGCCCCAAGTAGGAAGACCCAACATCAAAGTCGGACAGTACACGAAGAAGAACTTCTCCTTCTAGTTATGGACGAAAGAAGGAGCACCTTTCAACAGTCCCTTCTTGCCAAACTGTGAAGAGAAGTACTATCAATCTTTTGCAGAAGGATGGCATTTGAAGGTGTAGAAATTTCTAAAAAAAGAAATGGTCAGACGGACTTTGGCTAAATGGCAAAGCGAGAGAAATCTGATTACAAACCTAAAGGAGATTGGTACAATGGAAGCTAGGAAGATGTTCAAAAAGTAGAAAAGTGCAACTACAAAAGATGGAATAGGAAGTCTCAATCCAGCTCAAAGGATTTCTAGATATAAAGAAAATCGATCGAACGGAGGAGAATAGGCTCAGTCACTTGGCCTAGAGAGTTCTAGTTCATACTTCTGAGGGACCCCATATTGAATCCTAATCAAGAAAAGATCATTTGGGATGAAGGTGTAGGAGATCATACCCGACATAAAGGTTGGATGAGGTACAATCCTAAGTTTGCCCCCCTCATTGGGATTGGGGTCTCAGGAGGTCAGATCGGTCGGACTCCAAGAATCGACTGATCGAGAGATTTTTGAAAACATTAGGACCAAACTAAACCCAAAAAAATCCTTGAAAAATCAAGAAAAATAAGGTGAAATCCTTCTTCAAAGAAATTGAATGGTTAAGATGCAGAAAACATAGGAATGATCGAAAGAAGGGTTGCAAAATTAGCCTAGATTGGTGGGTAGGCATAAGAAGATGGTCGAAGCAACATAAACTGGATGGGGAGGCACCTGGGAGAAAAAAAAATGATGAAAGGGGCTAGAGCTCTCAAGCAAGTAGGAGATGGAAATTGGAGGAGAAAAAAAGAAAACTCAAGTGAAGTGAGAAACCAGAAGAAGAAGAAGTGCTTAAATATCTAGTGAAATTCGAGATGGTTGTGATAGCAGATCCTTCTTGACCGATCGTCGATTGACAAGTGTCCCACTTATCCTAGCAAGCGGCTGATGATTGATAGAACCTTAAATGCACCATACCAGGGGCAACGTTTCGATAGGAATTTTGAAAAATTATCTTCTTTGGTCACTTCATATTTAAGAACCTTTGGCACCAGCACAATAAACACTAAGACTTTTCATTCTTCGAGCGCAGAACTCGGGTAGGAACTTCGGCAGTTGCCTTTTTGCACTTCCTTCCTTTGTAATTCAAACTCAGGAGTAGGGGGACTATTGTTAGGGTAAATCCGCTCCTGCCGAAGTTTAGCTTTCCACTTCATCTCGGTACTCCTCTCAGACTTCTCCATCTATAAAACTCCTACCGGACTTCTAAAGGGAAATCCTGATTTCCCGGTCCAGGTTCGTTCAGATCTGATTAGATCAAGAGATATATTTCAAAATTTTTTCTCTTGATCTCAATCAGATCTTGATATGTTTCAGATCTGATTCTTATTATTTCAATAAATAAAATAAAACAAGATAAATTAAATCAAATTCAATTTACCTGATTTGGGTAATCCTATTACCCTGTAGATGATCCTGATTGCAGCGGAAGGTTCTGGATCTTAGCCACGCAAGCGCCTGGCCTCTACCGGTATCCACTCGGGTTGGATCTGGAGAACCTCTTCTTCTCTATCACACCTCCAAAAATCAGATCTGGATCTGATCTGGAGGATCTTCAAAACTCTTTTGAAGATCTGCAGTCGTCCTTTTGCAGCAGCGCAGCCTTCTTGCTTTTGATCGCCTTTCCTTGATCTGAATCGCACCAAACTAAGTCCAAAACACCTTTTGGACGTGGAGAGCAAGGAGGAGAAGAGACTATGGCATGGAGAAGGAGGGGAGAGGCAGCCTTGGGGCGTATCTAATAGCATTAGAATTAGGGTTGGGCGCAGGGTCTTATTTATAGACCTCTTGTGATCCAACTCCTCTTCCTCTCAACCAATCACAACCCTTTGTGAAATCAGATCTAAATCTGATTGGTTGGAATAGAGACCCCTGGATTCCTCCTTAGAGGGTGCCTAAGACCAGTCAAACTGGATTCTTAGTAGAACTCTAATTGGAATCCAAAAGGGAGGTGGAGTCCTTGTCCAACAAGGACTCCTAGGCGCCTCCTACTTGGGCTCACGCCACCCTTGGCGTGCGCCCTTCTCCTTGCCAGGTTCTGGCAGGGGGACAAGCCCCCACCAGCTCTCCAATAGGTGCATGACATGTGGTCAAAAGTCAAAGGGTCAATGGTCAACGTTTGACCAGTCAAAGGTAGACTTTTGACCAAAGTCAAAGAACAAGAAATGGCAGGTGACCAAAAATGGCAGGTAATGTCTTACAAATAAGACAACCTTTTCTGACTTGGACAACCTCCAGTCAGACCATATGAAGGCCTCTGATTGAGCACAAACTCCTTTGGCTCAGTCAGGACAACTTATTTATGATAGTAAAAGAAGAACGTTAGGTTCAATCGAGTGCTAGCACGATTTCCTTGAACCTAATTGAATCTCATTCAGATCAATTGAACTAGATCAGTTCAATTGATGATCACCAGATTCAAACCCTTGTTTGTGTGACCCAGTTAGGTTCAGTTCTGTATGGTAATGGGATATGTCATGATCTCTATCATCGACATCATCGAAACTCCTTTCGATGGATCAGAACTCTTCTGATTCGAACAGCTAGAATGATCGATCATCTAAATCATTCTAATTGCTCCCAAAATCCACCAGTGACACCTAGCAGTATATGGTGGCAACCCATCAGAGCTGAATGCGAACCTCTTGGTGCAGCTACCTGTGTGATTAAGTTCTTCTATCTTGAGCCCCGATCAGATTAGGGTTAAGGTGAACTCGTCAAACCCTAGTCTCTGTCATATGATGTAATCATTCGATTCGAGTCCAATGTGAAAATCTAAATAGAAACTCTTTCTATTATTTCACTCTACCATGGCCATGGATTTCTGGACTTGATTCTCATGATCATCATAGGGCTGCTCCTCTACCACCGAGGTAGATAGATTCCCATCTTGATGCAATCCAGTTCCTACAATGAACATGCTATAGCCAACATACACCTCAGGGTTCCATATGGCTAGGAGACCGAGTAATGGTGTAGTCAAACTATAACACCCTCAAGGTGAACTGCCGATGCATCTCAGGTCAAAGAACCAGACACACTACTGCAGCATCGAGTCAGTCATTGACGAGAAGGTAGACTTCCCTAATGACTACTCGAGGTGGTCACGCTCAGTGCCCTCGTTCTCTAACGAGTACCTGTACTCTCGCTCCGGTGTCTCCACACCGTAGACTCAAGACTCATCTACTAAAGAGAAGCGATTCGTACACCAACCTTCCGGATCAATCACCATCCTCGTGATGATCCTATGGTCGGGAGCATGTTTATGAGTTAATAATGATTATTCATGTCTTAAATTTTCAACTCTTGAAAATATGAATTATCATTACCATTAACTCAAAGGATGTATCACAGACACTAAATACACATATGTGATAGAAAATAACCCATTTTATTAATTATAGTCAAAATTATAATTTTGCCCCTAGAAGTGTATTACAAGTGTCAGCCAATTCTGGCTTCTAGGGCACATATATCTAACAATCTCCCACTTGTCCTAAAGCCAATTGGCTACAAGTCTAAGTCCCATCTTCTCAAGGTGGGCTTCGATCTTCTGCTGGCCCAACGGCTTTGTAAGTGGGTCTGCCACATTATCTGCGGAGTTGACTCTCTTGACCTCGACGTAACCTTTCTCGAGGTAATCGCGGATGAGGTGGTATCGCCGCTCAATGTGCTTGGATTTTTGGTGAGACCTCGGCTCCTTAGCAAGGGCTATGGCGCCATTGTTGTCGCAGTATAGAGGAATGGCATCTGATGGCATTACTCCAATTTCTGCAGCAAACTTCTTGTACCAGAATGCTTCCTTTGCAGCCTCTGATGCAGCGATATATTCTGCTTCCATGGTGGAATCTGCTATCACAGTTTGCTTGGAACTCTTCCAGCTGACAGCACCACCATTGCACACAAACAGACTTCCAGATGTCGACTTTCGATCATCTATATCGGACATGAAAGTCCGAGTCTGTGTATCCCTGGACAAGGAGTTCTCCGTTACCAAAGACCAACATCATATCCTTAGTTCTTCTCAAGTACTTAAGGATACATTTCACAGAAGTCCAGTGTTCTTCACCTGGATTTGACTGATATCTGCTTGTGACACTCACAGCATGGGCTATATCAGGTCGTGTACATAGCATGGCATACATGAGGCTCCCTATTGCAGAAGCATAAGGGATCTTGCTCATGCGTTCTATTTCCTCAGGTGTGCTGGGGCACATCTTCTTGGAAAGATGAATACCATGTCTGAAGGGTATTAATCCCCTCTTAGAGTTTTCCATACTAAACCTCTTTAGTACTTCCTCTATGTACATCTTCTGTGAAAGTCCTAGCATCCTATTCGGTCTATCCCTATAGACCTTAATTCCTAGAATAAAGGATGCTTCACCTAGGTCTTTCATGGAGAATTCCTTGGACAACCACATCTTGACTGATGTCAACATGGGAATATCATTCCCAATAAGGAGGATGTCATCCACGTACAATACGAGGAAGACAACAGCGCTCCCACTGACCCTTTTGAAAACACATGGTTCCTCTTCATTTTTGATGAAACCAAACTTTTTGATCACATCATTGAAACGAGTGTTCCAGCTCCGAGATGCTTGCTTAAGTCCATATATGGACCTTTGCAGCTTGCAAACCTTGTGATCAGTATCACTGGATGTGAAACCTAGCGGCTGTTCCATATAGATATCTTCCTCAAGATATCCATTTAGGAATGCCGTTTTCACGTCCATTTGCCATATTTCATAATCGAAATAGGCTGCAACAGCAAGCAATGTGCGGATGGATTTTAGCATAGCTACTGGGGAAAAGGTATCCTGATAGTCAATGCCTTCGCGTTGACTATAACCTTTTGCCACCAGTCTAGCCTTGAATGTCTCCACATTCCCATCTGCACCAATCTTTCTCTTGAAGATCCATTTACACCCAATAGGTACTATACCTTCTGGTGGATCTACCAAGGTCCAGACTTGGTTTGAGTGCATCGAGTCAATTCTCTGACTTCATTGCCTCAAGCCATTTCTCGGAGTCGATATCTGATATCGCCTCGTTGTAGGTTTTGGGATCATCACCATGAGCACCATTACCTATGAGGAACATTTCCTCTACATCCTCTGAAATAATACCTAAGTATCTTTCAGGGGGATGGGAAACTCTTTCCGATCTACGAGGTGGAGGAGGTAGTGTTCTTATTGGCTCAACCTGATTTGGTTCCACTTGGTCCTTAGCTCTTTCTGCTTGTGAGACTTTCTCATCAAGCTTAATCTGCTTTCCAATGCCACTATCTTGAATAAACTATTTTTCAAGAAATATGGCATGTCGACTCACAATCACATTGTGGTCTTCTGGAATGTAGAAATAGTATCCTAATGACTCTTTAGGATATCCTATGAATCGAGCTCTAAAGGACCTAAACTCTAACTTGTCCGCTTGTTGTCTTTTGACATGAGCCGGACAACCCCAAATTCTGAGATGACTCAGACTTGGTTTCTTACCGTGCCATATCTCATACGGTGTGGTAGGAACGGTTTTAGAGGGAACCCTATTCAGTAAATAGATTGAAGTTAATAATGAATGTCCCCAAAGAAAATCAGGGAGGTCTGTGAAGCTCATCATGGATCGAACCATATCCAATAGAGTCCGATTTCTCCGTTCTGAAACCCCGTTGAGTTGAGGTGTTCCTGGTGGAGTCCATTGAGAGACTATGCCATTTTCCTTAAGATAGTCTAGGAATTCCCGGCTAAGGTATTCACCTCCTCGATCTGATCGAAGAACCTTAATGGGTTTTTCCAGTTTGTTTTTCTACTTCATGTCTGAATTCTTTGAACTTTTCAAAAGGCTTCAGACTTATGTCTCATAAGATACACATACCCATACCTAGACAGATCATCGGTAAAGGTAATGAAGTAGACAAAATTGCCTCTAGCCGGCACATCAAATGGGCCGCACACATCAGTATGTACTAGGGCAAGGAGATCTGTGGCCCTCTCCCCATGTCCAACAAAAGGGAGTTTAGTCATTTTGCCTTGAAGACAAGATTCACAAGTTGGATATGACTCAAAAGTCAATGGACTCAATAGCCCATTTTTCTCCAATTTGTTGATCCTATCTTCTGCTATATGACCTAATCTCAGGTGCCATAGATATCTATCGTTTGGACTATCCCTAGGTCGTTTGGCATTCACGTTTTGCTCGATAGTTAAAACAGGTACATCAATATGTAACTGATAAAGACCATTAATAAGGAAACCATTTGCAATTTTATTTCTTTCATAAAGAATGTTACAATGGTCCTTAAAGAAGGTGATCACATAACCTTCTTGTGCTAAGCATGAAACAGAAATCAAATTCCTGCTAGCTGCAGGCACATAATAACAGTCTTTTAAAACTAAGTCTAAACCAGATGGTAATCGAAGAGGGTATGTTCCCACGGCTACTGCAGCAACTCTTGCTCCATTACCGACGCGTAGGATCATGTCTCCATCCCTCAGCCTCCTGCTATCCTCAAGACCCTGCATAGAAGTGCACAGATGAGCACTAGAACCAGAGTCAAGCACCCAACTGGATGCAGAAGAAACCGTAAGGTTAGACTCAATAACGAGCATACCTCCAGAAGGACCTTCCTTCTTGTTCTTCAGGGTGGCCAGGTAAGTAGGGCAGTTCCGCTTCCAATGGCCGTCGCTGTTGCAATGGAAACACTTTCCTTTGCCATCGACCTTCTTCTTCGGTTCTGCCTTCTTCTTCTTTGATCCTTCCTACCTTTTGCTTTTTCACAGACTTCTTTTTCTTTCCATAAGACTTTCTTTTGGAAGAAGTCCGTTCCATAGCAAGAACTGAGCCTTTAGAACCTTTCATAGAAAGCTCAGCGGTAACCAGCATATTCATTCAACTCGGCCAAGGAATTTTGAAGTTTATGCATGTGGTAATTCATGATGAATTGCCCATATGCATCAGTCAAGGATTGCAGAATAATATCGTTCTGCAAATCCAAGTCCAACTTCACACCGAGCTTCTCAAGCTCTTCCATGTCCTTGATCATTGTCAGACAGTGATCTTGGACTGACTGCCCATCACGCATCTTAGCCTTAAAAAGTCATTTTCGTGACTTGATATTTGGCTGCGCGACTCTGTTCACCAAACATCTCCTGCAGGTGAGCCAACATTTGGCGAGCAGTCCCGATATCTTCATGTTGGCGCTGGAGCTCATCAGACATCGAGCCCAACATGTAAGTATCTGGCCTTATTGTCTTCGTCAATCCATTTTTCCAGAGACGCTCTCTGTTCAGTGGATGGACGAGCTGGTAAGGTGGGAGGGTCCTGGTCCAAAACATGTGTTAACTTCTCTGAACCCAAAACAATTTTGTAGTTCCTGAGCCAATCTTTATAATTGGGTCCAGTCAGTCTATGTGTGTCTAGGATACGTGCCAGTGGGTTGGACGCAGACATATTCCTGTAGAGAGTCAAAGATTCTAGTTAGATACTGTAATTTTGACTTGACCAATTTGTTTAGGGATTTTATTTTTAAACAAATTAGCTCCCACTATTTTCTCGGATCCCTACACTCCCTCTGTAGAGATGCGAAAATCTCCACGATTGATGATTTCTAGTGGGTGGTGCGGTCTCACCAACTGACTCATCACCTCACCTAACAGTTATTGGTGATGGGTTAGCCAATGAGTGAACAACTCTTGTTCAATGATTCTCTAATCATGGTGCACCCAAACTTGGTCTCTAATTCATGAATCTCACCGTATCCGGAATATTGATCCACTCCTTAGTTAAGTCAGACCCACCATTTGCATAGACTGGGTTCCTAATTGGGTCTCTCACCGTATCCGGAATATTGAGCCCAACTCATCCTCCAGCCCATAGCATCCAATGCCTAATAGACATGGTTGCATCTTCCCGGTGCAACTGAGCCACTGTATCCAGCCGAGAACAATCAACCCCGGGAAGGGCCCGCACATCTACAATGGTGGAAGACCTCAGACTTAATCTTTTCTTAGGGAGAATTGATTCAGGTCTCATTAAACTAGACTTGGCTTAGTCATAACAATTATGACTAACCTAGTGGCATGGGTTCAGCTCGGATTATTGACCACCTCAGATCAGAACTGTGTCAACAGATATGGCCAGGTAAGTGAGACCGGTGGAAGGAATATGCCGTTAACTCGTCGCACAAGAACGCATTCAGGTCGAGTAGCTTCCAATTAAAAACCAGTCGGTCGTCTGTGCCAAACTTACCTTAGACACCAAATTGTTGAGTCAGAACCAATTGGGTTAGCCTACAATCCAGACTCTAACCTCTGAGCCTAATTAGGTCTTGCTTGATCGTGACTCGATCTTGACCCAGACTTAATCCTATTAGGCTGGTCAATTTAAGCATTGTTGATCCCATCTAACCAACTCTTGATTCGGTTTGATCAACCGCTTAGACCTAATTGAGCTACCCAAGCCCGAACCCAGTATTATGAATATGTCTTAGATCTGAAATTCTCAATTTTAGACCTAATTAATATTCCATAAACTTAATTCTTAATTAAGTTGGGTTCATAAACAAAATATGCACAATAAATCCTAGGGTTTCAGGATCTAGGGTTTTGCAGAAAGTAAGTTTTGGGTTTCTGATTAAGGACGAACACGCAGCACCCCTACACGTCATAAGAACACCCCATCGAATGGAAGAGAGGGCCTTTAAACCCTTCTTCGTTCTTATGACCGGACGGCCAAGAGGAACGCCTTAATCAGGAACATGTAAAATCTACAAAACAGTTATAGATCTATATCATATATCTCATATACAAATTTAGATCTAATCAAGGCATATTTTGCATACATCTCATGTATCATAATCATGCATATTTTCAGATCTAAATTATCACATAATAATCTAAAAAATTAGATTTAAATTGATCTAATCAAAATAAATTCTAATCTAGACAATTATGTAGAACTATTCTACAACTAGTCTAGTCATGCATCTATCATATCTCATATGATATTTAAAATTAAATAATTTTTATTTGCTGTTTATCAGATGTTATTATAACACTTATAATATCAGAAAATAGTAAATAAGAAGATCTAAAATATGATTTAATCATATTAAATCAAAGACATGCAAAACTATTCTATAGAACTATTCTATTCTAGAACTAGTCATGCATATCTTCATGTTCTTAGATCCAAATCATTTAATTTTAATTTTTCTGATTTCAGATCTGATCACATCTCATGTGACATCTGAAATCACTTTATTTTCTAATTAAAATAAAATTAAAATCAGATCTAAACAATTTAGAACCATGGCTCTGATACCAGTTGAAGGGAAATCCTGATTTCCCGGTCCAGGTTCGTTCAGATCTGATTAGATCAAGAGATATATTTCAAAAATTTTTTCTCTTGATCTCAATCAGATCTTGATATGTTTCAGATCTAATTCTTATTATTTTAATAAATAAAATAAAACAAGATAAATTAAATCAAATTTCAATTTACCTGATTTGGGTAATCCTATTACCCTGTAGATGATCCTGATTGCAGCGGAAGGTTCTGGATCTTAGCCACGCAAGCGCCTGGCCTCTACCGGTATCCACTCAGGTTGGATCTAGAGATCCTCTTCTTCTCTATCACACCTCCAAAAATCAGATCTGGATCTGATCTGGAGGATCTTCAAAACTCTTTTGAAGATCTGCAGTCGTCCTTTTGCAGCAGCGCAGCCTTCTTGCTTTTGATCGCCTTTCCTTGATCTGAATCGCACCAAACTAAGTCCAAAACACCTTTTGGACGTGGAGAGCAAGAGGAGAAGAGACTATGGCATGGAGAAGGAGGGGAGAGGCAGCCTTGGGGCGTATCTAATAGCATTAGAATTAGGGTTGGGCGCAGGGTCTTATTTATAGACCTCTTGTGATCCAACTCCTCTTCCTCTCAACCAATCACAACCCTTTGTGAAATCAGATCTAAATCTGATTGGTTGGAATAGAGACCCCTGGATTCCTCCTTAGAGGGCGCCTAAGACCAGTCAAACTGGATTCTTAGTAGAACTCTAATTGGAATCCAAAAAGGGAGGTGGAGTCCTTGTCCAACAAGGACTCCTAGGCGCCTCCTACTTGGGCTCACGCCACCCTTGGCGTGCGCCCTTCTCCTTGCCAGGTTCTGGCAGGGGGACAAGGCCCCCACCAGCTCTCCAATAGGTGCATGACATGTGGTCAAAAGTCAAAGGGTCAATGGTCAACGTTTGACCAGTCAAAGGTAGACTTTTGACCAAAGTCAAAGAACAAGAAATGGCAGGTGACCAAAAATGGCAGGTAATGTCTTACAAATAAGACAACCTTTTCTGACTTGGACAACCTCCAGTCAGACCATATGAAGGCCTCTGATTGAGCACAAACTCCTTTGGCTCAGTCAGGACAACTTATTTATGATAGTAAAAGAAGAACGTTAGGTTCAATCGAGTGCTAGCACGATTTCCTTGAACCTAATTGAATCTCATTCAGATCAATTGAACTAGATCAGTTCAATTGATGATCACCAGATTCAAACCCTTGTTTGTGTGACCCAGTTAGGTTCAGTTCTGTATGGTAATGGGATATGTCATGATCTCTATCATAGACATCATCGAAACTCCTTTCGATGGATCAGAACTCTTCTGATTCGAACAGCTAGAATGATCGATCATCTAAATCATTCTAATTGCTCCCAAAATCCACCAGTGACACCTAGCAGTATATGGTGGCAACCCATCAGAGCTGAATGCGAACCTCTTGGTGCAGCTACCTGTGTGATTAAGTTCTTCTATCTTGAGCCCCGATCAGATTAGGGTTAAGGTGAACTCGTCAAACCCTAGTCTCTGTCATATGATGTAATCATTCGATTCGAGTCCAATGTGAAAATCTAAATAGAAACTCTTTCTATTATTTCACTCTACCATGGCCATGGATTTCTGGACTTGATTCTCATGATCATCATAGGGCTGCTCCTCTACCACCGAGGTAGATAGATCCCATCTTGATGCAATCCAGTTCCTACAATGAACATGTCACAGCCAACATACACCTCAGGGTTCCATATGGCTAGGAGACCGAGTAATGGTGTAGTCAAACTATAACACCCTCAAGGTGAACTGCCGATGCATCTCAGGTCAAAGAACCAGACACACTACTGCAGCATCGAGTCAGTCATTGACGAGAAGGTAGACTCCCTAATGACTACTCGAGGTGGTCACGCTCAGTGCCCTCGTTCTCTAACGAGTACCTGTACTCTCGCTCCGGTGTCTCCACACCATAGACTCAAGACTCATCTACTAAAGAGAAGCGATCGTACACCAACCTTCCGGATCAATCACCATCCTCGTGATGATCCTATGGTCGGGAGCTGTTTATGAGTTAATAATGATTATTCATGTCTTAAATTTTCAACTCTTGAAAATATGAATTATCATTACCATTAACTCAAAGGATGTATCACAGACACTAAATACACATATGTGATAGAAAATAACCCATTTCATTAATTATAGTCAAAATTACAATTTTGCCCCTAGAAGTGTATTACAATTGTCAGCCAATTCTGGCTTCTAGGGCACATATATCTAACAACTTCTCCTTCAACAGAGCTCCTTTTGGACTTCTCCTTCAGTAGAACACCTTCCAGACTACTCCTTCGGTAGAACTCCTTCCGGACTACTCCTTCGGTAGAACTCCTCTCAAACTACTCCTTCGGCAGAACTCCTTTCGAACTACTCCTTCGGTAGAACTCCTCCTAGACTACTCCTTCGACAAACTCCTTCAAGACTACTCCTTTGGCAGAACTCCTTTCGGACTACTCCTTCGACAAAATACCTCCCAAACTTCTCCTTCAGCAGAACTCCTCCCGAACTTCTCCTTCAGCAGAACTCCTTCCGGACTACTCCTTTAGCAAAACACCTACTAGACTTCTCTTATAGCAGAACTCCTCTTGGACTTCTCCTTAAGTTGAATTCCTTTTGGATTCCTTCAAGCCAGACTCCTCTAGCAGCATGCCTTCCAAACTCCTTCAATAATGTTCCTTCTGGACTTCTTTAGTTGAACTTCTTCCGAACTCCATCTAGTCATCCAAAGGGTCCTGCCTAGTTAAGCCTCTCTCTATTATTGGGAGGACCTTGGCATTAATCCTTAATGCCAAAAACCAATCAATGCATATATGATCTCGGAGACATCCGAACCTCTTTTGAACTGCCGACCCATGATGTTCTTCGCCGCCCATGGCTATCCCATCCAAGCTCCAACCATTAAATTCTAATGGACTGGCATGTCACGACAATAGATACCACTCTCTGTAACAAACTCAACATGGCCCCAAATGGCATACTATCAGGCAGTTATGGTTGTCACCATCAATTTGTTATAGCCTCCATCTATAAAAGGAACTCTTCAGATATATTTTCTCTCTAAGCTCTCTTTCTCTTTCTGACACTCTGCTACTTTGTTTCTTTAGCACTTCATTTCTGTTAGCTAGAAGAGCTAACTTGATCGTCGAAGGATCCTACCAGAGCCACCATCCCCAACTCTAGATAGGACTTCTATTTTGCTGGTCCCCAATGGCGACCTTATCTTCTCTAGCTCCAGCTCTATTCTGACATCAACCAGAATCTACATCGATAAATATAAAAGTTAAACATGAATATGTTTAGATTCGATCTAAAAAGTGATTCATGATTTAATTTTTATTATGCTTTATTTTTTATTATGAAACTAGCAATATGTTGCTATTTATGAAATGAGCCAATCCATTTCTAAAATGAGTCAGCCCATTTAGTAAACAAAAAATAGAGAAAATCTTTCAAAATTTAAAAATTATTTTTAAAATGCCAAATTCCAATCCATCGGTCTAAAAACTTAATTAAAAGAACTAAGTATTGTCTAATAGAATCTAGAATTATGAATTAAAGATCCTTAGATAAAAGCATAAAACTATGGATTAAAGAGTTAGATGAATTTGGTCCATTAATTGAATTAAACCTAAGATAAGTTGAGGAATGGACATAACTAGAGTAATTAATCAAATCTAACAAAATGTTGAATTAGATTAGATCAAGAACACTCTAGATTCAACTTCAATAGCTGTAGTTGGACAAGTTCATGTCTTTAATAAGGACCAAGATGGACTTGATTCATGGCTAAGCGGTCCAGCCCAAAATTACTAGGTTAATCAGATTGAACCTAATTAATCAATTGGTGTCTAAGGTAAGTTTGGTAGTCTAAACTAGTGGTTTTTAATTGGAAGCTTCTCGCACTAATTTGATCTTTGATGAGTTAATGGCATATTCCTTCCACTGATCTCACATACCTAGCCGACATGGTCGATTAAGATTTGATTAGATCACTTGGTGATTCGAGCTGACCCATGTCAATAGGATTCAGTTTGATTGATTTCAATCGGTAAGACTAAATTAGGTGCCCATGGATCAAAATTGATCCTAGTCCTCATCTATTAACTTAATGAAATCAGTGGGAGGATTTGACTTGATGAAGTCAGTGAGAGTAATTTGGTCCGTGTCCTCTCTATCCTTAAATCATATGTAAACTAAATTTTCTAAATTATTAGGTCCTTAAAAATGACAAAGTTATGGAGATAATAGAGTCATAGCCTCCCATTAAGGTGAATAGTAATGAGTCCAATTTTCTATGTGGACATTGGAGCTGCCTTACACCCAGTGTTCATCTAGATATTCAAATTACTATCCATCAAATGATGATTAGATCGCACTCTCTGAATGGCAATTAGGTTGGCCAGAGCTTTCCTCGAGCCTGATCATCATTCAATTGATGTACCAAACTCTATCATATTAATAGTTGGACCTAACCAAACATTTTTAGTAGAGGCCATAGCCTACTAAATTAGCTTTTGGGATAAAATTAAATTACTAAAAATTATTTAAAGAAATAATTAGTTGTGAACCTACCTGTAGATGCACACAGATTGGCCAGAGCTTTTTTCGGGCACATTTGTAGTCTATGTGGATTTCAGTACACACTAAGAAGTTAGTTTAATTTTTTGAATTAGAGGTAGAGGCTACCAATTTGTAAAAATAATAAAAGAAACTTTAGGCTAAAGTCCAAGTCTTTAGGGTTAAATAATTTGAGTACTACTATAGTCTTGTGTTTTTCTTTCAGATAAATAGAATGGCTAGTGGTTGGTCACTTCATTCACTGTTGGATAGTCACAAGCTTATAGGACCTAATTATGAGAAATCTATGTTGACCCTAATAAGACAGACATGAAGAGGAATGGTCATCTTGATCCGGATAGGCTAATCAGGAAAAAGCAGCAAGGAGTTACTGCGTAAGGTTGTTATATGATAATACCTTGCAATTTTACTATTTGTGATACTTCTACCTTGGTATTAGATACCAGGAGTCCAGTTCATATATGCAATTTATTGCATGGACTTCAAATTGGTAGAAAGTTTGGAAATAGTGAAAGATTCCTGAATATTAGAGATGGAAGGAATATTCCAGTCAAAGCATTAGAAAATCTTGAGTTTGTTTTCAAAACTAATAATATCGTTTTAAGTGACTGTCACTATTGTCCATTTTTATGATGAATATAATATCTATTGGGCTTTTGGCCCAGCATGTTTATTATTTAGTAATAAAAAAATTATTATAATATCATTATGAATAATGTTATAATAATGCAAGAATAATTAAGAAATGATATTTATATATTATCATACTCTATTAAAATAATGTATGCATCAAATAAACATCTAAAACTAGATGATGTCATCGATGCCTATCTTTGGCACTATCGGCTCGTTCATATAAACAAGAATAGGATCAATAGGTTAGTCAAGGAATGCATCCTTGACATTGATGATTGCGAATCATTGACTACCTGTGAGTCCTATCTTCTTGGTAAGATGACCAAATCATCTTTTACTGAAAAGGATGAGTGGGTCACTGATCTTCTGGGTCTAGTATGTAGTGATGCATGTGGACCTATAAACATAAGTGCTAGAGATGGGTATTACTACTTCATTATATTTACTGATAACCAATCTAGATATGGGTACATCTATCTTACGAAAAGTAAATCTGATTCATTTGAAATGTTCAAACAATATCGTAATGAGGTAGAAAAATAACTTGAGAAGAGTATTAAAACTCTTCAGTCAAACCAAGGTGGTGAACACCTTTCCAACGAATTTTTCTCATATCTAGGAGAGAATGGGATTCTCTCATAATGGATCCCTTTTGGAACACCATAGCATAATGGTGTGTCTAAAAGAAGGAATTGGAGCCTATTAAACATGGTTCTATCTATGATGGGGTTTACGTGTCTATCGATTTCTTTTTAGAGTTATGCACTTGAGATTGCTTGCTATGTTTTGGGCAATATTTCAAGCAAGTCTATTACAAAGACTCTATATAAGATATGGACTAGACATAGGTTGACACTCTCTCACCTTAGGATTTGAGGATGTCCGGCTTATGTAAAATATTTACAGGTAGAAAATTTTGGACCAAGGTCTAATAGAAGCTTATTTATAAGGTACCCCAAGGAAACTAGGGGTTATTACTTCTATTTTGCTGAAGAGCAAAAGGTGCTCATCAGCAATAGGGTAGTCTTTTTGAAAAATAAGTTTCTTAGAAAAGGAGCAACTGCCTCTAATGTTAAACTTGGTAAAGTTCGATAGGTAGAAGAACTGACACATTCTAGTGAACCAGCAGAATTGGATTTGATAAGATCAAATCTAAAGATCATTGTAGAGGCACCCTTGAGGAGATCTGATAGATTATCACGTCAGTCAGACAGATACTATGCTTTCCTGGTCCGGGATGGTGATCCTATCAAGTTCGATGAAAATGATGAGGATCTAATCACCTACATGGATGCCATGTAGAGATTTGACTCTAATAAGTGGCTAGAAGTCTTGAAGTTCAAAATGGAGTCCATGAAGGTCAACAGTGTATGGACATTAGCTGATCCACCTGAAAAGATAAAATCCATTGTGTGTAAGTAGATATTCAAAAAGAAAAGTGGTGTAGATGGAAAGGTAGAGACCTATAAAGCATGTTTGGTTGCCAAGGGATATCATCGGTATTATAGTATTGACTATGATGAGATATTTTTTCTAGTGGTATTGCTTAAGTCCATTCGAATTATGCTTGCGATAACAGCATACTTGTACTATGAGATCTACCAAATCGATGTGAAAATAGCTTTTTTAAATGGAGAGCTAGAAGAAGAAGTGTATATGATATAGCCTAAGAGATTCACATCCACAGATGAGTCCAATGTGTGTAAGCTTCAATGATTTATTTATGGATTGAAGTAGACATCTCGGATTTGGAACATGCATTTTAATAAAGTAATCAGAACGTATGGCTTCATTAAGAACGGAGAGAAATCCTACATGTATAAATGGGCTAATGATTCTGTAGTTGTATTTCTTGTATTGTATATGGATAATATTTTCTTAATTGGGAATGACATCCCTATATTACAAGAATAAATTTTTGGTTGATATCTTAATTCTTCATGAACGACTTAGGAGACACTTCCTTCATCCTAGGGATGAAGATCTATAGAGATAGATCCAAAAGGTTGCTTGGATTATCCTAGTCCACGTACATCAATACCATGCTGAAGAGGTTCAGCGTGACGAATTTCAAGAAAGGCTATCTTCTGATTGGCCATGGGATTACTCTCTCAAAGAAGGATTGTCTAATAATTCCTTAAGAGAGAGAGCATATGAGTAGAATATCATATGCTTTGGCTATGGATTTTATTTTCTACACCACGACATGTATGAGACGAGATGTGACATACTCATTAGGAGTAGTGAGTAGGTACTAATTTGATCTGGATGAGGATCACTAAAAA
This sequence comes from Cocos nucifera, assembly GCA_006176705.1. NCBI lineage: Eukaryota > Viridiplantae > Streptophyta > Magnoliopsida > Arecales > Arecaceae > Cocos > Cocos nucifera. The sequence continues at coordinate 562,717 of QRFJ01000713.1, read as the reverse complement.
GTTGTAAAGACAATCTTGAAGTATTTAAGAAATACTAAGGACTAGTGGCTCATTTATGGAGATGCTGACTTGAAACATATGGTATATACTAATTTTAGTTTTCAATTAGATAATGACGATAGTAAGAGTGTGTCAGTTATGTATTTATCCTAATGATGGAGCGGTTTGCTGGAAGAGTTTCAAGCAGCACACTATGACCGATTCTATGTGCGAGGCGAAATATGTTAGATCATCTTATGTTGTGAAGGAAGCAATGTAGCTATGAAAGTTCATCAAAGAACTGGGAGTGCCACTCTCCTTGGATGGTCCAGTTCTTCTTTACTATGATAGCACTGGAGCCATAGATCAAGCAAAGAAGCCAAAAGCATGTCAGCGCACTAAGCACATTCTGCATCGCTACCACCTTATATGTAAGATTGTAGAATGAGATGACGTTGACCTTCAGAAGATCGATGGAAAGGAGAACATGGCTGACCAATTAACTAAAGTCATCAAAATTAAAGAGTTCAACAATCATAAATGAAAGATGGGTATTAGATACTATTTTGATTGGCTTTAGTCTAAGTGGGAGTTGTTGGGTATTTTATCTTAATGCTAATTATTTAGATTATAGACGATTGAGCTGAATGTAGTTTATACTTGAATTATAAATGAATATAATTATTATTCTAGTATTTTATCAAGTTTGTGCATCTTTCTATAATGAACTCTTCTACGATGAAGTCCTTAGGACTATTTAGACTCCATAAAGAAGGATTTGTCATTTAGTCCTTAAACCTAATCGCGACCAAATGATATGTTGTTACCTAGAATGATAATGTTTATCGAGTATAGGTCATTATGTACCATATGCATTGGTTGTCCTCTTAACCAAGAAGTATAGAGATACCGGTATGACATGAAAGTGAAATATAGGGGCACATTTCACTAATCGTGAACCAACTATGGAGCTCTTTTCTATCAAGAGTTGCTCACAAAGGATATGGGTATAAGTGTCCCTTAAACTTGAGATCACCATGGTGACTTGCAACCAACTCACTATACTTTGGTATCAAGTTACCTAAATTTTTAATTTAGTGAAGGAAGGAAACTGGGTGCAGTCAAGTACTTGTTTTAGTTGGTGCATGAGTCAAGTATTGGAGCAAATGCATTATTATATTTTAATTTAGCAAAACCGTGGTCAGGAGAGTCCATACGATGGACACTGAATTTTGTAATATAATGTGAATGATTTTTTTGGATTCACAGTTAAACCCTAGGTCATCTTTCGTGCATTTAGGTCAAGAGGATGAATTATATAGTACCCATAGGCCATAGGTTCACTGATGTTGCGATAAGACTATTCGACCTATCTGGATGTCGGATACCATTACTGGATGGTCACATTGATTGGTATAGAAAATTGATTCCTATGCTACTGGCTTAGGATTTGAACTTATGGGGTCATACACAATAGTAGCTTCTATCTAAACTAATGGATAATCAAGAGTTCCAATGGTCTAGAACTCTATGATTAAGAGTTTCACTAGATTGGGACTCTATAATTGGGATTGCCACTAGACTCGGACTCTGCCTTTGTAGAACCTACTAGACTAGGACTCTGATATTATTAGAGAATTAATTTTTAATTAGATTACTAATTAGCTCAATTTGATTGTGTGATGAGGATTTGATCAAATCTGATTGAATTGGATTCGATTAGATTTTACCTAATCAGGTCATGAGATGACCTAATTGCTATAGGAGATTCGATCCTGGTTTGATCAAGATCTAGATCTAATTAATTTTGAATCTGATTAGTATTTTATTGGGTTGGGTTAAGCCTAATTTGATTAGGTTTATCCTAGTTTAATTGAATTTGGACAAATAAGTTTGGTTGAAACCAATTTGGACATGTTCAATTTTGAATTTGAAATCTTCCTAGACTTTTTGACCTACACCTCTCTCCATGTTTTTTCTATTTATTTTTGCATATGGTTTCCCATGCTAGAAAAAGTTTTTGTGCCTCCCCTCTTTCTACCTTTAACCTGGTCCAAGAGTTGGATTAGGTTGAAGTTGATTTTGAATTTTGAATTCAAAGTTGTTGGTTGGGATTAAACCTTACCTTATCTATTCCCTACACCTTCCTTGAATTATCGCATGATTTTTTGTGGCATTATTTCAAAGTTGGCATAGAAGGAGAGTCCTTCTACTCATCACCCACTTGATTAAAGCATTGGATATAGATAGGACTCCTCTTGAATTTTGAATTTAAGTAAGATTGGTTTAAACAACCCTAACCTCCCTATCCTATCCTATCTTACGCACAATTCCCATCGATGTGCATGCCTATTAAAATCAATTTTTTTTGGGTGTGCACAATTTTGAGAGTGCAGGCATGCATGAGGTATCTGAGGATTTTCAAGAGAGAGAAAATTAGTGGGGAGCACAAGTTTCTAGTGGTGAGAAGTAGTCTAGGGCAAAGTTTCTATGCTACCTCTTATTCTTTCTCATGAAAAATTTAAATAGTTAAAATTTGTATGTGAATTTTTTTTTTGTGAAAAGGGTTTCATGAAAAATAGGGAGAGGGGCATGAGGGTCATCTGGGTGCATGATCTAAGAGTAAGAAAAATCTAGAGAGTCTAGATTCCATGGCTTTTGGATGTGCGAAACCCTAGGGTTGGGGTGGAGTGATTGAGCGCTGTGAGTGCCCAATCACCATCAAATTTTCCGCACCATCTCATCATCCTCCAATACAAGCCTTCAAAATTTTTGAAACATCCAAGACATCAGAAGAAAGATGGTCGATCGGATCGATCAAGATTGACCATTGAAGGCTTCGATGAGGAGTTAGTACTCTGATGGAGCTGGTAGGGATGAGGAGCTTCATATGGATTGACCATAGAGGTCGGACGATTGTGCAGTGGCTTCATGAGATGAGGAGGCTTCTTTCAATGATTTTAGATTGTGGAGTTTGACTACCCATGCTCCAATTTCGTGTTCTGAACATGAATAGATTAGTAGATATGATTTGCTAATCTTATGCATTTAATTTTCTATTACATATAAGCATATCTAGATCCTAGTGTAGCATTTTTTATATAATCATAGCATATATAAAATAAATATTAGATTAATTTTAGCTTCCACTGCACTTAAATTTTTGAAAAAATTTAAAAAGCATGCTTAGAACCCTGCATAATTTTCATTAAGAGGTTCTCTCAAAGGTCTTTTTGTGTCCCAACAATCTTATTAGGAATAAGGTGACCTTATCATAATGAGGGTAATTGTAACATCCCAAATTTAGGAAATAGTGAATTAAAAAATTTGTGTTAGTGTATGTGTAGCATAGTAATTTATTTATGGTATATTTGAGCATAAATTAAAATTATCTGTCATTTCGAGTCATAAAAATTTTCTATGTTTGGAAACTAGCACCTATAAGGAGGACTATATAAACTATATATTTTCTTGGAATAAAAAATCTCGATAATTGATCCTTAGATATTGGTGAGCTACAAAATGATTTTTAATGATGTTTGGAGACTCTTTAATCAATTTGTTCTGAAACAAGAAAGTTTTAAAAGTTTCAGGTTGGGAGAATTTGAACTAGAACTCAAATTTTAGTATTCTATTCTTAAAAATTTTGACTTTTGTGATATTTTTATTTAATCCAAATAGGGGGATGTTCCTTATTTACATTTATGTTTTAAAGTTAATGGCTTAAAAAAAGTAATAAAAATAAGTTGAGTAGTGAGTAAAGTTATGAGCAAAGGATAAAATAAGTTTCTATTGAAATCTAGGGGAAGGGGTTGATACTTGTCCAGAAGATGTCAACACTTTAGATGACCTAAGGGATGATCTAGGGGCTGACCTGTGTATGGGTGTCGATACTTATTTTCAAAGGTATCGACCCTAATCATGAAAAAATCGGGGAGTAGGTTTCAGCTGATAGCTTTTCAAGTGGAATTTTAAAATAGTTGTTGAGGGGATTACGTGAAAAGTTTTAATATAAATAAATGGATAAGAGAAGCAAGCCTCTAGCTGGCTTCTTGGGGATTTGACACCTAGCAAGTCTCTTCCTTAAATTATTCTTTCCCGAAGACTTAGCAACTGGTTCTCTTTGCTATGGTTTTTGTTCTCCAGCGAATAACAGAAGGTCAAGAAAGAAAAGAGTTTAGGAAGAGGTGATTTCTCAGTCAGAATTCAAGAAGAATTCAGCTTTGTAAAGGGATACTTAGTGAAGAATTGATTTTAGGAAAGAGGAGTTCTTAATAGTAAAGAAGAAAAAAGACTAGTTTGAGGGCAGAAGTTCATAAACCATTTGTGGTAAGGATTTTAACCCTTAAATTCCATTCAAATTTAACTTCATGTTGATCTTTTATAGCCTTAGGATTTTAGTGAATTGAATTATAAGTGGGAGTTGAATAGAAGGAAAAATAATTGCTGTCCATATTGTGTTCTGAAATTCTTTTGATGTGTTTTAGCAAACAAATTGGGTTTATGTTTGGTAGAGTTAAAATAGATTATAAAGAAGAAAAAATAGTAGAAATATTGGGATTTTGTTGAATAGATGTTGAGGTTTAACTGAACCAAATCTAGGTTAAGTAAAGTACGATAAAGGTAAGAGTTAAGATGGTTAAAGAACAAACATATTACAACAAAGCATGCACAATTATGTTCATATACCACATAATTTTTTGTTTAATAGTGTTCACCAACCTTTTAGGAGAAGAAGAGGGGTCAAAAAGTTCTTTTGGTGAATCAAGCTCTAGAATGATCCAGTAATCATCGTTAGATGAGCGAATTTCCTACTTAACTTTGGTATTCTTATTGAATTTGCTATAAAAATATTTATCTTGAAACAACAGCTAGACTTTTATGATTATCAACTTATGTGTATGTATGTGCAAACTTGGAAATAGGAATCTATATATATGCTTTGATTAAGACTTTGATTTGTGTAGCTCAAATTTTGAAATAGCTCATATGAATTGAAAAGCTATTTAGTTTTCTTTTGAATCTTAGCCGTGGCATTAGCATACCATACAGCATAATTTAGCCAGCACCACAGTAGTATGAATGATTCAAATGCCCAGAGAGGCTCAGCAGTTACTAAAAAGCCTGGTAGGACTATTTCAGCAGCATTCATACTACGTGTTGATTACCCATGGTAGTGGTGCGCTGGGGATAATCGACAGTAGTCAGCAGCATTCTTTAAACATTATTTACTTTAGCAAATAAATAGTATTTTATTACAACTTAGTACATTTACTTCAACTCAGCAAAGTCCTCTTTTAACAAAATGATTTATTATGGCATTATTTTTGTTTAGTTTATACTTTTTTAAAAGAAGATGAATTATATATGCTCTATGTTATGATGGTATGTATTATAGCTTATCATTTCCTATTTCCCCATTGCTAAATGGATTATCTATTCACTGGGACTTGGGTCTCATTCCCACCTCTTTTTCCTAAATGCAGGTTCGGAGCACTTTAGCCATCCTTAGAATTAAAGCGGCAGCATCTTTCTCAACATTCAAACTAGACTGGTTGGCCATGTGAGACTCTTAATTAGTGGATGTTTTGAGTATATTTTGCATATAGATGTTTTGAGGATATTTTGTATATATGTATATATATAACTTATAAGAAGCCTAAATGTAAAAGAGTATGTTTCAATATGTAATGAGTATGGATGTTGTGTTTTCTGAACAAAAGCTAGTTATGTATAGTTGTTTTTGAACTCAAGTGGAAGTAGTATGGTTTGATGATTTAGACTTCAAAGCTTGATGTTATACTTCAGCCTAGCTATAGCTTAGAAATCCCCTTAACCTTTAGATAAGGGTGGGGTGTGGCACCATCATCCGTAGTTAGTTAGGGTGGGGTGTTACATGTTTGATATCAGAGCCAAGGTTTATAGATTGTGTGGGTATAGGTATAGCATAATTATTTTAGCTGATCTTTTTAATTATATTTTGTAGGAAAATGGTATAGTCAAGATTAGGAATTGGTGGAGGAAAACTATTGGAGGAAGGTAGAGGCCAAAGATAAGGCTTAAGTAGGGGTTGAGGTTGAGGCAAAGGTAGGTCAAGAAGAGACAATAAGGATAGCCAGCCTGATAAGGTATCACCTAGTGTTTCATCTTCTACCCCAGAAATAAGGATAAAGGCAATGACTTCATAGATGCATGAGCATGTTCATGAGTCACTATCTATTACACCAGCATCAGCGCCTGCACCTCAAGCACAAGCACCCACACCTAGATATCAGGAACCGGTACGTGTGATTACTCAGGCTATTATTGTTGTAGTAGTTTCTGTCCCTGGTTTTCAATCCCAAAACATAGATATAGAGAAAAGTTATGAGCGGGCAAGGAAACTAGGAGCAACAGAATTTCATGGTAATATAGATCTAGTACAAGCAGAGAATTGGATTCAAAAGATAGAAAGGGTTTTTGCATTAATGAAAAGTATAGAGGAATAAAAATTGAATTTTTCTACTTTTCTATTAGAGGGCTGAGCTCAGCATTGGTCGAGATCTTATATGAGTAGACAGCCACAGGATTCCACAATTTCTTGGAGTGAGTTTAGAAGAGAATTCTTCCAGCAGTATTATTCAGTGGTATATTGGGATCAAAAAGGGAGGAAATTTCTTAACTTGACTCAAGGGAGGATGTTTATGGCAGAATATGAAGCCAAGTTTATAGAATTATCTTATCTTACCCCAACCTTTGTAGTAGATGAGAAAGAAAAGTATAGATTATTTCAAGATGGGCTATAATTGAAAATTAAAGCAAAAACAAAAATGTAGGTATATGATAGTTTTGCTCAATTGATACAAGGTGGCATTAGGGCAGAGGGGATTGAAAAAGAATTAAAAAGAATTCTACAGTCGAAGGCAGGAGAGAAGCAAGAGAAGTGCACAGAGTTTTTCAATTGGTTTAGGGGGTAGTCAGCCATCAAAGAGGATTGCTACTTTTGGACAGCCTAGTCAAAGTGTCAGAACATCAATAGGGTTAGGCATAGATTCTTTTGCCTTTAGTAGCCTAGAGCAGAGGAGAGTAGGGCAAAAAATTATGCCACAATTAGCAGGAAGTAGGGTAACTAGGAGAAGGGAGAACCAAGGCAGTTTTGATAAGGGGCCTAGTCTAGTCATTACATCACCCCATCAATTTCCTTAGTGTAATAATTATGGAAAATTTAATGCTGGAGAGTGCAGAAAAGGAAGTAGGTGATGTTTTGAATGTGGACAAGAAGGACATCAGAGAATGAATAGTCCTAAACTTGCTCAGGTTAAGGGTTTTCCATCAGGGTTAGATACTTCTCAAGGATTTTTGAATATGGGTAGAAATTTTGGAGCAAATACTTCAGCTCAACAAAGAAGAACGAGTGCTGGTAGACAGGAGGTTACACTAGGCTAGTCGAGACCTGAGGCCAGAGTGTTTGCTATGACCAGATGGGAGGCACAGGCTACTCTTGATGTAGTAACTGGTAAGCTATCTATTTGTGATCATGATGCATATGTATTGGTTGACCCTGGATCTGCACATTCATACTTATCATCTACAATTTTTGTGCACATCACTAAAGAACTGAGCCCATTGGATTGTAGTTTGATGGTATCTGTGCCAGTAGGAAAGCCATTCATTGCAAATCAAGTATTTATGGGCTGTCTAGTTCAAGTGAAAAAACATGAATTAGTAGAATATTTGATACCTCTAATAATGCATGATTTTGATGATATTTTAGGTATGGATTGGTTATCTGCATATCGAGCAAAGGTAGATTATTTTAGAAATGAAGTGATTTTTCAGATTTTAGATGATAGAGAGGTATATTTTTTAGGGGAACGTCGGATACTTCCCTCATGTGTAATTTCTGCTTTGACAACCAATAGATCACTTAGAAAAGAATGTGAACCTTATTTAGCATGTGTGGTTGATACAAGAATAAGTAAACTAAATTTAGTAGATATTCTAGTTGTTTGTGAATTTCCAGATGTTTTTCCAGAAGAACTTTCAAGAGTACCACTAGATAAAGAGATTGAATTTGGTATTGACTTGATTCGAAGTACTAAACCAATATCTATGGTTCCATATAGAATGGCTTTAGTGGAATTAAGGAAACTTAAAACACAATTACAAGAACTTCTTGATAAAAGATTTATCAAATCGGGTATTTCACCTTAGGGAGCTCCAGTATTGTTTGTTAAAAAGAAGGATGGCACTATGAGGTTATGTATTGACTATCGGCAGCTTAATAAGGTAACTATTCAAAATAATTACCCGCTACCACATATTGATGATCTATTTGATCAGCTACAGGAGGCTAAAATATTTTCAAAGATAGATGTTAGATCTGGATATCATCAACTTAAAATCAAAGAAGAAGATGTATCAAAAATTGCATTTCGAACTAGATACAGTCTTTATGAATTTTTAGTAATGCCATTTGGTTTGACAAATGCCCTAGCTGCTTTTATGGGATTAATGAATCAAGTATTTCAACAGTTCATAGATAGATTTGTAATTATTTTTATTGATGACATATTAATATATTCTAAAAATGAAGCCGAACATAAGAAACATTTGAGAATTTTTCTACAAATACTTTGGGAAAAGCAATTATATGCTAAGTTGAGTAAAAGTTAATTTTGGCAAAATAAAGGGATCTTTCTTGGCCATGTAATTTTAGTAGAAAGGGTATTAGTTGATCCCCAGAAAATCGAAGCAATTGTGAATTGGGAGTCACCTACTAATCCTACTAAAGTAAGAAGCTTTCTTGGGTTAGCTGGCTATTATAGAAGGTTTATTGAAAATTTTTTCTATTATTGCATCTCCTATGACAAAGTTACTTAGAAAGAATACTATATTTGACTGGAGTGATGAATGTCAGAAAAGCATGGATGAATTAAAGAAAAGATTAACTTCAACCCCAGTACTTACTCTTCCTTCCCGTGGTGGTGGTTATGTGGTTTATAGTCATGCTTCTCATAAAGGATTGGGATGTGTTTTAGTGCGGCATGAAAAAGTTATTGCATATATTTCTCAATAACTTAGACCACATGAACAAAATTATCCTACTCATGATTTAGAACTTGCTGTTGTGGTATTTGCTTTGAAAGTATGGAGGCACTATTTATATGCAGAGAAATGTCAGATCTTTATAAGATCATAAGAGTTTGAAGTATGTATTAACCCAGAAGGAACTAAACTTATGACAAACAAGGTGGATTGAGTTGATTAAAGACTATGATTGTACTATTGAGTATCACCATGGAAAAGCTAATATAGTGGCTGATGCATCGAGCCAAAAGTCTATCACTACTTTGTCTTGCATCAAAGCAGTGTACTTGCTAGTGATTATGGAGCTGAGGGCCTTAAATGTTCAGTTGACAGTGGGAGATTTTGGAGCTTTATTGGCTAATTTTCAGGTTAGACCCACATTAGTAAATGAAATACACAAGGCTCAAGCTCAAGATCAGCAATTAAGAAAGATCATTGATACTATACAAAATGGAACGCAGTCAGATTTTTTCAATTAGGAATAATGGAACTTTGTTGTTTGGGAGTCATGTATGTGTACCAGAAATAGGGGATCTTAGAAAATAGATAATGGAAGAAGCCTATTGTTCAGCTTATGTTTTACATCCAAGAAGTACAAAAATATATCGAACCATCAAACAAAATTAATGGTGGAATGGTATGAAGAGAGATATAATTGAGTATGTATCCAAGTGTTTGATATGTCAATAGGTTAGAGTTGAACATCAGAGCTCAGGAGGAAAATTGCAACCACTCTTCATTCCTGAATGGAAATGGGAACACATTACAATGGATATTGTAGTGGGTCTTCCAAGAACCAAGAAAGGTAATGATGCAATATGGATGATTGTAGATAGATTAACTAAATCATCCCATTTTCTTCATGTCAAGATAACTTTTACTATGGATAAATTAGAAAAATTATATGTTGATGAGATTATTAGTTGATATGGAGTACCTATTTCTATTGTATTAGACAGAGATCCTCAATTTACATCATGATTTTGGCCAGGTTTATAGAAGGCCTTGGGTACTAAATTGAGATTCAGTACAACTTTTCATCCACAAACTGATGGAAAAATAGAGAGAACTATACAGACTTTGGAGGATATGCTCCGAACATGTATCATGGAATTTTTTGATAGCTGGAATGAGCATCTGCCACTAATGGAATTTGCATATAATAATAGTTATCATTCTAGTATAGGTGTAGCACCATATGATACTCTATATGGTAGAAAATGTAGAACTCGAGTATGTTGGAATAAAGAAAGAGTTAGAAAGTTGTTGGGACCAAAAATAGTACAAATCACTATAGATCAGGTCAGAGTAATCAGAGAGAAATTGAAAACAACAAAAGATAGACAAAGAATGTATGCAGATCCAAAGCATAGAGAAATAAATTTTCATGAAGGAGATAGAGTATTTCTTAAAGTATTCCCTTGGAAGGGTATATTATGATTTGGGAAGAAAGAAAATTAAATCCAAGGTATATTGGACCTTATGAGGTAATAGAACATATTGGCTCAGATGCATATCATTTAGCCCTTCCACTAGAGCTTGCCTAGATACATAATGTATTTCATATTTCTATGCTACAAAAGTACATTCCAGATCCATCACATGTATTACAGTCCAGACCAGTGGAATTAAAAGAAGATTTATCCTATGTGGAAAGATCGATACAAATCTTGAGTAGAGAAGTAAAACAGCTATATAATAAAGTCATACCTTTAGTCAAAGTTCTTTGGCAGAATCACAATACTGAAGAAGCTACATGGAAAAGGGAAGATGAAATAAAGTATAAGTATCCATATCTATTTCAGACTAAAGGTAACTGAATTTCGAGACAAAATTCTTTTAAAGGAGGGAAGAAATGTAATATCCCGGATTTAAGAAATAGTGAATTAAAAGATTTGTGTTAGTGTACGTATGGCATAGTAATTTATTTACGGTACATTTGAGCATAAATTATAACTATCTGCCAATTCAAGTTTCGAAAATTTTTTAAGTCTGAAAACTAGCACCTATAAGGTGGGCTATATAAAATATGTATTTTCTTGGAATAAAAAGTCTCGGTAAATAATTTTTAGATATTGGTGAGCTACAAAATGATTTTTAACGATGTTTGGAGACCCTTTAATCGATTTGTTCTGAAACAAGAAAGTTTTAAAAGTTTTGGGTTGGGAGAATTTGAACCAGAATCCAAATTTTGGTATTCTATTCTTAACAATTTTGATTTTTCTGATATTTTTATTGAATCTAAATAGGGGGGTGTTCCTTATCTACATTTATTTTTTAAAGTTAATGACATTAACTTAAAAAGTAATGAAAATAAGTTGAGTATTGAGTAAAGCTGTAAGCAAAGGATGAAATAAGTTATTATTGAAACCCAGGGGAAGGGATTGAATCTTAGAAAAATAGAGAGGTTGTTTTAGGAAGATTTGTGGCGGTAGACCTAGGGGTCGGCACTTGCCTGATAAGGTGTCGATACTTTAGATGACCTGAGGGATGATCTAGGGGCTGACCTTTGTGTGGATGTCGATACTTATTTTCAAAGGTGTTGACCCCAATCATGGAAAAACTTAGGAGTAGGTTTCAGCCAACAGCTTTTCAAGTGGAATTTTAAAATAGTTGATGAGGGGATTATGTGGCAAGTTTTAATATAAATAAATGGATAAGAGAAGTAAGCCTCTAGCTGGCCTCTTGGGTATTTGACACGTAGCAAGTCTATCCCTTAAATTATTCTTTCCCAAAGACTTAGCAACCAGTTCTCTTTGCTATGGTTTTTGTTCTCTAGCGAATAACAGAAGGTCAAGAAAGAAAAGAGTTTAGGAAGAGGAGATTTCTCAGTCAGAATTCAAGGAGAATTCAGCTTTGTAAAGGGATACTTAGTGAAGAATTGATTTGAGGAAAGAGGAGTTCTTAATAGTAAGAAAGAAAGAAGACTAGTTTGAGGGAAGAAGTGCATAAACCATTTGAGGTAAGGATTTTAACCCTTAAATTGCATTCAAATTTAACTTCACATTGATCTTCTATGGCCTTAGGGTTTTAGTGAATTGAATTATAAGTGTGAGTTGAATAGAAGGAAAAATAATTGCTGTCCATATTATGTTTTGAAATTCTTTTAATGTGTTTCAGCAAACAATTTGGGTTTATGTTTGGTAGAGTTAAAACAGATTATAAAGAAGAAAAAATAGTTGAAATATTGGAATTTTGTTGAATAGATGTCGAGGTTTAACTGAACCTAATCTAGGATAAGTAAAGTAGAATAAAGGTAAGAGTTAAGATGGTTAAAGAACAAACATATCACAACGAAGCATGACCAATTATGTTCATATACCACATAATTTTTTGTTTAATAGTGTTCACCAACTTTTTAGGAGAAGAAGATGGGTCAAAAAGTGCTTCGAGTGAATCAAGCTCTAGAATGATCCAGTAATCATTGTTAGGTGAGCGGATTTCCTACTTAACTTTGGTATTCTTATTGAATTTGCGATAAAAATGTTTATCTTGAAAAAACAGCTAGACTTTTATGATTTTCAACTTATGTGTATGTATGTGCAAACTTAGAAATAGGAATCTATATATACGCTTTGATTAAGACTTTGATTTGCATAGCTCAAATTTTGAAATAGCTCATGTGAATTGAAAATCTATTCAGTTTTCTTTTGAAACTTAGCCATGGCATTAGCATACCATACAGCATAATTTAGCCAGCACCACAGCAGTATCTATGATTCAAATGCCCAGAGAGGCTCAGTAGTTATTGAAAAGCCTGGTGGAAATATTTCAGCAGCATTCATACTTTGTGTGGATTACCCATGGTAGTGGTGCACTGGGGACAATCGACAGTAGTCAGCAGCATTCTTTAAACATTGTTTACTTCAACAAATAAAGAGTGTTTTATTACAGCTTAGTACATTTAGTTCAGCTCAGCAAAGTCCTCTTTTAACAAAATGATTTGTTATGGCATTATTTTTGTTTAGGTTATACTATTTTAAAAGAAGATGAATTATATATGCTCTATGTTACAATGATATGTTTTATAGCTTATCGTTAGCTATTTCCCCATTATTAAATGGATTATCCGTTTACTGGAAGTTAGGTCTCATTCCCACCTCTTTTTCCTAAATGCAGGTTTGGAGCACTTTAGCTAGCCTTAGAATTAAAGTAGCAGCATCCTTATCAGCTTTCAAACTAGACAGGTTGGCCATGTGAGACTCTTAATCAGTTGATGTTTTGAGTATATTTTGTATATAGATGTTTTGAGGATATTTTGTATATATATATATATATATATATATATATATATATATATATATATATATATATATATATATATATATATATATAACTTATAAGGAGCCTGAATGTAAAAGAGTATGTTTCAATACATAATGAGTATGGGTGTTGTATTATCAGAACAAAAACTAATTATGTATAGTTGTTTTTGAACTCAAGTGGAAGTAGTATGGTTTGATGATTTAGACTTTAAAGCTTGTTGTTATACTTCAGCCAAGCTATAGCTTAGAAATCTCCTTAACCATTAGATAAGGGTGGGGTTTGGCACAATCATCCATAGTTAGTTAGGATGGGGTGTTACAGTAAAAGCTAATGACATCAAAAGCTGAAAGGTGAATTTGGTCCTAATTTGGATGAAGACCTTTATGAGGGATTGAAGCCCTCTAGTTCTTAAATAGGAGGTAATGGGAAGAGGCTCTCTCAACGGCCCTTTCGTGCTTCGACAACCTTGTTAGAAATAGGATGTGAACCTCATTCTAATAAGAATAAAAGCCAACCACATTAGGAATAAAAGCTGGACCTCATCCTGATATGGATGAAGATCCTTACAAGGGATTGAAGGCCTTCGATTCTTAAATAGAAGGTAATGGGGAGAGGCCCTCATAATGGTTCTTTTGTGCCCTAGCAACATTGTTAGAAATAGGAGGTGAACCTCATCCTAACAAGGATAAAAGCCAACCATGTCCTGAGCTGGAGGAGGATCTCATCCTGATGTGGGAGAAGACCTTTACAAAGGATACAAAAGCCCCGATTGTTAAACTGGGAGAAGTGCTAATTTTTAAACTAGATTTAAAGATCCTTGTTCACAAATAAGGAGGACAGGCCTACGATGGACCAGGATCATTGTCTCCAGATAACACTAGCAATAAAGAACACAAAAACAAGAAGTTGGATAGATACTAAATTGAAGCAAGATAGTGAAAGATGATCAAAAGTAAATAAAGTTCATTACAAATGGTCTTAAGGATCGATTACATAAGAAAAAACAGAAAAGAGGAGAGAAAATAAGAACGAAGTCTTACTCGAACTTCAGACTTCCAGCTCCAGCCATTATAAGGGAGTGCATTAAATCATTCACTTTCTCTTTGAGGTCTCGCCTTGTCACCAAGCTCTTTCCATGTAATTTTTTGTATCTTTGAAAATCATTCTTCGTTTATCTCAGTCACATTCTCAAAACTACAGATTCAACCTCAGCATCCTTCACCAAGTTCTCCTGATAGGTCATCTAGGATTTTAGTTGAAGAAGCTTGTTTTTGGTCTTCTCGAATATCATAGTGAGCTCTCCAAGGGTATTCTTCAAAGTAGCCACTTCATCCAGATCTGCTCTTGGGCTAGCTTGAACTCTTTCTACTAACTGCTTCCGAAGTTGAGCTATCTCCTCATCGTCCGCTCGAAGCTTTCATTTAAGATCGGCAACTTGATCACACTATCTGAGCCTATAGGTATCATATGAGTCCTTAGCTGCCTTCAATTGACTATAAAGTATGGAGAACCTCTTGGACCAATCCCATCCATACTCCTCTCGATTGGTTGACAATGTTGAGCTACTCTCCAATAGCAAATTTTTTCCTTTGTTGCTCTAAGTTTGGCATCTAGGGAGCTGACCTTCATGGTTAAGGTCCAAGATCTCTTGTTGGCGCGATTCTTAGTCGATTCAAGTTCTTCACTCAAATGATTTTTCATGGCAGTATATTTCTCGAAGAACTATTTGGACGACTGGCGAAGGCGATTGATCTTAATTGTAGCCTCCGCATAATTTTTCTTTGACTTTTGAAGTTCATCTTCCACTTTCTTGAACATCTTGTTGGCTTGATGAACTTTTCACTTTAAATTATTAATAACAGCCTTCAAAGGAATAGCTCGAGGTAGTGGTGCAACTTCAACAAATGATTGCATTCCATGGCACTGTTCGCAAACAAGACTCTATGTAATGAGCACTCCATAAAATATAAAATGTACAAAAAAAGAGAAATTCAAAATAATTTTATTTATTAAAAAACTTTTTAAGTACATTGTATGAAAAAAAAGAAAAGATACAATTGTTAGAGGTCTCAGACCTCAAGAGAAGGAGCAGTGGAAGAGCTCGACGTGAACTCAACAAGTGACAACCCCTTAGCAGGCATGGGGACGGGTTTAGTCGAATCGACAGTAATAGGCTCAGCATCTAGAAGATCAACTCTAGCTATAGAAAGCTCTGCCTCATCTTCAGAAGATTCTTCCGCTTGGAAGGCGAGGTCTAGCTTCGAGAACTTTTTCACAACTCTCTTTTGGCAGAGCTAGAATCCCTTGATAAAGGCCTCCTAAGCAAATGCCTCCTTAATGTTCTTTTACCCCTCTAAAGATTTGAAAGATAGGATTGAAGGAACTAGTACAGGATTTATAGTGCTACTTTTAAAAAAAAATTCAAAAATAGCTAAAATATAGTAAAAATTAATTAATAATTAATTAATTACTGATCATATCAGCAAATAAATCCTACACTAAGGATCTAAACATGACATAAATGCATATATATCAGATCTAAAAAATTAAAATAGTGCTGTAAACTATTTATTAGATCTAAGTATTCTGAACACTATACCTTGCACGGATAGTCGATCACCATAATTCGATCATCATCGATGAGGTCTGCTGGTCATGATGCAGCCATACAGATGCTGGCTGAAGGAACCAGATCTAGGATTTCATAGGTAGATCTTGAAACTTTTTCAAGATCAAGCAGCAAAAAATATAAATAAATCAATTATTTATTTAAAAAAATAGGTAAACATCTAGATCTTAGATCTATTACATGATCAAGGTATGATATTAAATCAAAAATTAAAAATATAAAGAAGAAGGAAAGGTTGATCATATCAACCTAGATCTATACAACATCTAATGCAGCTATAAAATAATAGATCGGATCTATTACCTAAGCAAGTTAGGCATTCTAACTTGCTGATCTGGGCTTGACGATGAAGTCATGAGCCACACATGCATCCAGCCTCTAGGAGTCATCCACACGAGCCTACGAACATGATCAGAGATCCTTATGCAGGAAATCAGCATAGTATGCTAGCACTGTGCTAATCTCTCTTCGATGGTCGATCCGATGCTTTCTTCTTTGAAACATGGACACTCCAAAATACCAAAAGAAAAGAAAGAAGATTTGTGATGTCGAGACACCTCTCAAAAGATCACAAAAAGGGAGGAAGAGATCTGAAACAAAAACCTTAGAAGAAGACCCTCTTCTTCTTCTTTGTTATTTTTCTAGATACTCTCATTTGTGATTTTAATATGTCCATGACCCAGATGAATTTTTCTCTGATTTCTTTACACCAAAGAGACCTCTCAAATGTATACAATTCACAAAAATTTCAGCCAAAATATAAATTTAAATAAAGAGATATGTAGTGTCCAAAATTGGTTAAAAACCTAGACTAGGAATGTCCAAACGTGGGAAGTTGTTGGGGTGCCCAACTCTTAGGCACCCCACCATTTTTTTCTGCCATGGACCAGCAAAGGGAGCATACAAAAAATCCCTCTTTTACCATGGAACTCAGAGGAAATAAACAAAGATGGGTCAGCACACAATGTGAAGAAGATTTGGTCAACAAGGATTCTATCTCATAGAATCCTTAAGCAAAACTAATTCTCCTTTTGACTTGGTCTTCCAACAAACTTCCGTATAAGAAATAGAAGAGAGAAAGAGGGGTGTGAGAAGCCTTTGTGCATGGAGAATTTTATATAAAAACATAAAGAGAAAAGGGTGGGATGTGAGGATTTGCTGGCGCAAGGAATAGGGAGTCCTAGTCACACTAGGACTCCTATTTTGACTTGGTCAAACAAGGTCTTTTAATCAAATAAAAATAAGAGTAAACCAACCCAATTAAAAAATTCCCTAATTTATTTAAATACATAGTTATATTAAATTTAATTCTAATTTAATTATCTAATTAAATTAAAAAATTGGCTTGACCCGAGTCCTAGTTAAACTAGGACTAGTTCTTCCTTACACTTGGCTTATCCAATAAGCTAATTGGACATGATCCAATGAAGACCAAACTAAATCTAATTAAACCATATTTAATTATACTTAATCTCAACCTTCTAGCTTAATCAAATTAAGCTAATTAGCAATCAAATTGCTAATTGATCCTCCCGCAATATTTTTATTAGGTCAAACATCAATCGTATTGATCGTTTAATCCTAAATTGATTCAAAATTGCTGATCAACTATCCGATCGAAAGGTGAACTCTAATGTGTGTGACCTTATAGGTATAAACCTAAGTCGGTGTCATAAGAATAAATTTTTATATAAATCAAAGTGATCATCTAGCAATGATATTCGACAGTCGGATAGGTCAAAAAGTGTAGAACACCATCCTTAGGACCCATGCAAATATAGTTTCCATATAATTCATCTCCTTGACCATAATGTTGGTAGGACACCTCATAGTTCAATTGTCAACTTTGATCAGATTGTCGACATTGTATTTCAAAATATCAATCCATCTGATGGATTATCCTGGCCAAGATTTTGCTATATTGAAATACAGTGATACATTCTTCTCCAACTCTTGGAGTGGTCAATTCCATCTTGATCAAACTCTGACATCACAGGTACTTGACTGTGCCCAAAAGCCTTCCGTTGCTAAATTAAAAATTTAGTTAATCCGATACCAAAGCATAGTGAGTTGCTTGCAAGTCACTGAGGTGATCTCAGGTCTAAGGGATACATATACCTATATCCCATCAGAGACATTCTCGACCATAGTATGCTTTGGAGTTGATCACGTTCAATGACGATGTACCCATACATCACACCTATATGCCATACCAGTGTCTCCATACTCTTTGGTTAAGAGGACAACCAACCTATATGGTATATAGCGACCTATGCTCGATAGATGCTGTCATCCTAATTAACAGCTTATTATTGGTCGTAAATAAATTTAAGGACTAATCGATAAATCTTCTCTGTATTGAAACTAAATAGTCCTTAGAACTTCATCACAATAATATAATTCATTAGAATATATAAACTTATGATAAAAAAGATGTCAAAAAATTTTTATTAATTAATAAATTATTTACAATATCTCAACCATCAACAGGCTGATGATTAAATTTGAAACACAATTTCCAACAACTTTCACTTGTCCTAAAGTCACTCGGCATACTATCTAATACCCATCTTCGACTTATGGTTGTCGAACTCCTTGATTTTTAGGACTTTAATGAAGGGGTCGACATAGTTTTCCTTTCCATCGATCTTTCGAAGGTTGACGTCACCATGATCTACGATCTCACAGACCAAATGAAAGCAGCATAGAATGTGCTTTGTCCACTGATGTGCCTTCAATTTCTTTGCTTCAGCTATGGTGCTAGTGCTATCACAGTAGAGTAGGACTGGACCATCAATGGAGGGTGCTACTCCAAACTCGGTGATGAACTTGAAGGAACCAGATTTAGGAATTCATGGGTAGATCATGAAACTTTTTTAAGATCATGCAGCAAAAGACTTAAATAAATTAAATATTTATTTAAATAAATATGTGAACACCAAAATCTTAGATCTATTATATGATCAAGGCATGATATTAAATCAAAAATTAAAATCAAACAAGAAAGAAAAGCTTGATCAAATCAACCTAGATCCACACTACGTCAAATGCAGGTATGAAGTTAATAGATCAGGTCTATTACCTGAGCAAGTTAGATGTTCTAACTTACTGATTTAGGCTTGAGGATAAAGTCACGAATCGCACATACGTTTGACCTTTAGGAGTCATCCACATGAGCCCATGAATATGATCAGAGAACCTAATGCAGGAAATCAGTATAGTATGCTAACATTGTGCTGATCTCTCTTCGATGATTGATCCGATGCATCCTTCTTCAAAACTAGGACACTCCAAAATACTAGAAGAAAAGAGGAAGATTTATGATACTGAGACACCTCTCAAAAGCTCATAAAAATAAAGAAAGAGATCTGAAACAAAAACCCTAGAAGAAGACCCTTTTCTTCTTTTTTGTTCTTTTTCTAGATACCCTAATTTTTGTTTTCAATATCTCCATGACCCAGATGAATTTTTCTCTAATTTTTCTATACCAAAGATGCTTCTCAATTTTCTACATTCCACTAAAATTTCAATGAAAAATTCCTTTTAAATAAAGAGATATGTAGAGTCCAAGTTAGGCAAAAAACCTAAACTAGGAAGGACCAAATAAGGGAAGTTATTGTTGGGCACCCCCACCTCTTTTTCTGCCGTGGACCAGCATGGGGGGCACACAAAAAAATGTCCTCTTTTACCATTAAAATCAAAGAAGATAAGGAAGGATGGGTCGGCACAATTATGTGAAGAGTTTTGGTTGATAAGGATTCTATCTCGTAGAATCCTTAAGCAAAACTAATTCTCCATTTGACTTGGTCTTCCAACAAACTTCCATATGAGAAAAAAGGAAGAGAGAAGGGAGGCATGAGAAACCTTGGGTGTGGAAATTATTCATGTAAAAATACAAAGAGTAAAGTGTTGGGCGTGAGGATTAGGTGGCGCAAGGAATAGGGAGTCCTAGTCACACTAGGACTCCTATTTTGACTTGGTCAAATAAGGTCTTTTAACCAAATAAAAACAATTGTAAACCAACCTAATTAAATATGGCCCTAATCCATTTAATAACTTAATTAAATTAGATTAAATTAGATTTAATCATAATTTAATTTTTAAATCAAATTAAAATATTAGGTTGACCCGAGTCCTAGTTAGATTAGGACTAGTTCTTTCTTACACTTGACTTATCCAATAAACCAATTGGACTTGATCCAATCAAGCCCAAATCAAATCTAATTAAATCATATTTAATTAGACTTAATCTCAACCTATTGATTTAATCAAATTAAGCTAATTAGCAATCGAATTGCTAATCGATCCTCCTACAACACTTGCACTAGGTTAAACACCAATCGTATTGATTATTTAATCCTAAAATGATTCTAAATCGTTCATCAACCATCCGATCGGAATGTGAACTCTAATGTGTGTGACCTCATAGTTCCGAACCTAAGCTGGTAGCATAGAAATAAATTTTTATATCAATCGAAGTGACCATCTAGTAATAATATCCGATGGTCGGATAGGTCAAAAGGTGTAGAACACCATCCTTAGAACCCATATGAATATAGTTTCCATATAATTCATTCCCTTGACCATAATGCTCGTAGGACACCTCAGAGTTCAACTATCAACTTTGATCCAGTTGTCCATATTTTATTTTAAAATATCAAATTCATTTGATGGATTATCCTGTCCAAGGTTTTGCTATATTGAAATACAGTGATACATTCTTCTCCAACTCTTGGAGTGGTCAATTCGATCTTGATCACACTCCGACTTCGCAAGTACTTGATTATGCCCAAAAGCCTTCCATTGTTGAATAAGAAATTCAATTAGTCTGATATGAATGTACAGTGAGTTGCTTGCAAATCATTGATGTGATCTCAGATCTAAGGGATACTTATATCTATATCCCATCAAAGACATTCTCGACAGCAGAATGCTCCAGAGTTGGTTTTGTTCAGTGATGATGTACCCATACATCTCACCTATATGCCATACTAGTATCTCCACACTACTTAGTTAAGAGGATAACCAACCTATATGGCATATAGCGACCTATACTCGATAGACGTTGTCGTCCAAATTAATAGTCTATCATTTGGTCATGAATAAATTTAAGGACTAATCGATAAATTCTCTCTTTATCAAAACTAAATAGTCCTAAGGACTTCATCACAATAATGAAGTTCATTAGAAAATGTAAATTTATGATGAAAAAAGATGCCAAAATATTTTTTATTAATTAGTAAGTCAAATACAATATCTCAATCATCAACAGGCTGATGATTGGCTTTGGGACATAATTCCTAAGAACTTTCACTTATCCTAAAGCCATTCGGCATAGTATCTAATACCCATCTTCGACTAATGATTGTCGAACTCCTTAATTGCCAAAGCTTTAGTAAATGGGTCGGCTAGGTTCTTCTTTTTATCGATCTTCTATAGGTCGACGTCACCATGATCCATGATCTCATGGATGAAATGGAAGCGATACAGAATGTGCTTTGTTCGCTGGTGTGCCTTTGGCTCCTTTGCTTGAGCTATGGCACCAGTGCTGTCGCAGTAGAGCAGGACTGAATCATCCATAGAGGATGCTACTCCGAGCTCGATGATGAACTTTCTTAACCACACAGCTTCCTTTGCTGCATTTGATGCTGCCATGTACTCTACTTCGCAAACAAAGTCAGCCACCGTATGCTGCTTGAAACTTTTCCAACAGATGACTGCACCATTTAGAGTAAAGATATATCTCGACATACTTTTACTATTATCATGGTTAGATTTAAAGCTGGAGTCTATTAACCCCACAAGCTATAGATCTAACTCACCATAATCTAACCATTGGTCCTTAGTATTTCTCAAATACTTAAGGATGGTTTTAACCACCTTTCAGTAATTTTCTCCAAGATCAGACTAGTGTCTACTCACTGCTCCTTGTAAGTATGCCACGTTTGGTCTTGTACATGTCATTGCATACATAATAGACTCCACTACCAAAGCATATGAAATTCTACTCATATGCTCTCTCTCTTCAGGACTTGTCAGACAATCCTTCTTAGAGAGAGAAATTTCTTAGCCTTTCGAAAGATAGCCCATTTCAAAATTCTCCATGGCGAACCTCTTAAGCATAGTTTCTATGTACATGGACTAGGATATACCAAGCATCCTTTTAGATCTATCCCTATAGATGTTCATCTCTAGGGTGTAAGATGCTTCACCCAAGTCCTTCATGGAGAACTGTGATGACAACCTGACATTTATTCCTTGTAGTGCGGGGATGTCATTCCTAATTAAGAGAACGTCATCCACATACAAAATAAGAAATACTACTACTAGACCATTTGCCCATTTCTAAATGTAGGATTCTTCTTCATTCTTAACGAAGCTATATGTTTTGACTACTTTATCAAAATGCATGTTCCAACTCCGAGATGCTTGTTTTAATCCAAAAATGGATCTCTGAAGCCTGCACACCTTGGACTCATCTATGGATGTGAACCCCTCAGGTTGTATTATATACACCTCTTCGATTAGCTGTTCATTTAGAAAAGCTGTCTTCGCATCCATCTGCCAGATCTTATAGTCCATGTGGGTAGCTATTGCAAGCATTATCTGAATGGATTTAAGCATTGCCACTGGAGAGAATGTCTTGTCATAGTCAATACCATAACATTGACGATACCCCTTAGCAACCAGATGGACTTTATAGGTCTCCACCTTTCCATCTGTGCCTCTTTTTCTTTTGAATACCCATTTACACCTAATGGATTTAAATCCTTTAAGTGAGTCAACTAATGTCCATACATCATTGACCTTCATGGAATCTATTTTGAATCTCATGGCTTCTAGCCATTTTTCAGAGTCAGATTTCTGCATCGCATCCATATAAGTGATCGAGTCCTCATCGTTCTCATCGAGTTTGATGGGTCACCATCCCGGACTAGGAATCCATAGTATCTATCCGGATGGTGCAGTACTCTACCAGATTATCTTAATGGTGCAGGTTCACTAAGCTTCGAATCTGATCTGATCAAATCCGACCTAGGTTCAACATTTTGTGTCCGACATTCTATCTATTGAACTTCATCAAGTTCAACCTTTGAGGCAACAGTTCCTTCACCATGGAACTCCTTTTCTAAAAAGATTATCCTAAGGTTGATAAACATCTTTTATTCATTAGCATGGTAGAAATAGTATCCTTTGGTCTCTTTTGGGTATCCTATGAATGTACACTTGTCAGACTTAGGTCCAAGTTTATCTGTAATTAATTGATTAACATAAGCCAGGCACCTACAAACCCTAAGGTGTGAAAAAGACATACTTGGAATCCTATTTAATAGATAACAAGTTGATTTGAGTGCATATCCCCAGAAGGATGTCGACAAGCTGACAAATCCCATCATAGATTGGACCATGTCTAATAGAATCTGATTCCTTCTTTCGGACACACAATTATGCTATGGTATTTTAGGAGGAGTCTGTTGAAAGAGAATCTCATTCTCTCTTAGATATGTGAGAAACTCACTAGAAAGGTATTCTCCTCCTCAGTCAGATCGAAGAGTTTTAATACACTTTTTAGTTTATTTTCTACTTCACTTCAGAATCGTTCGAACATTTTAAAAGAATCCAACTTATGTTTCATCATATAGACATATCCATATCTGGATAGATCGTCTGTGAAAGTGATGAAGTAGACATATCCACCTCTGGCACTTAGCTCATTGGTCTGTTGGGAATATGCACTCTTCCCATATGGATCGGCGTGGCTGCTGGTAATTAGCCAAGCAACAAGAAAGTACTTCTCGGAGATTTATGTGGAAGCATGATCAAACAAATCAAGGAATAGAGAAGAAGAGAAGAAGAGATTTCCAAAAGAAAAGAGCTTATATTCGGTATATTTCAGCACTATTACAACCTTGACCTATTTTCAGTGTATATACTTTACAAAGGATCAAGTCCAAGCTCATAGAAAAACTCTCCAAATCCAAACAACCCATGTACACAAAATAATAACCCATGAAAACTAAGCTAGCCCAGTTTCAGATTGAGCCGGCTAACCTACGACTGGGTTGGCTCAGTCCTCGACTGAGCTAGCCCAGTTGTATACCATGCCAATAGCCTAAAAATACTGCTTTCTATCTGAATTTTTCTCTGAGACCTAGCCGACCCAGTCCTAGACTGAGCTGACCCAGTTTCCAACTGAGCCGACTTAGTGTCAATGTGAGCCGGCCCAATTTTTGAACTTTAATATTGAGACTGATTTTTCTTCTGGCTCGCTCTTGTCTTCCCATGACCTATCTTCTCATGTTTCCAAGACTTGGGAGTGCCACTTCTGAGCTCACATTCTTTACATTGGTACTTCCAAGTCCTTGTGAACTCATGTCTTCTCAACAAAGCCATCTGGACCACACATCTCTGAAAGCTGTCTCTGGGGAGTACCTTCGTGAGTGCATCAGACTGATTCTCCTTGGTATGGATCTTCAACAGTTCCACTTCACCTTCCTCCACTAGTTCTCTGATCCTATGGTACCTCATGTCTATATGCTTTGTATGCGCATGATAGACTAGGTTCTGTGCCAACAATAGAGCACTCTGACTATCACTAAATAGTATAACCTTGCTCTTTTCCACCCCTAACTCATCAATCAGTCTCCTAAGCCAAAGGGCTTCCTTTATAGCCTTCGTTATACCAATATGCTCAGCCTCTATACTAGACAAGATCGTGATTGGCTGAATGATTGATCTCCAAGACACCGATCCACCATATGCATAGAAAAGGTATCCAGTAGTAGACCTCCTTATATCAAGATCACCGGCATAATTTGCATCAACAAACCCTTCCAAAGGATCTGAACCATCACACATATTCATAGATTGTTCTCTAAATCCTCCAAGCTGCCCACCAAATATCAAACCATAATCCCTTGTTCCATGCAGATATCTCAATATCGATTTCAATGCTTTCCAGTGTTTCTTCCCAGGGTTAGCCATGTATCTACTAACCGTGCTCACAGCATGTGCTATGTCTGATCTACAGCACACCATAGTGTACATCATAGTATCTATAGCATTTGCATAAGGAACTCATTCCATATACTTTATCTCCTCTTCTAATTAGGGGCACTGTAACTTGGAGAGAGACATATGGCTCGGTATTGGCATCTCTGTAGGTTTGGCCTTCTCCATCCTAAACCTCTCTAGAACCTTTCGGACATACTTTTCTTGTGACAAATGAAGCACTTCTTTGCACCTATCTCTGCAAATCTCCATTCCAAGGATTTTCTCGGCTGGACCCAAATCTTTCATCTCAAGTTTAGATGATAATGCCCTTTTCAACCTTTTCACAGTATCCATGCTTCAACTGGCTATGAGTATATCATCTACATATAATAACAGGTATAGGGCATCCTCCTTATCTTCATCCTTGATGTAGATACAATAATCATGTTCACATGTGCTCAAACCTAGGCTCAAAACAAAGCTATCAAACCTTCGATACCAGTGACGAAAGGATTGTTTCAAGTCATACAAAGACTTCGTTAGTAAACACACCTTTTCTTCCTGTTCCATCTTCATGAAACCATCTGGTTGCTTCATGTAGATTCTTTCCTCCAAAGTCCCATGAAGAAAGGCCATCTTCATGTCCATCTGTTCCAATTCCATGTTATGCTGTGCCACAAGTGACAGCAAAACTCTAATAGATGTTTGACGCACCATAGGAGAGAAATTTTCTATTATAGTCAATCCCTCTCTTCGCCTTTGTAAGTATTTGCCTTTGCTACCAGCTTGCTTTGAATCTAAACTCCACCTTGTTTTGAAGGTGCTTCTTTCTTTGTAAACACCCACTTTGAGTCGCAATAGGATGTGCAGCACCCTCTTCGTGGAAGTCCACCAAATTGCCATGTGTCTGATTCTTCTAAGTGATTCACTCTCCTCCATCATGGCCTGCATCCATGAATCATGATCCTCACTCTCCATGGCCTCTGCATAACTCTCTGGATCTCCATTAGCAGTGATGAGTGCATAGGAGATAACCTCATCAATGTCATATCTGATCGATCTCCTAATAGTACGCTAGGGCTTGTGCAAAGCCACTCCCACTGGAACATCTCTGCTTGATGTTTGTGGCTGCTCCTACACATTTGTCTGAACTGCCAGCCCTTCATGCTGATTTTCAATCTGAGACAATACTTTTTATCCTAGCTACACCTCAACAAGAACACTCCTGTAAGTGGATGTAACCTGCATGCCATCATTTTCTGATAGGCCACCACTGTTCACCTCTGTTTCTTCAGTTCCATCTATCCCAGACCTCCTCAAGATGCTCTTCTCATCAAAGATAACGTCCCTACTGATCACTGACTTCTCTACCTAAGAGTGCCCATAGTAGTACCGTGTCCCACGTCCCTTGACTCTTATGGGATATCCTATGAATGTCATCTTTTGAGATTTTAGGTCCAATTTGCTGCTCTCGATTGCCTCCACATGTGCATAGGCTGTGCAACTGATAAACATCATAAATTTATTAATAAAAATATTAATTTATTAATTAATTTATATTAATTTTTAAGAATTATTAATCAATTTATATATGATTTTTGAAAAATTCATATTTTTATTAATTAAAAAATTAATTAAAAAATAATAAAAAATTAAAAAAATTAAAAAAATAAAATTTTATTATCAATAGAAAGAGCTTATTTTTTTGATCACAACAAAATAAATTTCAAGTAAAACGGAGCTAAAATGAAAAAGATATGAATTTTTAAAATATAAAATAAATAAAAATTAAATAAAAAAGAAAATAGCTCAGCCGGCTCTGCAAGCCGAGCCACCAAGCCAAGCCGAGCCATCAAAGTCGACTCAGCCATTGAAGCCATCAGTCGGTCCACGATCTAGGCGTGGATCGCCAGCTCAGCAAATTCCGGCGAATCAGAAATTGCCACGTGTGGGCCTAGACCCCTTAAAGGTCTAATAGAATTTATCTGCGGCTCACAAGGGTAATTTAGTCTTTTCATCCGACAACAGCGGCGCTGATTGGTTGCGGTGTGTGGTGCGGTCGGTCCACGCAGTCCATGGGAACAGTTATTGCGCGATCGGACGGATGTGGTTGTTTGCGGTCAGGATCGGACGGCTGTGGTTGCTTCCGAATTTTATTCAGATACAAACATCATGCGGATCACCATCAAATGGTAGCGCTCGATCCAGGTGATGATCAGAAGGTCCAGAAAGCTCCCAACGGTGATCAAACTCTCAGGTGCATGATTTGCGGCCAGATTTCCTCCATCAAGTGCGATCCAACGGCCAAAAATTGATCCGACCTGATCTGGGCTGATCTGCATCCGATTTTGATGATTTTTGGATCGTTGGATTTTTGTTGAATGGCTGGATTTTATCAGATTTATCAGAGTCATATCAAAGCTATTTTGATTCAAATTTTATCCAATTTTTTTTGTATTTTTACGATTACAAAGGCTATTAGTCCCATATTGCCTTTAGAAAAAAATATCCAGCCCTCCTAGCTCTATAAAAAGGATCCTAGGCCATCAGAAATTAACATCTCCGATCAAGGTGATGCTTTGGTATAGGGCAAAGCCAGGCTATGGGTTAAAGGCTACTTCGAAGCAACGGGTGCCGAGAAGATGAGCCGGCTTCTACACCATCTTTCTGCCAATGCCGATCCAAGAATCAGAGATCAGGCTATTTTTTTTATTATCTTTTTTTTTAAAATTTTATATATTTAAATTCTAAAATTTTAGTTAATAAATATTTTATTTTTGCATTTTAATTTCTTGCTTTTTATTTTTATCACAATTTAATTTCTGAACTTTAAATTATTACTTTGTAAGTAGATGCTAAGATCTAACTAGTAGATCTTAGTACCAAGTTTAAATTCCTGCACCTTTTAATTTTTGCTTTTAATTTTTTGACTTCACTTTTAATTCTAAAATTTTTTTTCTTCTTTTCTTTTCAAAAATCAAAGATTTCAAATCTAAAAACACTACCTTCCCTGTGGATTCGACCCGACTCACTGCTATCTACGCAATTTCAATGATTTTAAGAAGTCGGATTAAACTGATAAATACGGTGTCTTAACGACAACATCACATTCCTATCAAATTTTTGGTGCCGTTGCGGGGGAAGGTTTTTGATTTTTGATTTTGATTTCTTTGATTTATTAAAAATAATTTTGGCAAACGCACCAAGTTTTTGGCATCGTTGCCGAAGAAGGAATAGATGCTATTTTTTTTTTCTTTAATTTCTTTGATTTTTTCTATAAATTAATTATATTTTTTTTAATATTGCTTACTAATTTTTTTTATTTTATTTATTTTGTAGAAAAAAAAGGAGAAAACGAAGAAAGAATCAAATTTTGGTAAGATCAATCCTAACCCTAGTCCTCTTTTCTTTTTATTTATTTATTTATTTTATTTTTAAATTAATTTAAAAAATATATATCCATTTAAACCTAATTAAAAGCCTCATGATAAGATTAGAAACCCTAACTGTTTAGAGCATGCATCATATTAGTTTTATTTTTATCTTTATTTTTTATTTTATTTTTTGGTGATTACTGGAGGCAAGGTAAGCCTTAGAATACATTAGTTACATGCATCTAGTTTAAAATTGCATAGAACCCTTTTGATTATTTTTTTTTGTATATCATATTAAATCAAATTAAGGGCACAATCCAATTAAACAAGATAAGGTGGGGATTTGATCACCCTTCCTTGGCCCACTAAACAACCAACCAACATCCTGCACTGATTAAGCCTTTAAATTAAATCAATTTAAACATCAAACCCTAGAACTCGAGTCTCAATAGGATAAGGAATCCAAAGAGTTGAACCGGGTTAGGGATAAGTCAATTTGACTGGTGTCTAGGAAAGTAGTTTCAGGGATGATTGGGCCCGAAGGAAGGTGGTTTCTAATTGGTTCCATTCGCTTACCTGGCCAAGCATAATTGGTGTCTAAGGCAAGCAAGGGGGACTCCCACGACCTTACACTTACCTGGCTAGTTGATTGGCTAATCCTACACTTGGAGGGCTTGAAGGTGATCTTGGCATGTTAGGAGCTATCTAGATCCAGGATAACCCTTAATCAGGATTGATTGACCAACTTGATTGCTAACCAACATTAGATCTAATTAAACCGAATTCTTCTCTTTCTTCTTAGTTCTAGGACTCTTAGGACCTCTTCTTTAGAACTCTTTTTCTTTTCTTCTCCTTTCTCCTCTAAAAAAATAAAATAAAAAAATTAAACTAACTAAAAATTAATTAAATTAAAATTAAATTAAATTAAAATAACAAATAAAAATAATTAAAAAAAAATTAATTTTTAAATATAATAAATAATAATAATATATAAAATATATTTCTAAAAATTTTTAAACCAATACATTATGGGTTACACCATGCATGGTAGAAAATTGTTTTTCTGATTTAGTTGAACTTAATTGAATGGTTGATTCATATTAAAACATAATAATCAAATGGCTAATATAAATCTAATAGTCCAAAAATTAAGATAAAGTTGACCTTCTTGATCAGAAAATAGATCAACTCCTAACCTAGGTCAACAATCTTCTAATTATCAGAAGGAGATTATTCAATCTATGCTAGTCCAACCCATCATGTAAGTGAATATCCTATGACTGCACAGTTTCCATATTTTATCCAAGAACAAGTTCAAGCTACTCAAGGATACTCAAAATTGATTAATGACTCATTTTCAAATTCAATATAATTCGAATTGGAGTAACTTTAATTTTTTTGACATCCCAACAGACCTCAGGCTCAGACCCAAATTTCACTTGAGCAATAATTATCAAAAAATTATGCCTATAATAATGTCAGCCTAGTCAGTTTAACCAGCCATCTATTATAATAGCCTTCATACCCACCTCCTCAACAAATCAATCTAGCTGATGATAGATTTAAACCCAACTTCAACAATTAATTCTAACTCACAGCAATCTATATCGCCAGAGCTAGAAGCTCCAATATAGGAATAATTAGTTGAGTCTAACATGAGGAGAAGAACTAGATCAAACTACCACGAACCTAACCAATTTCAAACCCCACCTAATGACCACCAAACCACCTGGATTAAATTATCAATCCTAATGTTTCATCTAAAGAATCTCCAAATTTTGAGAATACCAAGTAATCCTGAACTTAAAAGCTATAGAATTCTTATGGACCCATACCAAGACACAGGTGAGGAGAGACTAGTACTGATGCTAGCCAAAATGAAAATTTAGAGGAACTGGTTAGTACTTGTGACTAAACCACAAAGAAATCCAAGTCAAGGAATTAGTACTGATGCTAGTTCCAATTTAAATGAGATAGAATAGGGAAAAAGAGAATAGATGATTTACCCGAGACTTATAAACCTAATGTCCTATTCCCTTCAACCCTAGAAGCTGGTTCTTCTTATAAAAATCAAAAGGCATGTAATGAAATATCAATGGAGTTGTTTAAGCAGGATCACATTAATTTACCTCCAGAATTAAAACCGCCTTTAGTCACCATTCCAGCACCCATTGAATCAAACTTAACTCCTAAAACTCCATTCATGAGCATTTTAGAAGAACAAATAGGAGTAATTCTTAATAAACATGGGTCTGAGAATGGAATCATAAAATATATCCCAAAAATTAACAGTGAATATATCAATAATGGGATTAAAAATCAACATCAACTTTCTGAGATTGGCAATCCAAAACCATTGGAATTTGTCAATCCAATATTCGACACAGGATAGTGAGCTACATTGTGTCTGGCTGAAGACGGTAAACTTAGCGCTTGTTGGGAGGCAACCCAATATTTAGTTTTTATCTAATTTATTTTTTTAGTTTATTTTTTTTAGGATAATTTGAATAAGTTGGAGGGAGAGCTCAAATTTTCAAAGGCATGTGCTGGACCAAAAAAAAAATATATATATATATATATACTGAGTTAGGTGTATTCTTCCATGTTTTTTTTATTACATCCTTTATTTTTTCTTCTTCTCCATTGAGGACAATGTCGATTAAGTTGGGGGGAGAGAAAAATAAAAATTTTAAAATTTTAAGTCCTCGAAAAAGTTAGTATTTAGTATTTAGATACTTGATTATGCTTAAGAATCGAATTAAACTAAGCATTTTTAAAAGAAAATTGATACACAGATCAGAGAATCTATGAGATATTGAGGAATCAAGTATTAAGAAAATTCAATAAAGAGTTAAGTCCAGAACATAAAAAAAATTTTTTCTTGGAGCATTTCTAATTATTTCTACTAGCATCAAAGAAAAGTCTACTTTTTATAGGCTTGTGTAGGGTAACTATACATTTCTTCATATAAAAATTTATTTTAATAAAATAGTTTTCCAAGTACTTCTCACTGAGTAACCGGGCCTCTTTGCCTAAGCAAGCATTGAGTTTCGCGTCAAAAGGTGGGAAGGGCAAAGAAGCTCGTTGTAAAGCTAGTCTTAACTCGTAGCCTATTTGATTCGAGCTAGTAAGCCCGAGGGGTATTCTATACCTAGTGCCCTAAAGCCAACTGGTTTGGGAGTCATTGGCCCAAGACTCGCTACATGGATCAAATAGAAAGCTTAAGGAGTTAAGACACTCAATAGTGGTACAACGTTAAAAAAAAAAAAAAAAAAAAAAAAAAAAACATTGGTTTCCCACCAAGTAACCGGGTCCCGTTGCCTAAGTAAGCAATGATATTCGCATCAAAAAGTGGGCAATGTGAAAATAAAAATTAATAAATGAAGGATGGAAGTAGCAATACACCTGCCTATATGAAAGTTTAGACAAATCAGAGATAAAAGTGGAATAATTTAGAAAAAGTTCTGAAAAATTTAATGTTCTTTACTTAATTTTTCTATTGATAAGTATTAATACCCCAATGATATATCTCATTTAAGCTCTACTGAATATCAATGGCCATTTTGAAAATTGCTTAGGTAAAATTCGAAACTCTAAAGTTAAAAGGTATTTAAAACTAAATTCTTTCTTTACTCGAGGACGAGCAAAGCTTAAGTTGGGGGGTGTGATAAGCATCATAAATTCATCAATAAAAGTATTAATTTATTAATTAATTTATATTAATTTTTAAGAATTAATAATCAATTTATATATAATTTTTGAAAAATTCATATTTTTATTAATTAAAAAATTAATTAAAAAATAATAAAAAATAATAAAAATTAAAAAATAAAATTTTATTATCAATAGAAAGAGCTCATTTTTTTGATCACAACGAAATAAATTTCAAGTAAAACGGAGCTAAAATGGAAAAAGATATGAATTTTTAAAAATATAAAATAAATAAAAATTAAATAAAAAAAAGAAAATGGCTCAGCCGGCTCCGCAAGCCGAGCCACCAAGCCAAGCCAAGCCATCAAGCCGACTCAGCCGTTGAAGCCATCAGCCGGTCCACGATCTAGGCGTGGACCGCCAGCTCAGCAAATTCCGGCGAATCAGAGATTGCCACGTGGTGGACCTAGACCCCTTAAGGGTCTACAGAAATTTATCGCGGCTCACAAGGGTAATTTAGTCTTTTCGTCCGACAACAGCGGCGCTGATTGGTTGCGGTGTGCGGTGCGGCCGGTCCACGCGGTCCATGGGAACAGTTATTGCGCGATCGGACGGATGTGGTTGTTTGCGGTCAGGATCGGACGGCTGTGGTTGCTTCCGAATTTTATTCAGATACAAACATCACGCGGATCACCATCGGACGGCAGCGCTCGATCCAGGCGATGATCCGACGGTCCAGAATGCTGCCGGCGGTGATCAAGACTCCCGAAGCGCATGATTTGCGGCCAGATTTCCTCGATCAAGCGCGATCCAACGGCCAGAATTTAATCCGACCCGATCTGAGCTTATCTGCATCCGATTTTGATGATTTTTGGACCGTTGGATTCCTATTGAATGGCTGGATTTTATCAGATTTATCAGAGTCATATCAGAGCTATTTTGATTCAAATTTTATCCAAATTTCTTTGTATTTTGATGATTACAAAGGCTATTAGTCCCATATTGCCTTTAGAAAAAATATCCAGCCCTCCTAGCTCTATAAAAAGGACCCCAGGCCATCAGAAAATCAACATCTCCGATCAAGGTGAAGCTTTGGTACAGGGCGAAGCCAGGCTATGGGTTAAAGGCTGCTTCGAAGCAACGGGTGCCGAGAAGAAGAGCCGAGCTTCTACACCATCTTTCTGCCAATGCCGATCCAAGATCAGAGATCAGGCTATTTTATTTTATTATCTTTTCTATTTAAATTTTATGTATTTAAATTCTAAAATTTTAGTTAATAAAAATTTTATTTTTGCATTTTAATTTTTTGCTTTTTATTTTTATTGCAATTTAATTTCTGCACTTTAAATTATTGCTTTGCAAGTAGACGCTAAGATCTAACTAGTAGATCTTAGTACCAAGTTTAAATTTCTGCATCTTTTAATTTTTGCTTTTAATTTTCTGACTTCACTTTTGATTCTAAAAATCTTTTCTTCTTTTCTTTTCAAAAATCAAAGATTTCAAATCTAAAAACACTACCTTCCCTGTGGATTCGACCCGACTCACTACTATCTACGCAATTTCAATGATTTTAAGAAGTCGGATTAAACTGATAAACACGGTGTCTTAACGACAACATTGCATTCCTAGCAGCAACCGAAAACTTTCAGATGGCCAAGCTCCACCTTCATTCCACTCTAGACCTTCTTTGGAATGCCTTCATTTAACTTATAATGAGGGGACCTGTTCACAAGAAAACAAAAAAAAGTTAAGTTAGAGCATCATCCCAAATGGACTTTGGGAGTGATGTCTGCAGCCTCAAACTCCGTGCCTTCTCAGTCCGTGTTTGGTTCATTCTCTCCACGACACCATTCTGTTGGAGAGTCATCCTCACCGTGTAATGGTGTTTGATGCCATTTTTCTCATAGTACCTCCTAAACTCTAGGCTAGTATACTCTCCTCCATTGTCCGACCTTAGATACTTCATCTGTCTTCCTGACTCCTTCTCTACTTCAGCACTCTAGGCTCTGAATCGGGCAAACATCTCTAATTTTTCTCTAATCAGATAAACCTACACCTTCCTTGAGAAATCATCAATGAAAGTGACAAAGTATTTTGCCCCACCTCTAGCTGATATAGGAGCTGGTCCCCACACATCCGAGTGCACTAAGTCCAGCACTCCCTCGCTGCGCTTGGTACTTCTAGCAAACTTCACCCTATGCTGTTTGCCAAAGATGCACGACTCACAAAGATCTATGCCCTCCTTCTTCAGGGCTAGGATCATACCTCTTCTACTTAGTTTAATGAGCCCACAGTCACTCATATGACCCATCCGATAGTATCATAGCTGACATAAAATCTACTCCTCCTGTGCCGCTACTAGCACCTCTGCACTATCATTTACCACTAAGCCTTCTATTCTATAAAGATTGTTGCTCAGTCTTCTACCTCTCATCACCACCAAAACTTCCTTAGAAATTTTCAAACATCCACTCCCAGCATGGCTACTAAAGGCATAATCCTGCTCCTCCAAGTAGCCCAAAGAAATCAAATTCTTTTTCAACTCCGGTACATGCCTGACATTTGATAATGTATGAATGATCCCGTCGTACATCCTCACCCTGATAGATCCAATTCCAGCTACTTTGCATGGGTGATCATCTCCAAGTCTGATACTTCCACCATCGACCTTCTAGTAGGTAGCAAACTACTTTCGATGAGAAGTATAGTGGTACGAGCATGCTGAATCTAATATCCATATAGTATCGCATTCTGTGAATCCATCTGATACAACTAGCAGGTCTTCTCCACTGCTCACAGAAGATGTATCATCTTCCTTGCTGGCCTTCCCTTTTTCTGATCTCAAAAGGAGACAATCTCTCCTCAGGTGTCCAGGCTGATGATATTTATAATATTTCAATATCATCTTCCTCTGATCGTAAGACTTTGACCTGCCCTTGGATTTCCCTCTTGTCTTCTCCTTTAATCTTTCCTATCTTTCATTCACAGTCAAGATCTTAGACTTAGGATCTCCCTTGTAGATCTTCTCTCTTTGCTCAATTGATCTTAGCACACCAACAACCTCTTCATAGTTTAGGGTTTCCTTCCCATAAACTAAAGTTGTTATGAGACCATCATACGAACTTGGGAGAGAACATAATAGTAGGAATGCTCGATCCTCCTCGTCGATCTTCACATCCAAACTTATCACCTCAGAACACACCTGATTGAACCTTTGGATATGTGCAACAAGATCTCCGCCTTTAGACATCCTCAGACTATACAGCTGTTTCTTCAACCACAGCTTGTTCATTATGTTCTTTCCCATGTATGTGTTCTCCAGTCTATCCCAGAGCCCCTTTGCCGTAGTTTCTATGCAAACTTTGGGCAAAATTTGATCGACCAAGCACATTCGGATTATGCTAAAAGCAATTTTCTCTAACTCTTCCCAACCCTTAGCACTAATCTTTTTTGGCCTTTTTTTGTTAAGACCTTGTAGATTCTCTGCTGAACCAACAAGTCCTTTACTCTTTGTTGTCATACAGTAAAGTTCCCCTTATCGTCGAACTTCTCAAAATCCACCTTGAATCCACTTGATTCCTTGACTTCAGACAAGTCAAGAACAAATCACTAACACCCTTCATGATCTCACATACCAGATAAACTACCCTTCAAAGAAGATCTAACTAGCCCTAGATCCTCTTTTCAAACTTCTGTATCATCGTTCCTCCGTGTAAACAATCTCCATCTCAATCCAGAGACAACCATGAAGCAAACTAGAAGTTTTAGGATAAAACCTAGTGCAATAAATCTTTGACGTAGTAAATCTTAGGTATCTTCCTTCCTTCCATGCAACATCGCTCTGATACCAAATGTTGGAAATATGTACTCTTTCCACATGGATTGGCGTGGCTGCTGGTGATTAGCCAAGCAACAAGGAAGTACTTCTCAGAGATTTATGCGAAAGCACGATCAAACAAATCAAGGAGTAGAGAAGAAGAGAAGAAAAGATTTTTGGAAGAAAAGAGCTTTTATTCAGTATATTTCAGCACTATTACAACCTTGACCTATTTTCGGTACATATACTTTACAAAGGGTCAAGTCCAAGCTCATAGAAAAACTTTCTAAATCCAAACAACCCACGTACATAAAATAATAACCCACAAAAACTAAGCCGGCCCAGTTTTAGATTGAGCTGGCTAACCTATGACTGGGTTGGCTCAGTCCCAGACTGAGCCGGTCCAGTTGTGTACCGTGCTAATAGTCCAAAAATACTACTTTCTATCAAGATTTTTCTCTAAGACCTAGCCAACCTAGTTTCCAACTGAGTCGGCTCAGTCTCAGTGTGAGCCAGCCCAGTTTCTGAACTTTACTATTGAGACTAATTCTTCTTCCGGCTTGCTCCTATCTTCCTATGACCTATCTTCTCATGTTTCCAAGACTTGGGAGTGCCACTTCTGTGCTCATATTATACACCATTATGCTGTGGTGTTCTAGGAGGTGTCCATTGAAAGAGAATCCCATTCTCTCCTAGATATGTGACAAACTCACTAGAAAGGTATTGTCCTCCTCAATTAGACTGAAGAGTTTTAATACTCTTCCTAGTTTGTTTTCTACTTCACTTTGGAATTGTTTGAACATTTCAAAAGAATCCGACTTATGTTTCATCATATAGATATATCTATGTTTGGATAGATCATCTATGAAAGTGATGAAGTAGACATATCCACCTCTGGCACTTATGCTCATTAGTCCACATACATCAGTATGTACTAGGCCTAAGAGCTCATTGGTGAAGAAAAATCCTGATTTTCCGGACCAGGTTCGTTCAGATCTGATCGGATCAAAAGATATATTTCAAAAATTTTTCTCTTTGATCCTAATCAAATTTGAGATGTTTCAGATCTGATCCTTATTATTCTAATAATAAAAATAGAATCTAAATAAATAAAATCAAATTTAATTTATCTTGATGTAGGGTAATCCTATTACCCGTTGATGATCCAGTAAGCAGCGGAAGGTTTTGGATCTAGCCATGCAAGTGCCTGGCCTCTATCGATATCCACTTAGACTGGATCTAGAGATCCTCTTCTTCTCTACCACATCTCCAAAAATTAGATCTAGATCTAATCTAGAGGATCTTCAAAACACCTTTGGAAGATCAGCAGTTGTCCTTTGTAGCAGCGCATGCTTCTAGCTTTTTATCACCTTTCTCTCATCTGGATTGCACCAAATAAGATCCCAAACTCCTTTGGGCGTGGAGAGGAGAGGGAGAAGGTGGACTTGGTGTGGAGGAGGAGAGGAGAGGCAGCCTTGGGGCATGAAAATTTCAATTTAATTTTAGATTATTCCTTGAGTTGGGCGCAGGGTCTTATTTATAGACTATGCACGATCCAACTCCTCTTCTTCCCAACCAATCACAACCCTTTGCAGATCTAAATCTGATTGGTGGAAATATAGTCCCTTGGATTCCTCCTCAGATAGCGCCTAAGACCAGTCAAACTTGGTTCTTAGGAGAAATCTAATCAAAATCCAAAAGGGAGATGGAGTCCCTATCCAACTGGGACTCCTGGGAGCTTCCTGCTTGGGCACATGCCAAGGGTGGCATGCGCCCTCCTTCTTACTAGGTTCTGGTAGGAAGACAGGCCCCCACCAGCTCTCTAATAGGTGCATGACATGTGGACAGAAGTCAAAGTGTCAATGGTCAACATTTGACCGATCAAAGATCAACTTTTGACCAAAGTCAAAGGATGAGAAATGGTAGGTATTGTCTTACAAAATAAGACAATGCTTTTCTGACCTAACAGGCTTCAGTCAGACCAAGTGAAGGCCTCTGATCGAGCACAAACTTCTTTGGCTCAGTCAGGACAACTATTTATGATAGTAAAAGAAGAACGTTAGGTTCAATCGAGTGCTAGCATGATTTTCTTGAACCTAATTGAATCTCATTCAGATCAATTGAACTGGATTAGTTCAATTGATGATCACCAGATTCAAACCCTTGTTTGTGTGACCCAGTTAGGTTCAGTTCTATATGGTAATGGGATATGTCATGATCTCTATCATCGACATCATCAAAACTTCCTTTCGATGGATCAGAACTCTTCTGATTCGAACAGCTAGAATGATCGATCATCTAAATCATTCTAATTGCTCCCAAAATCCACCAGTGACACCTAGCAGTATATGGTGGCAACCCATCAGAGCTGAATGCGAACCTCTTGGTGCAGCTACCTGTGTGATTAAGTTCTTCTATCTTGAGCCTCGATCAGATTAGGGTTTAAGGTGAACTCATCAAACCCTAGTCTCTGTCATATGATGTAATCATTCGATTCAAGTCCGATGTGAAAACCTAAATAGAAACTCTTTCTATTATTTCACTCTTGCCATGGCCATGGGCTTCTGGACTTGATTCTCATGATCATCATAGGGCTGCTCCTCTACCACCGAGGTAGATAGATTCCATCTTGATGCAATCCAGTTCCTACAATGAACATGCTATAGCCAACATACACCTCAGGATTCCATATGGCTAGGAGACCGAGTTATGGTGTAGTCAAACTATAACACCCTCAAGGTGAACTACCGATGCACCTCAGGTCAAAGAACCAGATACACCACTACTGCAGCATCGAAGTCAGTCATTGACGAGAAGGTAGACTTCCTAATGACTACTCGAGGTGGTCACGCTCAGTGCCCTCGTTCTCTAACGAGTACCTGTACTCTCGCTCCGGTGTCTCCACACCGTAGACTCAAGACTCATCTACTAAAGAGAAGCAATTATACACCAACCTTCTGGATCAATCACCATCCTCGTGATGATCCTATGGTCGGGAGCATTTTATGAGTTAATAATGATTATTCATGTCTCAAATTTTTAACTCTTGAAAATTTGAATTATCATTACCATTAACTCAAAAGATGTATCACAAACACTAAATACACATATGTGATAGAAAATAACCCATTTTATTAATTTTTATCAAAATTATAATTTTGCTCCTAGAAGTGTATTACAAGTGTCAGCCAATTCTAGCTCCTAGGGCATATATATCTAACAATCTCCCACTAGTCCTAAAGTCAATTAGCTACAAGTCTAGGTCCCATCTTCTCAAGATGGACTTCGGTCTTCTACTAGCCCAACGGCTTTGTAGGTGGATCTGCCACATTGTTTGTGGAGTCAACTCTCTTGACTTCGACATAACCCTTCTCGAGGTAATCACGGATGAGGTGGTATCGCCGCTCAATGTGCTAGGATTTCTAGTGAGACATTCGCTCCTTAGCAAGGGCTATGGCACCATTGTTGTCGCAGTACAGAGGAATGACATATGATGGCATTACTGCAATTTCTGCAGCAAACTTCTTGTATCGGAATGCTTCCTTCGTAGCCTCTGAAGCGGCAATACATTCTGCTTCCATGGTGGAATCTGCTATCATGATTTTCTTGGAACTCTTTTAGCTGACAGCACCACCATTGCACACAAACAGACTCCTAGATGTCGACTTTTGATCATCTACATCGAACAAGAAATCTGAGTCTGTGTATCCCTAGACTTGGAGTTCTCCATTACCAAAGACCAACATCATATCCTTAGTTCTTCTCAAGTACTTAAGGATACATTTCATAAAAGTCCAATGTTCTTCACCTGGATTTGACTGATATCTGCTTGTGACACTCACAGCATGGGCTATATCAGGTCATGTACATAGCATGGCATACATGAGGCTCCCTTTTGCAGAAGCATAAGGGATCTTGCTCGTGCATTCTATTTCCTCAGGTGTGCTAGGGCACATCTTCTTGGAAAGATGAATACCATGTCTGAAGGGTATTAATCCCCTCTTAGAATTTTTCATACTAAACCTCTTTAGTACTTCCTTTATGTACATCTTCTATGAAAGTCCTAGCATCCTATTCGGTCTATCTCTATTGACCTTAATTCCTAAAATAAAGGATGCTTCACCTAGGTCATTCATGGAGAATTTCTTGGACAACCATAATTTGACTGTCGTCATCATAGAAATATCATTTCTAATAAGGAGCATGTCATCCACGTACAGTACGAGGAAGACAATAGCACTCCCACTGATCTTTTTGAAGACACACGGTTCCTCTTCTTTCCAACCAATCACAACCCTTTGTGAAATCAGATCTAAATTTGATTGCTGGAAATAGAGTCCCTTAGATTCCTCCTTAGATGGCACCTAAGACCAGTCAAACTTGGTTCTTAGGAGAAGTCTAATAGAAATCCAAAAGGGAGATGGAGTCCCTATCCAACAGGGACTCCTCGGCGCCTCCTGCTTCGGCACATGCCAAGGGTGGCGTGCGCCCTCCTCCTTGCCAGGTTCTGGTAGGGGGACAGGCCTCCACCAGTTCTCCAATAGGTGCATAACATGTGGACAAAAGTCAAAGTGTCAATGGTCAACATTTGACCAACCAAAGGTAAACTTTTGACCAAAGTCAAAGGATGAGAAATGGCAGGTGACCAAAAATGGTAGGTATTGTCTTACAAAATAAGACAACCCTTTTTTTATCTGGATAGGCTCACGTCAGACCAAGTGAAGGCCACTGATTGAGCATAAACTTCTTTGGCTCAGTCAGGACAACTATTTATGATATTAAAAGAAGAACGTTAGGTTCAATCGAGTGCTAGCACGATTTTCTTGAACCTAATTGAATCTCATTCAGATCAATTGAACTAGATCAGTTCAATTGATGATCACCAGAATTCAAACCCTTGTTTGTGTGACCCAGTTAGGTTCAGTTCTGTATGGTAATGGGATATGTCATGATCTCTATCATCGACATCATCGAAACTCCTTTCGATGGATCAGAACTCTTCTGATTCGAACAGCTAGAATGATCGATCATCTAAATCATTCTAATTGCTCCCAAAATCCACCAGTGACACCTAGCAGTATATGGTGGCAACCCATCAGAGCTGAATGCGAACCTCTTGGTGCAGCTACCTGTGTGATTAAGTTCTTCTATCTTGAGCTCCCGATCAGATTAGGGTTAAGGTGAACTCGTCAAACCCTAGTCTCTGTCATATGATGTAATCATTCGATTCAAGTCCAATGTGAAAATCTAAATAGAAACTCTTTCTATTATTTCACTCTGCCATGGCCATGGACTTCTGGACTTGATTCTCATGATCATCATAGGGCTGCTCCTCTACCACCGAGGTAGATAGATTCCATCTTGATGCAATCCAGTTCCTACAATGAACATGCTATAGCCAACATACACCTCAGGATTCCGTATGGCTAGGAGACCGAGTTAATGGTGTAGTCAAACTATAACACCCTCAAGGTGAACTATCGATGCATCTCAGGTCAAAGAATCCAGACACACCACTGCAGCATCGAGTCAGTCATTGACGAGAAGGTAGACTTCCTAATGACTACTCGAGGTGGTCACGCTCAGTGCCCTCATTCTCTAACGAGTATCCTATACTCTCGCTCCGGTGTCTCCACACCGTAGACTCAAGACTCATCTACTAAAGAGAAGCGATTGTACACCAACCTTCTAGGATCAATCACCATCCTCATGATGATCCTATGGTCGGGAGCATTTTATGAGTTAATAATGATTATTCATGTCTTAAATTTTCAACTCTTGAAAATATGAATTATCATTACCATTAACTCAAAGGATGTATCACAGACACTAAATACACATATGTGATAGAAAATAACCCATTTATTGATTTTAGTCAAAATTATAATTTTGCCCCTAGAAGTGTATTACAAGTGTCAGCCAATTCTGGCTTCTAGGGCACATATATCTAACAATCTCCCACTTGTCCTAAAGCCAATTGGCTACAAGTCTAAGTCCCATCTTCTCAAGGTGGGCTTCGATCTTCTGCTGGCCCAACGGCTTTGTAAGTGGGTCTGCCACATTATCTGTGGAGTCGACTCTCTTGACCTCGATGTAACCCTTTCTCGAGGTAATCGCGGATGAGGTGGTATCGCCGCTCAATGTGCTTGGACTTCTGGTGAGACCTCGGCTCCTTAGCAAGGGCTATGGCACCATTATTGTCGCAGTATAGAGGAATGGCATCTGATGGCATTACTCTGATTTCTGCAGCAAACTTCTTATACCAGAATGCTTCCTTCATAGCCTCTGATGCAGCGATATATTCTGCTTCCATGGTGGAATCTGCTATCATGGTTTGCTTGGAACTCTTCCAGCTGACAGCACCACCATTGCACACAAACAGACTCCCAGATGTCGACTTTTGATCATCTACATTGGACATGAAATCCGAGTCTGTGTATCCCTAGACTTGGAGTTCTCCATTACCAAAGACCAACATCATATCCTTAGTTCTTCTCAAGTACTTAAGGATATATTTCACAGAAGTCCAGTGTTCTTCACCTGGATTTGACTGATATCTGCTTGTGAGACTCACAGTATGGGCTATATCAGATCGTGTACATAGCATGGCATACATGTGGCTCCCTATTGCAGAAGCATAAGGGATCTTGCTCATGCATTCTATTTCCTCAGGTGTGCTAGGGCACATCTTCTTGGAAAGATGAATACCATATCTGAAGGGTATTAATCCTCTCTTAGAGTTTTCCATAGTAAACCTCTTTAGTA
This sequence comes from Cocos nucifera, assembly GCA_006176705.1. Classification (NCBI taxonomy): domain Eukaryota; kingdom Viridiplantae; phylum Streptophyta; class Magnoliopsida; order Arecales; family Arecaceae; genus Cocos; species Cocos nucifera. The sequence goes on along the minus strand of QRFJ01000713.1, from coordinate 520,173 downwards.
CTTCCTCTATGTACATCTTCTGTGAAAGTCCTAGCATCCTATTAGGTTCATCCCTATAGACCTTAATTACAAGAATAAAGGATGCTTCACCTAGGTCTTCCATGGAGAATTTCTTGGACAACCATAATTTGACTGTCGTCATCATGGGAATATCATTCCCAATAAGGAGGATGTCATCTACATACAATACGAGGAAGACAACAGCACTCCCACTGACCTTTTTGAAGACACACGGTTCCTCTTCATTTTTGATGAAACCAAACTTTTTGATCACATCATTGAAACAAGTGTTCCAGCTCTGAGATGCTTGCTTAAGTCCATATATGGACCTTTGCAGCTTGCAAACCTTGTGATCAGTATCATTGGATGTGAAACCTAGCGGCTGTTCTATATAGATATCTTTCTCAAGATATCCATTCAAGAATGCCGTTTTCACGTCTATTTGCCATATCACTAAATACACATATGTGATAGGAAATAATCCATTTTATTGATTTTAGTCAAAATTATAATTTTGCCCCTAGAAATGTATAACAAGTGTCAACCAATTCTGGCTTCTAGGGCACATATATCTAACAATTGGCTCTGTCACCTTTTCCAATAAAAGATTACTTGATTGTTTTATCAAGAAGACAGGACTCATAGGTTGAAAGTGATTCACAATCACTAACTTCGAGGATTCACTCTTGAGTCAACCTATTTATCATGTTCTTATTTATATGACCTAGCCTACAGTGCCATAAGTAGATATCTGATACACTATCTAATCTAGGGTGCTTGTCAGTAGAATAGACTATATTAATAGGTTGTGATAATATATATACACCATTGTTCAATTATCCACATAAAGTAGTAACACCATTCACAATGATATTACAAACTCATTTTTTTATTAAAATTTTATAATTATTCATGACCAAAAGGCCTACAGAAATGATATTTAAAAAGAAACTAGGACAAAAATAACAATCACTAAGAACAATGGTATGAGATTCAAATACAAGTTTCAAAATTTCTAAAGCTAGAACTAGAACTGGTCTATCATCTCTAACATTCAGAAATCTTTCGCCTTGCTCAAATCTTCTATTGACCTGCAACCCCTACCACGAATTACAGATATGGTAAGGGCTACCTATATCCAATACTCAGTCAGTAATATTATAAATAGAGAAATTGCAAGGAGTTATCATGTAAATACCTTGCCTAGCAATAGCTTGTTTCTTTCTCTGCCTGTTCGGGTCCAGGGAGGTAATGTACTAAGGATAGTTTCTCTTTCAATACCTCCACTTCTTACAAAAGAAGCATTCAGCTTGACTCTTATTGGGCTTGATCTTCTTGGTCTGGCCCTGCACTAATGTCCCAGTCTGAACTTGCACCTTCTTTATTTTCTTCTTCTTATTCTTCTTCTCTTTTCTAAAGGGTCGAGAACCAGAAGATGAACCTCCCACTAAGTGCACTAACTCTTGATGAAGCTGGTGATCCTTCTCAATGATCTGAAGTAACCCCAGTAAGCTGTGGTAGTTTACTTCAGGCTTTGTCATTTTGTAATGAGTAAGAAAAAGGAGATAGGACTTTGGTAGTGAGTTCAGTATTGCATCTTTCCTAAGTTATTCATGCAAGAAAAAGCCGAGTTTGCTCAAGCGCTCTATCAGCTCGATCATGTATAGTACATGATTAGTGATAGAGACTCCATCCCTTATTCTGGCATTGAAGATGGCGTAACTAGTCTTGTGCCTGTCAAAATCATCGAGTGTGCCAAAAGAATCCTCCAACACTTGGAGCATTTCATTTGGTTGAGCTATCATAAACCTATGACTGAACACATCACTCATCATAGCCAGCATAATTCAGCATACTATGGTTCGATCACTGAGCCACTTTTGATAAATGTTTATGACTGTTCCACGTGCATTGGTAGCTGGCTCCTCAGGTGCAAGATCCGTCAGCATATATAGGATCCATTCATGCTCCAGGATAATCTTCAACTTTCAGAACCAGCTACCGAAGTTGGATCCCACTAACTTATCAATATCCAACAATGATCAGAGCGATAGGAAAGTGGCCATGTCTGCACAAAGAAAAATCAAAATGTAATTAGTAATTGATTTATTAAACCTAAAGATTTAAACTTTATTCAAAAAATTTCTTTCACTATTTTATTTGAATTGATAGCCTCTACCTTCAATTCGAGGAATTATCCTAATTTCTTAGTGGATACTAGAATCCACATAGACTGCACACAAGCTCATCTTTGATTGGCCAACCCATATACATCTAAGGATAGGTTTATAACCAATTATTTTTTTAAATAATTTTTAGTAATTAAATTTTTCCCCAACTCCTAATCAGTTGGCTTTGGCCTTATCAAAAAAGGATCCAATTAGGTCCAACCATTAACATGACCGTACTTAGCCCATCTAACCAATGAATGAATAGGCCCAACTTTGGTTGGCCCACCGACCACCATTTAAAAAGATGTATCAAAGAGATCATATAATGAATGAAAATTCCATCAACAGATAAGCACCATGCCTTTGGGCTGCCAATGATTATCCAACTGATGGACCCATTATCATCCGCTTTAATTGGATGCTATGATCTAAATATCATATATCTATTTCATTTTAGGAACCTAATAATTTTAGAGAATTTATTTATAGAAGTGAGTAGGTCAGATTAACGAACTTATCATGATCATCCCGCTGGCTTCACCAAGTCAGCTTAAGGGAGACCACTAATAAGCTGGTCTAGGAGCACCTAAATCAATCAAACTAATTTACCTAGCTAAAATGGGTTAGCTCAAATAGTCAAGTGATTCAATCAAAACATAATCTTAACAAAAGACCAGGTAAGTTCCATCGGTGGGAGGGTCTGCCAAAGCTTGCCTTAGACACCATGAAAAATGGCCAGGTAAGCGGGCTGCCAATTAAAAACCATCGGTCTAGTTTGCTTAGACACCAACTAGTTTTATTAGTTTCAATTAGATCAATCTAACAGTTCATGCTAGACTACACAGCCAAGAATCAAGTCCATCTTGGATCTTGTTAAAGACATGGACTTGACCAACTACAACTATTGTAATTGATCTAAAGAATCCATGACCTAATCTAAGACTACAGTCAATTTTCTAATTAAGTCCATTCTTTAATCTAATCCTAGGCCTAACCCATTTAATGGACCTAATCCGCACTATCCCATTTAACCCAATGTGTTATGATTTGTGTCTTAGGGTATTCAATTCACAATCCTAGATCCTAATCAATCAACTTCATAATTCTCAATTAAGTTTTGTGCTTAGGATTGGGGTTTGATTTTTTAAAAATGATTTTCATGTTTGTAAAATATTTTTACAACATGATTCTATTAACCAAGTTGCATGTTTGATTCATAATCAATATGCAAGTAAAATAAACATAAAACTACTTTAGATCTAATCTAAACAAGTTCATGTAATTGAAACAATTTCAATAATAATCAATCATAAATCACCCTAGATCAAATCTAATATAATTATGATGATTAAAATTAGATTAAAATATTTTTAATCAGATCATAAAATTTTTTACATCTAATCTAAAATTTTTATGATCAATATTTTAGATCAGCACGTACTAGGACAACCTATTCACTGTAAGGGGTAAACCTTACAGTAGGACAACCTTATAACAGTCCGTAGAATCTAAAATATTTTATTTTTAGATCTAAAACTATTTTAAATTTATTAAATTATAAATAAAATTAGATCAAATCTAATAAATTTATGATTAGATTCAGATCATCATGAACTAAGACAACCTTTTCACTGTAAGGGTTAAACCTTACAGCAGGACAATCTTATGGCAGTTCGTGAGATCTAAATTTTTTTTTAGATTTAATAATTAGATTATAAATTAGATCTAATCTAAGAAATAATCTGAACAAGCAAAAAAATCTTGTAACAAGAATTTGGGCTCTGATACCAATTGAAAGAACCAGATCTAGGATTTCATGGGTAGATCTTGAAACTTTTTCAAGATCATGTAGCAAAAGACTTAAATAAATTAAATATTTATTTAAACAAATAAATGAATACCTAGATCTTAGATCTATTATATGATCAAGATATGATAATAAATCAAAAATTAAAATCTAACAAAAAAGAAAAGGTTGATCAAATCAACGTAGATCTACACTACATCAAATGCAGGTATGAAGTTAATAGATCAGATCTATTACCTAAGCAAGTTAGATATTCTAACTTACTGATCTGGACTTGAGGATGATGTCATGAACTGCACACATGTCTGGCCTATAGGAATTGTCCACACGAGCTTACGAACATGATCAGAGATCCTGATGTAGAAAATCAGCACAGTATGCTAGCACTGTGTTGATCTCTCTTCAACGGTTGATCCGTTGCTTCCTTCTTTGAAACTAGGACACTCTAAAATACCAAAAAAAAGAAAAACATTTGTGATGTTGAGATACCTCTCAAAAGCTCACAAAAAGGGAGGAAGAGATCTAGAACAAAAACCCTAAAAGAAGACCCTCTTCTTCTTTTATGTTCTTTTCCTAGACACCCCGATTTGTATTTTCAATATCCCCAAGACCCAGATGAATATTTTTTCTAAATTTTCTACACCAAAGAGACCTCTCAAATGTCTACAATTCACAAAATTTTTAGCTAAAAATTCTCTTTAACTAAAGAGATATACAGAGTCCATGTTTGGTCAAAAACCTAGACTAGGAAGGACCAAATAAGGGAAGTTGTTGGGGCGCCCAACTCTTGGGCACCCCCACCTCTTTTTCTACCATAGACCAGCAAGGTCACACAAAAGAATGTCCTCTATTACCATGAAAATCAATGAAAATAAGGAAGGAAGGGTCGGCACACCTATGCGAAGGGTTTTGGTTGACAAGGATTCTATCTCATAGAATCCTTAAGCAAAACTAATTACCCTTTTGACTTGGTCCTCCAACAAACTTCCATATGAGCAAAAAGAAAGAGAGAAGGGAGGTGTTAGAAACCTTGGGCATGGATATTATTCACATAAAAATACAAAGAGAAAAGGGTGGGGAGTGAGGATTTGGTAGCGTAAGGAATAGGGAGTCCTATTACACTAGGACTCCTATTTTGATTTGGTCAAACAAGATCTTTTAACCAAATAAAAATAAGAGTAAATTAACCCAATTAAATAAGATCCTAACCCATCTAAAGATTTAATTAAATTAAATTAAATTTTAATTTAATTTTTTACCAAATTAGAAAATTGGGTTGATCCGAATCCTAGTTAGACTAGGACTAATTCTTCCTTGCACTTTACTTGACCAATAAGCCAATTGAACTTGATCCAATCAAGCCAAAACCAAATCTAATTAAATTATATTTAATTAAACTTAATCTCAGCTTTCTATCTTAATCAAATTAAGTCAATTAGTAATCAAATTGCTAATCGATCCTCCTACAAAATTTGCACTAGGTTAAACACCAATTGTATTGATTGTTTAATCCTAAAATGATTCTTAATCACTGATCAACCATCCGATCGAAATGTGAACTCTAATGTGTGTGACCTCATAGGTCTAAACCTAAGTCAGTAGCATAGGAATAAATTTTTGTATCAATCAAAGTGACCATCTAGCAAAGATATCCGACGGTCGGATAGGTCGAAAGGTGTAGAACTCCATCCTTAGAACCCAAGCAAATATAGTTTTCGTATAATTCATCTTCTTGACCATAATACTTGTAGGACACCTCAGAGTTCAACTGTCAACTTTGATCAGGTTGTCCACATTGTATTTCAAAATATCAAATCCATCTGATGGATTATCCTGACCATGATTTTGCTATATTGAAATATAGTAATACATTCTTCTTCAACTCTTGGAGTGGTCAATTCCATCTTGATCATACTCCGACTTTGCAAGTACTTGACTGTGCCCAGAAGCCTTTCATTATGAAATTAAAATTTAGTTAGTCCGATACTAAAGCACAGTGAGTTGCTTACAAGTTGCTGAGATGATCTCAGGTCTAAGGGATACTTATATCTATATCCCATCAGAGATATTCTCGACAGCAGAATGCTCTGAAGTTGATGACGTTCAATGATGATATATCCATACATCTCATTTGTATGTCATACCGGTGTCTCCACACTCCTTGGTTAAGAGGACAACTATCTTATATGGCATATAGGGATCTGTGCTTGATAGACACCATCGTCCTAATTAACAGCATATCATTTGGTTGTGAACAAATTTAAGAACTAATCGATAAATTCTCTTTTTATCAAAATTTAAAAGTCCTAAGGACTTCATCACAATAATGGAGTTCATTAGAAGATGTAAATTTAAGATTAGAAAAGATGTAAAAATATTTTTTATTAATTAATAAATCAATTATAATATGTTAATCATCAATAGGCTAACGATTGGCTTTGGGACATAATTTTCAATAGAACTTCCTCAGCCACGTAGCTTCCTTTGCTTCATCTGATGCTGCCATGTACTCTACTTCGTAAATAGAGTCAGCCACTATATGCTGCTTAAAACTTTTTCAGCAGATGGCTCCATCATTTAGAGTAAAGATATACCCCAACACACTTTTACTGTCATCATGGTTAGATTAAAAGCTGAAGTTTGTAAACCCCATAAGTTTCAGATCTGACTCACCATAAACCAACCATTGATCTTTAGTATTTCTCAAATACTTAAGGATGGTTTTAGTCACCTTCTAGTGATCTTTTCTCGGGTCAGACTGGTATCTACTCACTACTTCTAGTGAGTATGCCACGTCTAGTCTCGTACATGTCATTGCATACAGAATAGATCCCACTTCCGAAGAATATAAGATTCTACTCATACGCTCTCTCTTCAGGAGTTGTCGGACAATCTTTCTTAGAGAGAAAAATTTCTTGGCCTATCAGGAGATAGCCCCTTTTGGAATTCTCCATGTTGAACCTCTTTAGCACAGTTTCTATGTATGTGGATTGGGATATACCAAGCATCCTTTTAGATCTATCCCTATAGATTTTCATCCCTATGATGTAGGATGCTTCACCCAAGTCCTTCATGGAGAACTATGATGACAACTAGACTTTTATTCCTTACAGTACGAGAATGTCATTCTTGATTAAGATAATGTCATCCATGTACAAAACAAGGAATACCACTACTAGATCATTTATCCATTTATAAATACAGTATTCTTCTCCATTCATAACGAAGCCATACATTTTGATCACTTTATCAAAACACATGTTCCAACTTTAAGATGTTTGCTTTAATCCATAAATGAATCTTTGAAGCCTGCACACCTTGGACTCATCTGTGGATGTGAAACCCTCAGGTTGTATCATATATACCTTTTTGGTTAGTTCTCTATTTAGAAAAGCCATCTTCACATCCATCTGCCAGATCTTATAGTCTAGATGGGCAGCTATTGTAAGCATTATCCCAATGTCTTTGAGCATTGCCACTGGGGAGAATGTCTCGTCATAGTCAATATCATAATATTGATGATACCCTTTGGCAATCAGATGGGCTTTTAGGTTTCCACCTTTTCGTCTGCACCTCTTTTTTTCTTGAATATCCATTTACACCCAATGGATTTAACTCCTTCAGGTGGATCAACCAATGTCCATACTAATAGGAAATATATAGGGTTTCATGCATAGATTTTAAAACTTTTTTGAAATATAGAGCAGCGAAAGACATAAATTAAACTATTTAATCTACAACATGCATGTAATCAAATTATAAAACCCTACATCCAGGGTCTATAATATATTATGATATAAATATAAATTTAAAATTAAATTAATCATAAGTGGTATTGATAATATCATTACCTAGATCTAGAATAATTCTAGATCTAATCCTAGATCACATATAGGTCACCAAGAGATCAGATCTCTTACCTTTACACGGATCGAGAACTTCATGGTTGAATCCATTATTGCTTTTGGAGCCGCACATGCATCCAGCCTCTATAGGTGACCCACACAAATCTATAACATAGATCGGAGGTTCGTTAAACGAAGATTCGCTTGAAGTGTTAGCTTCTCGTGGATCCCTCATGATGGTTAATCAAATACATATTCTTCGAATCTCTTAGACAATCTAAGAGATGAAGAACATGAGAAGGAATGATAGAGAAATCCAACCCTTGGATCTTTCATAAATCAAAAAATAAAAAGATATATGAAAAAAACCCTAGGAGAAGACAAATCTTCTCCTTCAGGACGTCAACGGTTGATGTCCTGAAAATACCTCTATGCTAGGATTAGAGGAGACCTTCTCCTCTGGATTTTTTCTTATTTTTCAGATATCACACCTTCAAATTTTTTTCATAAAAATCTCATAAATAAAATTGAGAAGAAGGTCCATTAAGGAAACCTTAAGAGAAGACCTTCTTCTCTTCTTCTTTTTGCATCACGACAAGATTAGATCATGTCCAAAAATGATCACCATGCCCCAACAACTTGGAGTACAAATTCCATGTCCTCTTTCTCTCTCTCTCTCTTAGATCTTTATCGTATAAAAATCATATAAAATAATGAAGAAGAACATACTCAAAAGAAAATAAAGGGAAGATAATCTTATCTTACCTTTGTGCCTTCATGACATCAACGATTGATGTCCAAATGAAGACCTTTTCTCTAAGGATCTTGGCACCAACTTTCCTCAAGCCCTTCCTCTCTCTCTCTTTTATATTTTTCTCATATAAAAAGCATAAATAAAGTAGGAAGAGAGAAACATAAAAGAAAATTATAAGAGAAGACAATCTTCTCTTACCTTGTCTCTTCACGTCATCAACCTTTGATGTCTTAATTGAGGGCTCTTCTCCAAGAATCTTGGCACCACAAATCCTCCACACCTTCTCCTCCTTCTCGTCTAATTTTTTATAATTTTTTTAGGATTTTTTATATCTTAAAACTATCTAATAAGAGGCATCCACCTTTTATTGCAAGACTTGGTCAAAACCTAGTCATAGGAGGACTTCTATGGGGCGTCCAACTCTTAGATGTCCCTCCCACTTATTTTCTCATATAACTATTGATTCTCATGCACAAAACCAAGGAAGAAAGGGCTGAATAAGATAGTGGGGCATGGGTAAAGTTGGTGCACAAGGGAGGGAGGAGTTTGGGTCAAAGAAGACTCCTCCAAGTAGGAAACAATTTCCAACTTTCTTCTAATTTTGACCAAATCAAATTTAAATCCAATTCCTGAGATAATGGGGTGTGGGAAATTATTTTCTAGGCATGAAAATCATAGAAAATAATCTAGAATTAAAATATGGCATGGGCTTTCTTAGGCGCAAGTGAAAGAGAGAGAGTCCCAGTCCAACTCGGACTCCACTTATTTAACTAGGTCAAAATTATTTTAAACCTAATTTAAATTGTATTTAAACTAGATTAAATGCAATCCAATTAGGAGTGATCCTAGTCCAACTAAACATCAATTAAATTAGATTAAATTAAGATTTAAATCTAATTTAAATCTTAAGTCAATCAAGTGCACTCAAGTCCTAGTCAAACAAAGAATTATTCTTCCCTTGCTATTGGCTTATCCAATAAATTAATTGGACTTAACCCAATTAAGTCCTAACCAATTCTAATTGAATCTAATTAAATTAGACTTGATCTCAACCTGATTGCTTAATCAAATTGAGTCAAAGCAATCCAATTTCTAATCGATCCTCCTGCAATACTTACATTAGGTCAAACATTAATCACATTGAATATTTGACCGCAAAATGATTCTCAATCATCGATTAACCATCCGATCAGGTTACAAGCTCTAATGTGTGTGACCCCATAGGTTTGAATCAAAGCTGGTAGTAAAGAAATAAATTTCTATACCAATCGAAGTTACCATCTAGCAATGGTTTCCAACGTCCGGATAGGTCGAATGTATACAAAACAATATTCTTAGAACACTGGCCCATGGTTACCATATAATTCATCCCTATGATCAATAATGCTCAAGACAACTTTAAGTATGCTGTCAAACACTCATACAAGTAATCTCTATTATGTCTCAAAATTTTGCAAATCTCATGATACCTCATGAGGATTATCCAGGCCTATATTTTACTAAATTGAAATACAGCGAGGCATTCTCTTCCTGAAGTTAATCAGGAGTGGTCAATCCCATCTTAACTCACACACCAACTTTACAAGTACTTGACTATACCCAAAAACCTTCCATCACCTATATTAGAAATACAGACAGTCCAGCACCAAAGTACAGTGAGTTGCTCACATGTCACTATGACGATCTCAGATCGGAGGGACACTTATACCCATTGGCCATAGCAAGCTATTCTTGATAGTAGAATGCTACATTGGTCACCTTCAGTGTAGATGTACTCCTATATCTCACTTGGATGGCATACCAGTGTCTCCACACCATTTGATTATGAGGACAACCAATGCATATGGCATACAGCGATCTACACTCAATAAGTTATCATCCTTATTAATAACTTATCATTTGGTCGTGAACAATTGTATAACCATCCGATAAATCCTCCTTTATTAATTGATTATGGTTCTAAGGACTTCATCATAATTTAGGAGTTCATTTAAGAAAGATAGAATTTTTATGATGAAATAGCCAAATTACTATTATTATTAGATAATTCATATACTAATCCCAATCATCTACTACAATCATCTACTACCTAGATGATTGGCTTTAGGACATATTTTCCAACAACTTTTACTTGGACTAAAGCCAATCAGAATGATATCAAATATCCTATCTTTCACTTGAGTTCATAGAACTCCTTAGTTTCGAGGCTTTAGCAAATGGGTCGATCAAGTTTTCCTTTTACATTAATCTTCTAAAGGTCGACGTCACCCAAATCAAATATCTAAGATGAAAATGATGCAGATTATGCTGGTCCTTTGATTCTTTAGCCTAAGCTATGGCTCCAGTGCTACGATAGGACTGGACCATGGGTGGAGGGTGCCACCCCCAACCTACTAATGAATCTCAGTAACTACACAGCTTACATGGCAGCATCATATGCGATGATGTACTCTACATCACTAATTGAATAGGCTAAAGTATCATGCTTAAAACTTTTTCAGTAGATTGCTCCTACAATTAGCATATGAGTAGACATTCTCTTGTTGTCATCTTGTTCTGATTGAAATCAAAATATCCATATATTTTAAGTTAGTACTTTGATATTTGAGTCACTGGATCTTAGTATTTTCTAAATACTTAGGGATTGTCTATACAATCCTCCAGTGGCTCTTACTTGGATCAAACTGGTATCTGCTCACTATATCTAGTGCGTATACCATGTCTAATCTCGTACATGGATAAATAAGATGATAGCTAAACCTTTATTTCTTGCAATGTTGGAATGCTATTTTATATTAAGAGAATTTCATCCTTAAACATCACAAAAAATAACACTATAAAACATTTTGCCCAATAATAAGTGCAGGGTTTGTCTTTGTTCATAACTAAGATATACGTTCAAAACGTATATTCGAATTCTGAGATGATACTCAGATGGGCTTTATAGGTCCTTACCTTTCCATCTGCGCAACTCTGATCCTATTAAAAATCCATTCACACCCAATGGGTTTTATCCCTTCAGGTGATCAACTAGTGTCCATACACTACTGATTTTCATAAACTTCAATTTGGATCATATGGCTCCAAGCCACTTCTCAAAATCAAGCCACTGCACTATATCCTTATAGGTGATCGGATCCTTGTTGTTCTCATTGAGTTCAACATGATCGCCATTCTGGACCTAGATACTGAAGTATCTGTTCGGCTAATGTGGTACTCTATCGAATCTCCTTAAAAGTGAAACTTTAATGGGCTCCGAATTTGATCTGATCAAATTCAGTTCTGTAGGTTTATCATATAACGTCGGTTCTTTTCTATGAGTCAAATATTTACAAGTTCAACTTGATAGGCATCAGTTCCTTCTCGAAGGAACTCCTTTCTAAAAGAAATGTCCTACTATTGATGAACATCTTATGTTCTTTAGCATAGCAGAATTAATAACCCTTGAACACTTATTAGATCAGGATCCAAGTTTATCTATGTGCAAATATATGACATAGGCTGATCAACTCCAAATTTGAATGTGAGAGAGTCAAGGTCTATGCTCGATCCACATCCAATATGGAGGCAAAGCAACAGATTAACTCGGTATAAATTTTTAGAGTAAAAAAAAATAGTCACAAGAGCACAACCCTGCAATAGGCAGACAAGTATACCCTATTATGGATTGAATCATGTCTAACAAAGTTCAAATTCTCCTTTTAGATATACTGCATTCTAAAAACAAATTCACTAAGAGAGAATCCTATTCTCTCATAGATATGTCATAAACTCACTGGATAAGTATTTGCCTCCTCGATTTGATCGAAGAGTTTTATTACCTTATCCAGTTTGTTTTTTTTTTTGTTATTGAATTGTTTGAACATTTCAAATAATTCATCCCAGATGTACCCATGCCCAGATAGGTCGTCTGTAATGAAATATTAATATCTTCCTTTAGCATTTAAGTTCAAAGTCCACATACATCATTATGTATGAGACTTAGAACTTTATCGGCTCCTTCATCTTTTCCAGTAAAAGGTTACTTTATCATCTTCCCAAGAAGACAAGATTCATAGGCTATCAATGATTCATAATCATCGATATCATGGTTTTCCTCTCAAGCTAACCCATTTATCCTATTATTGTCAACATTAATAAGCTTGTAATTCCAAACATAGACATCCATGACTTAATCTAACTAGGGTGTGTACATTCCACTTACCTTAAGTCCTTGCAACAAATTGCAAAAGATCACTGGTATCTAATACCCAGGTAGTAGAATTATATATTGAGAAGTTTTAAGGTGTTATCATATAATGTCTTTAATGAGAAACTTTTGCTCCTTTCTCTTCTCCAGCCTGTTGTGGTCAAGAGAAGCAAGACAAATCTTCTTCCTATGATCCTATTTTAGACATTAAAAGTACTATGCCTGATTTGGGTTAATCTTGGACTAATAATTTTGATTGGACTCAGAAACTCCAATACAAACCCATTCGTACTATTGAACTAATATTCAACTTTAAACACTGATTATTGAAGTTGGGTCCATAAGTCTTCATTGTCTAACAGTGATAGGAGCAATTAGGATTTAGCCTTAATAGAGAATAATGACTTATTGTATATGAATTATTTTAAGCCAAAAGACTTGGACTTTAGTCTAAAGTTTCTTCCACTATTTTATTCAAACTGGTAACCTCTACCTCTAATTCAAGAAATTACTTTAATTTCCTAGTAGGTACTAGAATCCACATAAATTGCACACGAGCCCAACTTTGGTTGGCCCATCTATGTACATCTAAGTGTAGGTTCATAACCAATTACTTCTTCAAATAATTTTTAGTAATTTTAATTTTGCCCCAGGCCATGATCAGTTGGCTTTGACCTTCTTAGAAAAGGGTCTAGTTAGGTCCAACCGTTAACATGATCATACTTAGCGCATCCAACCAATGAATGATCAGGCCCAACTTTGGTTGACCAATCCAACCACCATTAGAGAGACACATCCAAGTCGTCATATGATGGATGATAATTTCATTAGTCAACAAGCACCAAAACTTTGGGCCTCCAATGATTATTGAGTTAATGGACTCATTATCAAACACCTTAATGGGAGGCTATGACTCCGTTATCCTCATAACTTTATCATTTTAAAGATCTAATAATTTTAGAGGATTTAAATTATTAGTGATTTAAGGATAGAAAGGACATGAACCAATTTGCTCCCACTGACTTCACCAAGTCAAGTCCTCCCACTGATGAGGATTAGGATCAATTACGATCCATGGACACCAAAATCAATCTCACTAAATAAAATTAGTCTCACTGATTTATTATGTGACATGGGTTAGCACGAATCAATGAGCAACCTAATCAAAAACTTGATTAACCACATTGGCCAGGTAAGTGAGATCGGTGGAAGGGTCTGCCAAGGCTTGCCTTAGACACCATCAAAAATGGTCAGGTAAGTAGGCTGCCAATTAAAAACCATCGATCTGGGATGCTAGACTTACCTTAGACACCAATTGATTTATCAGTTTTGATTTGGCCTGCCTAAAAATTCGGGCTCGACCATTGAGTCACGATCAGCATCTATTTGTTAGATATTTGGACTTTGATCAACTACAACTATTAAAGTGATCTATAGAAATGATCTAATCCTAATTAACTATTAATTAGGTTTGATCAATTTCTTAACTATATCCATATTTAATCTAATCCTAGGTCTAACCTAGTTAAGGACCTAATCAAAGCTAACCCATTTCCCTTTAACACATGTATTATGAAATTATCTTAGGATCTTCAAATCACAAACCTAGATCCTAAACAATCACTTAATTCTCAATTAAGTTCAAATCTTATGGGTTTAGGTTTATGGAAACTCAGAACTAGTTTTTGATTTTATTATTTAAAATATTTTTAAATTATATTGAATCATATTCAATATGTAGTTTTAGATCTGATTTGTTTCATTATTTAGATCATATCTTATGATTTCAAATCTAGGATTTAGCAGAATGTAAGTTCATGATTTAATTTCTACAAAATAATATATCATAATATACATTCTAGATTTAAAACAAAAATTACATATCAACATATGCAATAAGAGGATTAGATCTAAACATAAAATACATCATATGGCTCAGATCATAAACTATTTAAAATTAGACTTAAAATCTAAAAATAAATCATAAATTATTTTAGATGTCAACTAACATATTTATGATTTATGTTTCTCGGATCAGCACATACTAGGACAATCTTTCCACTGTAAGGGATAAACCATATAGTAAGACAATCTTATGACAGTATATGCAATCATAATATTATTTAGATCTAATTTAAATAATCTAAGATAGTTTTAATATCTATTAAATTTTAGATTTAAATCAAAAAATTAAATCATAAATTTTCTTAGATCTAATCTAAATAATTCATGATTTTGATTTAGATCAGCAAATACTAGGATAACCTTTTCATTATAAGGGGTTAACCTTACAATAGGACAACCTTATGGCAGTATGTGTGATCATTAACTAACTTTAATTTTTAAATTTAATCTAAGACATACATAAACATGTTATAATCAAACCTAGATGCTCTAATACCACTTATAGAAAATATGCAGGGTTTCATGCATAGATTTCAAAACTTTTTTGAAATATAGAGCAGCGAAAGACATATATTAAACTATTTAATCTACAACATGCATGTAATTAAATTACAAAACCCTACATCAAGGATCTATAATATGTTATGATGCAAATATAAATCTAAAATTAAATTAATCATAAGTGGTATTAATCATATCAATACCTAGATCTAGAATAATTCTAGATCTATTCTTAGATCACATCTAGGTCACCAAGAGATCAAATCTCTTAGCATTACACGGGTCGAGAACTCCATGGTTCAATCCGTTGTTGCCTTTGGAGCTACACATGCATCCAACCTCTATAGGTGATCCATATGAACCTATAACACAGATCAGAGATTCATTGATCGAAGATCCGCTTGAAGTGCTAGCTTCTCGTGGATCCTTCCTGATGGTTAATCAAATACATGTTCTCCGGATCTCTTGGACAATCCAAGAGATGAAGAACATGAGAAGGAATAAGGAAGAAATCCAACCCTTGGATCTTCCATAAATTAAAAAATAAAAAGATAGATGAAAAAAACCCTAGGAGAAGACAAATCTTCTCCTTTAGGATGTCAACGATTGATGTCCTGAAAACACATCTATGTTAGGATCAGAGGAGACCTTCTTCTCTGAATTCTTTCCTAATTTTTAGATATCACACCCTCAAATTTTTTTTATAAAAATATCATAAATAAAATTGAGAAGAAGGGCTCTCCAGGAAACCCTAAGAGAAGACCTTCTTCTCTTCTTCTTCTCGCATCAAGACATGATCAAATCATGTCCAAAAATGATCACCATGCCCCAACACCTTGGAGCACAGATTCCATGCCCTCTTCCTTTCTCTCTCTCTCAAATCTTTATCATATAAAAATTACATAAAATAATGAAGAAGAAGATACTCAAAAGAAAATAAAGAGAAGATAATCTTCTCTTACCTTTGTGCCTTCATGACATCAACGATTGATGTCCAGATGAAGAGCTTTTCTCTAAGGATCATGGCATCAACTCTCCTCAAGCCCTTCCTCTCTCTCTCTCTCTCAGATTTTTATATATGGAAGACATATAGAAAAGGAGGAGTTTTAGGAGGCATAACTCTTGGATAAAATAGGAAGAGAGAAACATAAAAGAAAATTATAAGATTAGACAATCTTCTCTTACCTTGTCTCTTAAAGACATTAACCTTTGATGTCTAAATTAAGGGCTCTTCTCCAAGAATCTTGGCACCACAAATACTCCATGCCTTCTCCTCCTCCTCTAATTTTTAATAATTTTTTTAGGATTTTTCACATCTTAAAACCATCTCATAAGAGGTGTCCACCTTTTATTGCAAGACTAGATCAAAACCTAGTCAAAAGAGGACTTCTATGGGGTGTCCAACTCTTGGATGCCCCTCCCACATATTTTTTTTGTAACCACTGATTCTCATACACAAAACCAAGGAGAAAAGGGCCAAATAAGATAGAGGGGCTTGGATAGAGTTGGCGCATAAGGGAGGGAGGAGTTTGGGTCAAAGAAGACTCTTCCAAGTTGGATACAATTTCCAACTTCCTTCTAATTTTGACCAAATTGAACTTAAATCCAATTCCTAAGAAAATGGGGTGTGGGAAATCATTTATTAGGCTTGGAAATCATAGAAAGAAATTCTAGAATTAGAATATGGTGTGGGCTTCCTTAGGCACAAGTGAAAGAGAGAGAGTCCCAGTCCAACTGGGACTCCTCTTGTTTGACTAGGTCAAAATTATTTTAAACCTAATTTAAATCCTATTTAAACTAGATTAAATGAAATTCAATTAAGAGTGATCCTAGTCAAACTAGAAGCCTAATTAAATTAGATTAAATTAAGATTTAAATCTGATTTAAATCTTAAGTCAATCAAGTGCATTCAAGTCCTAGTCAAATAAGGAATTATTCTTCCCTTACAATTGGCTTATCCAATAAACCAATTGGACTTAACCCAATTAAATCTAAATCAATTCTAATTAAATCTAATTCAATTAGACTTAATCTCATCCTGATTGCTCAATCAAATTGAGCCAATTAGCAATCCAATTGCTAATCGATCCTCCTACAATACTTGCATTAGGTCAAACATCAATCGCATTGAATGTTTGACTTTAAAACAATTCTCAATCATCGATTAACCATTCGATTAGATTACAAACACTAATGTGTGTGACCCCATAGGTTCAAACCTATGTTAGTAGTATAGAAACTAATTTTTGTACCAACCAAAGTTACCATCTACTAATGATTTTCGACGTCCGGATAGGTCGAATGTATGCAAAGCAACATTCTTAGAACCCTAGTCGATGGTTGCCATATAGTTCATCCCTACGACCAATAATGCTCAAGACGATTTTGAGTATATTGTTAGACACTCATACAAGTCATCTCTATTGTGTCTCAAAATTTTGTAAACCCTATGACACCTCACGAGGATTACCCAGGCTTAGGTTTTTCTAAATTAAAACACAGCAAGATATTCTCTTCCTAAAGTTAATCAGGAGTGGTCAATCCCATCGTGACTCACACACTGACTCTATAAGTACTTGACTATATCCAAAAATCTTTCATCATCTATATTAGAAATACAGGTAGTCCAGCACCAAAGTACAGTGAGTTGCTCGCAAGTCACCATGTCGATCTCAGGTCGGAGGGACACTTATACCAATTGGCCTTAGCTTGCTATTCTTGATAGTAGAGTACTACATTGGTCATGTTCCATTCAGATGTACTCTTATATCTCACCTGAATGCCGTATCAGTGACTCCACAAGACTTGGTTACGAGGACAACTAATGCATGTGGCATAGAGCGACCTATAGTCGATAAGTTATCATCCTTATTAATAACTTATCATTTGATCATGAACAGTTGTAGAACCATCCAATAAATCCTTTTTTATTGATTGATTATGGTTCTAAGGACTTCATAATAATTTAGAAGTTCATTTAAGGAAGATAGAACTTTTATGATGAAATAGCCAAATTACTATTATTATTAGATAATTCATATACTAATTCCAATCATCTACTACTTAAATGATTGACGATATCCCTTGGCAGCCAGACCAGCTTTATAGGTCTCCACCTTTCTGTTTCCACCTCTTTTTCTTTTGAATACCCATTTACACCCAATGGGTTTAACCCCTTCAGGTGGGTCAACTAATATCCATACATCATTGACCTTCATGGAATTCATTTTGGATCTCATGGCTTCTAGCTATTTCTCAGAGTCGGATCTCTGCATCACATCCATATAAGTGATCGGATCCTCATCATTCTCATCGAGTTTGATAGGATCACCATCCTGAATCAAGAATCCATAGTATCTATCTGGATGATGCGGTACTCTATCGGATTGCCTTAATAGTGCGGATTCACTAGGCTTTGGATCTGATCTGATCAAATCTGACTTAGGTTTAATATTCTGTGTCCAACTATCTACCTGTTACACTTCATAAAGTTCAACCTTAGAGGCAATAGTTCCTTCATGAAGAAACTCTTTTTCTAAAAAGGTTACCCTAAGGCTGATGAACACCTTTTGTTCATCAGCATGGTAGAAATAATATCCTTTGGTCTCTTTTGGATACCCTATATATGCACACTTGCCAAACCTAGATCCATGTTTATCCGTAATTAACCGTTTGACATAAGCCGAGCACCCCCAGACCCTGAGGTGTGAAAGTGTTGGCTTACATCCTATCCATATCTCATATGGAGTTTTAACCATAGATTTACTTGGAATCCTATGTAAAAGATAGCAAGACGATTCAAATGCATATCCCCATAGGAATATCCGCAAGCTAACAAAACCAATCATGGATTGGACCATGTCTAACAGAGTCCGATTCCTCCTTTCAAATACACCATCATGCTGTGGTGTTCCTAGAGGAGTCCATTGGAAGAGAATCCCATTCTCTTCTAGATATGTGAAAAATTCACCAGAAAGGTTTTCTCCTCCTCGGTCAGATAAAAAAGTTTTAACACTCTTTTCAGTTTATTTTTCTACTTCACTTTGGAATCATTTGAACATTTCAAACAAATCCGACTTATGTTTTATCAGATAGACATATTCAAATATGGATAGATCATCTATGAAAGTGATGAAGTAGACATATCCATCTTTGGCACTAGTACTCATTGGTCCACATACATCAGTATGTACTAGTCCTAAGAGTTCAGTGGCTCTCTCACCTTTTTCAGTAAAAGGTGACATAGTCATTTTACCAAGAAGACATGATTTACAGGTTGGAAGCAATTCACAATCCCTAAGTTCGGGGATACCCACTTGAGCCAACCTGCTTATCCTATTTTTGTTTATATGACCCAGCCTACAGTGGCACAAATAGATATCTATCACATTATCTAATCTAGGATGTTTGCCAATTGAATATACTACATTAACAGGTTGTGATAACATATATACACTATTATTCAGTTGTCCATAGAAAGTAGTAACACCATTCATAATAACATTACAAACTCAATGTTTTATTAAAATTTCATAATTGTTCATCGCCAGATGGCCTACAGAAATGATATTTAAAAAGAAACTAGGACAAAAATGGCAATCACTAAGAACAACGGTATGAGATTCACATACAAGTTTCAAAATTTTTAAAGCTAGAACTAGAACTGGTCTTCCATCTCCAACTTTCAGAAATCTCTCATCTTGCTTGAATCTTCTACTAATCTGCAATCCTTGCAATGAATTGCAAATATGATAAGGGCTTTCGATATCCAATACCCAGTCAGTAATATCACACACAGAGAAATTGCAAAGATTTATCATATAAATATCTTGCTCAGCAATAGCTTGCTTCTTCCTCTATCTATTCGAATCCAAGGAGGTAATGTACTAAGGACAGTTCCTCTTTTAGTGCCCCCACTTCTTGTAGAAGAAGCATTTAGTTTAACTCTTATTGGGCTTGATTTTTTGGGTCTAAGCTTGCACGGATGTCCTAGCTTGAACATGCACCTTCTTAGCTTTCTTCTTCTTATTCTTTTCTTCTTTTCCAAAGGGTCAAGAACAAGAAGACGAACCTCCCACTAAGTTCATCGACTATTTGTGGAGCTGGTGATACTTCTCAAAGTTCTAAAGTAACCCTAGTAATCCATGGTAGTCAACTTCTGGTTTTGACATTCTATAATGTGTAAGGAATGGGAGATAAGACTTGGGCAGCGAGTTCATTATTGCATCTTTTCCAAGTTGTTTGTGCAAGAAAAAGCTGATCTTGTTCAAGCACTCTATCAGCTCGATCATGTATAGTACATGATCTGTGACAGAGGCTCCATCCCACATTCTGGTGTTGAAGATGTTGCAACTAGTCTTGTGCCTCTCAATGTCATCGGGTGTGCTAGAGAATCCTCCAACACTTGGAGCATTTCATTTGGTTGAGCTGTCTCAAACTTGTGACTGAACTCATTGCTCATCGTAGCCAGCATAATGTAGTGCACCATGATTTGATCACTAAGCCACTTCTGATAAGTGTCTTTGACTATTCCAGTGCATTGGCAGCTAGCTCCTTAGGTGCAGGATCCGTCAACACATATAGGATTCGTTCATGCTCTAGGATAATCTTCAACTTTCGGTACCAGCTATTGAAGTTGGATTCCATCAATTTATCATTATCCAATAATGATCGCAGTGATAGGAAAGTGGCCATATCTGCACCTAGAAAAAATATAACCTAATTAGTAATTGATTTGTTAAACCGAGAGATTTAGACTTTAATCAAAAGGGTCTTCCACTAGTTTATTCAAATTGATAGCCTCTACCTCCAATTCGAGGAATTATCCAAATTCTTTAGTGGGTACTAGAATCCACATAGACTGTATACAAGTCCAACTTTGGTTGGCCTACCCATGTACATCTAAGGATAGGTTCATAACCAATTATTTCTCCAAATAATTTTCAGTAATTAAATTTTGCCCCAGGCTCTGATCAGTTGGCTTCGGCCTTCTTAGAAAAGGGTCCAATTAGGTCCAACCATTAACATGACCATACTTGGCCCATCCAACTAATGAATGATCAGGCCCAACTTTGGTTGGCCCACCTAACCACCATTTAGAAAGATGTATCCAAGAGATTTTATAATGAATGATAATTCCATCAACTGATAAGCACTAAGCCTTTAGGCTTGCAATGATTATCCAACAGATGGACCCATTATCATCCACTTTAATAAAGGCTATGATCCAGTTATCATATAACTATTTCATTTTAGGGACCTAATAATTTTAGAGAATTTATTTATAGAAGTGAGTAGGTCAGATTAACTAGCTTGTCATGATCCTCCCACTGACTTCACCAAGTCAGCTTAAGGGAGACCACTAATAGGCTGGCCTAGGAGCACCTAAATTAGTCACACTGATTTACCTAGCTGACATGGGTCGACTCAATTGTCAAGTGATCTGATCAAAACTCAATCTCACCAAGAAGGCTTGGTAAGTGAGATCGGTGGAAGGGTCTGCCAAAGCTTGCCTTAGACACCATAAAAAATGGCTAGGTAAGCAGGCTGCCAATTAAAAACCACTGATCATATGTGCTAAACTTACCTTAGACACCAACTGGTTTAATTAGTCTTGATTAGATCAACCTAATAGTTTGAGCTAGACCTCTTAGCCAAGAATCAAGTCCATTTGGTTCTTGTTAAAGACATGGACTTGACCAACTATAACTATTGTAATTGATCTAAAGAATCCTTGACCTAATCTAAGACAATAATTGATTATATTTAGTCAATTCTCTAATTAAGTCCATTCTTTAATCTAACCTTAGGTCTAACCCAATTAATGGACCTAATCCCCCACTAACCCATTAACCCAATGTGTTATGATTCGTGTCATAGGATCTCCAATTTACAATCCTAGAACCTAATCAAACAACTTCTTAATTCTTAATTAAATTTTGAACTGAGGATTGGGGTTTGGCTTTCTAAAAATAATTTTCATATTCGTAAAATATTTTTATAATATGGTTCTATCAACCAACTTGCATGTTTGATTCATAATCAATATGCAAGTAAAATAAACATAAAACTACTTTAGATCTAATCTAAATAGGTTCGTGTAATTGAAATTATTTTAATAATAATCAATCATAAATCTCCCTAGATCAAATCTAACACATTTATGATGATTGAAATTAGATTAAAATATTTTTAATTAGATCATAAAATCTCTTAGATCTAATCTAAAATTTTATGATCAATATTTTAGATAGCACATACCAGGACAACTTATCCACTGTATGGGGTAAACCTTACAATAGGACAACCTTTTGGTAGTTCGTGCAATCTAAAATATTTTATTTTTAGATCTAAAACTATTTTAAATCTGTTAAATAAAATTAGATCAAATCTAATAAATTTATGATTAGAGTCAGATCATCATGAATTAGGACAATATTTTCACTATAAGTGGTAAACCTTACAGCAGGACAATCTTATGGCAGATCATGAGATCTAAATTTTTTTTAATTTTAGGTTTAATAATCATATTATAAATTAGTTTCAATCTATAAAATAATCTAAACATGCACAAAAATTATGTAATAAGAACCTTGCTCTGATAACAATTGAAGGAACTAGATCTAGGGTTTCACGGATAGATCTTGAAATTTTTTCAAGATCAGGCAGTAAAAGACTTTAATAAATTAAATATTTATTTAAATAAATATATAAAAATATATATCTTAGATATATTATATGATCAATGCATGATATTAAATCAAAAATTAAAAACATAAAGAAGAAGGAAAGGTTGATCATATCAACTAAAATCTACACAACATCTAATGCAGCTATAAAATAGCAGATCGGATCTGATACCTAAGCAAGTTAGGCATTCTAACTTGCTGATCTAGGATTTAGGATGAAGTCATGAGCTACACATGCATCTAGCCTTTAGGAGTCATCCACACAAGCCCACGAACATGATCAGTGATCCTGATGCAGGAAATCAGCACAGTATGTTAGCATTATACTAATCTCTCTTCAACGATCGATCCGATGATTCTTTCTTTGAAACATGAATACTCCAAAATACCAAAAGAAAAGAAAAACGATTTGTGATGCTGAGACACCTCTTAAGATCTCACAAAAAGGGAGGATGAGATCTGGAACAAAAACCCTAGAAGAAGACCCTCTTCTTCTTCTTTGTTCTTTTTCTAGACATCCTAATTTATGTTTTTAATATCCCCACAACCCAGATGGATTTTTCTTTGATTTCTCTACATCGAAGAGATCTCTCAAATATCTACAATCTAAAAAAATTTTAGCCAAAAATTTTTTTTAAATAAAGAGATATGCAGAGTCCAAGATTGGTAAAAAACTTAGACTAGGAATGTCCAAACATGGAAAGTTATTGGGCGCCCCCACCTTTTTTTTCTACCATGGACTAGCAAAGGGGGTGCAGAAGAAATACCTCTTTTACCATGAAAATTAGAGGAAATAAAGAAAGATGGGTTGGCACACAATGGGAAGAAGATTTAGTCAGCAAGCTTTCTATCTCATAGAATCCTTAAGCAAAACTAATTCTCCTTTTGACTTGGTCTTCCAATAAACTTCCATATGAGAAATAGAAGAGACAAAGGGTGCCGTGAGAATCCTTTAGGCCTAAAAAATTTTACATAAAAACATAAAGAGAAAAGGGTGGGGCGTGAGGATTAGGTGGCGCAAGGAATAAGGTGTCCTAGTCACACTAGAACTCCTATTTTGACTTGGTCAAACAAGGTCTTTTAACCAAATAAAAATGGGAGTAAACCAACCCAATTAAATAAGACCCTAACTCATCAAGAACTTAGTTAAATTAGATTAAATTAGATTTAATTCTAATTTAATTTTCTAATCAAATTAAAAAATTAGGTTGACCCGAGTCCTAGTTAGACTAGGACTAGTTCTTTCCTGCACTTCGCTTATCCAATAAGCCAATTGGACTTGATCCAATCAAGTCCAAATTAAATCTAATTAAACCATATTTAATTAAACTTAATCTCAGTCGACTGGCTTAATTAAATTAAGTAAATTAGCAATTGAATTGCTAATCGATCCTCCTGCAACACTTGCACTAGGTCAAACATCAACCGTATTAATCATTTAACCCTAAAATGATTCTAAATCACTGATTGACTATCCGATCAGAATATGAACTCTAATGCATGTGACCTCATAGATTCAAGCCTAAATCGATAGCATAGAAATAAATTTTTGCACCAATTGAGGTGATCTTCTAGCAATGATATCCGATGGTCGGATAGGTCGAAAGGTGTAGAACACCATCCTTAGATTCCATGCGAATATAGTTTTCATATAATTCATCCCCTTAACCATAATGCTCATAGGATACCTCGAAGTTCAACTGTCAACTCTGATCAGGTTGTCCACATTGTATTTCAAAATATCAAATCCATTTGATGGATTATCCTGGCCAAGATTTTGCTATATTGAAATGCAGTGATACATTCTTCTCCAACTCTTTGAGTGGTCAATTCCATCTTGATCATACTCTAACTTCTTAAGTACTTGATTGTGCCCAGAAGCCTTCCATTACTGAATTAGAAATTCAGTTAGTCTGGTACCAAAGCACAGTGAGTTGCTTGTAAGTCACTAAGGTGATCTTAGGTCTAAGGGATACCTATACCTATATCCCATCAAAGACATTCTCGATAGTAGAATGCTCTGAAGTTAGTCATGTTCAATGATGATGTATTCATACATCTCACCTGTATGCCATACCAATATCTCCACACTCTTTGGTTAAGAGGATAACCAACCAATATGGCATATAGTGACCTATGCTTGATAAACACTATCATCCTAATTAATAGCCTATCATTTGATCGTAAATAAATTTAAGGACTAATCAAAAAATTCTCTCTTTATCGAAACTAAATAGTCCTAAGGACTTCATCACAATAATGGAGTTTATTAGAAGATGCAAACTTATGATGAAAAAGATGCCAAAATTTTTTATTAATTAATAAATCAATTATAATATCTCAACCATCAATAGGCTGATAATTAGCTTTGGGATACAATTCCTAACACTGGCCTCCATGGATCATCCACACGAGGCTCCTGGTCCTGATTGGCTCCCTGTGAGTGCTAGCTCGACACCAAAGTCTTTTAAGGGCTGTTTTGATCGAATGACTTTGATCATTGTCTACGGGCTTCACGGATGTTCTGGATTATTGGTAGATGTAGTAGAGAGGTAGAGAAGGCTCTCTCTAAAACTTGGTGGGCTCACAACACTCATAGCACACACAAACCCTTCCCGAACCCTAGGTCAAAACCTTAGGATAGCACACTCACCCAAAACCCAGCGCACCTTTTTCTCTAAAACTCTTTTCTCAGATTTTTAGAATTTTTCTCCACACAAAAGTGATCTAACGGACTGTGTTTCTCTCCTTTTTTTAGATGTCACATGCCTAGAAAAATCCACTAATTTAAAGAAACTCTTTCCTATGTTCACAATGCGTGGAAGGATGAGATCAAGTTGGTTTTTGATTCAAATTCATACTTGATTTGAATTCAAACCAAAACTAATTGATCTTATCCACATTGGGCATGAGAAAGGAATGTGTGCACCCTCCCTTGTGCATGGAAAAACTTCATAAGAAACCTTTTCTTATGGAGTAAAGGGGGCGCAGAAGAGTGAGGTGGCGCATGTATAAGGTAGAGTTTGTTTCTTTTCTAAGTTTGAATCTCATTCAAACTAAAACCAATAACAACCAAAGCTTATCCATAAGCGGCATAGAGAAGGAGGGTGTGTGACTCTTTTGTGAATGGAAAAATATATGAGAACTCTTTTCTCATAGAAAAAAATGGGCGTATTAAGGGAAGACTAGTCAAACTAGTCTTTAAATTTAAACCTCATCCAATTGAACTAACCCAATGATATTTAGCTAGACACAATTAGATTAGATTAAATCCAATATATTTAGGCTTAATTAGGCTTACTTAAATTTTAATAAAATTAGAAATTGATCAAGCCCAACCTCTGATCACATCAAGGTTCAAACCTCCTCGGTGATTAGGTCAACTTGTGATCTGTCGGGTCCAACCCAACTGAACCCAATTTAATTGGACTTGAACCAAAAATAATTACTCAATCAAATTGAGTTAATTAGTGATCAAATTACTAATAAAACCTCTCATAAATCCAAAGTAAAAATTTAGTGGGTGTTCGGACAACATAGTTCCATCAAAATAAAATTCTTGATCAAAGAGTCCCAAACTAGTAGGACTCTTGGTCCCATTGTCCGAAACAAATGAAACTCATGATTGTAGAGTCCTAACTCTTAATCACAAAGTTTCAGACCTGTAGGACTCAGAGTCCCAGAGTTGTGGGAATCTTGGTTGAAGAATCTTAGTCCAGTGGGACTCTTGACCAAAGACTCCCAGACATTGAGACTCAGTGTCCCAACCCAGTAAAACTCCCAATCGAGGAGTCCCAGTCCAGTGGGACTCTTGAATATAGAGTCCTAGTCTAGTGGAACTCTTCACCAGCCATTAGATCAAGTAGAAACCTCTATTGTGTGTGACTCCATCGGTCCGAACCTAAGCTGGAGTGACCATCTAGCAATGGTACCCGATATCTGAATAAATCGAATAGTCACTATCACAATATTCAAAATCTATGTGAATACGATTACCATATAATTCATCCCTATGATCTATACGTAATAGATGATTTAGGGTTAGACTATCAACCCTAGAAAATACATCCATGTTGTATCTTAAAGCAATTAATTTCGTGACTCCTTACTAAGACTATTCTGGCCAGGGTTTTGCTAAATTAAAATACTATTTAACATAACTCCTAAATCTAGGAGTGGTTAATCCCATTTTGATACATGCTCTGACTCCTTAAGTACTTGACTATGCTCAAAAATCTTTCATCACTAAATTAAAAATTCAAGTAGTCTGGCACCAAAGCACAGTGAGTTGCTTGGAAGTCACCGTGGTGATCTCAGTGAAGAAAAAAACCTATTTTCTGGATCAG
The DNA here is from genome assembly GCA_006176705.1 of Cocos nucifera. Classification (NCBI taxonomy): domain Eukaryota; kingdom Viridiplantae; phylum Streptophyta; class Magnoliopsida; order Arecales; family Arecaceae; genus Cocos; species Cocos nucifera. The sequence continues at coordinate 492,967 of QRFJ01000713.1, read as the reverse complement.
GTTCATTCAGATTTGATTGGATCAGAAAGGATATTTCAAAAATTTTTTCTCTGATACCCTAATCAGATCTAAGATTCCTCATATATGATCTTATTGATATGATAATAAAAATAAAATAAAAATATAAAATAAATCTAATTTAATTATACCTTTATTTTGGATAATCCAATTATCTTATGATGATCCCGATGTTTGCCTGAGGTTCTAGATGTAGCCACGCAAGCGCCTGACCTCTATCGATATCCACTCGGAAAGGATCTAGAGATCTTCTCCTTTTCAATCAATCCTCCAAATATTAGATCTAGATCTGATCTTGAAGGTCATCAAAACTACTTTTGAAGAACAGTCATTGTCTCTTGCAGTAGTACTGCCTTCTTCCTTTCCTGACGCCTTTCATTTGCTTGGATCGCACCTTGTTCATGCCCAAAAGCTCTTGGATGTGGAGAGGAGAGAGAGGACCAGAGGGTGGCATGGAGAAGGAGGGAGAGAGGCTTTATGGCATGGGCTAAAGGCAGAAGCATTAAATTCTAGGTGCAGATAGAATTTATATAGACCCTGCTGCACCATGTAGTGCCACATCATCCCGATCAATCATGATCCTTTATGCAATCAAATTTAAATCTAATTGATGGGATGACATCATCTGATCCAATCAAATGAGAGATCCTCAAAAACCTCCTAAGGTGGTGCTAAGATTGTGTCAAACAAGACTTCTTGGTGCCACATAGTTTAATCCCCTGAAGTAACCCTAGAGTCCCATCTATATGGGACTCCAACTTTATCCTCATGGGGCGCATGCCTCCCTATGTGTGCGCCCTCTTCCTATCTACATTTTAGTAGGGGGATAAGTCTCTAGGTACTCTCCTATGGGTACATGACACATGGGCACATGTCAAAATGTCCAAGGTCAACATTTGATCAATGTCCGAAAACAAGATTTAGCAGTTGACTGAAAATGGCGGATGTTATTTTAAATTTATCTCATAAATTAAGATAACCCTTTTCTGACCTAGACAAGCTCCAGTCAGATTAAGTAAAGATTCCTAAGTGAGCCCAAACACATTTGGCTCAGTCGAGACAAGCTTTAATGATTATTAAAGGAGAACATTAGGCTCAATCATACGCTAGCACGATTTTTTTGAACATAACTAAACCTTATTCAAATTAATTAAATTGGGTTAGTCCAATTATATGACTCAGTTAGGTTCAATTTTGTATGATAATGTGATACATCATAATCTCTATCATCGACATCATCGAAACATCTTTCGATGGTTCAGAACTTTTCTGATTCAGACAACTAGTATGATCGATCATCCAAATCATTCTAATTGCTCCCAAAATCCACCAGTGACACCTAGCAGCATATGGTGGCATCCCATCAGAACTAAAAATGAACCTTTTGGTGTAGTTATCTATGTGATTAAGTTTTTCAATCTTAAAACCTGATCGGAATAGGATTAAGGTGATCTCGTCAAATCCTAATTTTCATCATATGAATTAATCATTCGATTTAGGTCCAATGTGAAAAATCTTAATAGAAACTCTTTCTATTATTTCACTCTACCATGGCCATGGGCTTATGGACTTGATTCTCATGATCATCATAGGACTGCTCCTCATCTATCGAGGTAGATAGATCCCCTATTGGTGCAATCCAATTCCTGCAATAAACATGCTATAGCCAACATACACCTTAGGATTTTGAATGGCTAGGAGATTGAGTTATGGTGTAGTCAAACTATGACACCCTCAAGATGAATTGCCAAAACACCTTAGATCAAAAAACTAGACACACTACTGCAGCTTCGAGCTACTCATCGATGAGAAGATAGACTTCCTCATGATAGCTCAAGGTGGTCACGCTTAGTGCCCTCGTTCTCTAATGAGTACCTATACTCTCGCTCAGGTGTCTCTACACCATAGACTTAGGACTCATCTATCCTAAAGAAGCAATCATACAACAATCTTTTAGATCAATCACCATCCTCATGATGATCCTATGGTCGGAAGCATTTTATGAGTTAATAATGAAAATTCATGTCTTAAATTTTCAACTCGTGAAAATATGATCTATCATTACTATTAACTCAAAGGATATATCATAGACACTTTCAAAATGCACACTATGATAGAAAATAATTTATTTTATTATTTATAGTTAAAATTATAATTTTGTCCTTAGAAGTGTATTACAAGTATCAACCAATCTGGCTTCTAGGGCACACTTATCTAATAAACTACCACTTGACCTAAAGCCAATTGGCTACAAATCTAAGTCCCATCTTCTTAAGGTGGGCTTCGATCTTCTACTGGCCCAACGGCTTTGTAAGTGGGTCTGTCACATTATCTACGGAGTGGACACTCTTTACCTCGACGTAATCTTTCTCGAGGTAATCGTGGATGAGGTGGTATCGCCGCTCAATATGCTTGGATTTCTAATGAGATTTGGGCTCCTTAGCTAGGGCTATGGCGCCATTATTGTTATAGTATAGAAAAATGGCATCCGATGGCATTACTTCAATCTCTACGGTGAACTTCTTATACCAGAATGCCTCCTTCGTAGCTTCTAACGCTGCGATGTACTCTGCTTCCATGGTGGAATCTACTATCATTGTCTACTTGGAACTCTTCTAACTGACAACACCATCATTACATACAAACAGACTTCCAGATGTTGATTTTCAATCATCTATATTGGTCATAAAATCTAAGTCGTATACCCCTGGACTTGGAGTTCTCCATTACCAAAAACCAACAACATATCCTTAGTTCTTCTCAAGTACTTATGGATATATTTTACAGAAGTCTAGTGTTCTTCATCTAAATTCGACTGATATCTGCTCGTGATACTCACAGCATGGGCTATATCAGGTTATGTACATAATTTGGCATACATGAGGCTCCCTATTGCTGAAGCATAAAGGATCTTGCTCGTGTGTTCAATCTTCTCAGGTATGTTGGGACATATTTTCTTGGATAGATGAATGCCATGTCTAACGGATACCAATCCCCTCTTGGAGTTTTCCATACTAAACCTCTTTAACACTTTCTCTATGTACATCTTCTGTGCAAGACCTAGCATCCTATTGGGTCTAGATCTATAGACCTTAACTTCTAGAATGAAGGATGCTTCTCTTAGATCTTTCATGGAGAATTCTTTAGATAACCATATTTTAACTATGGTCAACTTGGGAATATCATTTCCAATAAGGAGGATATCATCCACGTACAGTACGAGGAAGATAATAGCACTCCCACCGATCTTTTTGAAAACATATGGTTCCTTCTCATTCTTGATGAAACCAAACATTTTGACTACATTATTAAAATGAGTATTCTAGCTCCGAGATGCTTGCTTAAGTCCATATATAGACCTTTGCAGCTTGCATGCTTTATGATCAACATCACTGGATGTGAAACCTAGTGGCTATTCCATATAAATATCTTCCTTAAGGTATCCATTTAAGAATGTTGTTTTCACGTCCATTTGCTATATTTCATAATCAAAATAGGCTGCAATAGCAAGTAATGTGTGGATCGATTTTAGCATGGCTACTGGGGAAAAGGTATCCTGATAGTCAATGCCTTTGCACTGACTATACCCTTTTCCCACTAATCTAGCTTTGAATGTCTCCACATTCCCATCTGCACCAATCTTTCTCTTGTAGATCTATTTACACCCAATAGGTACTATACCTTCAGGTGGATCTACCAAGGTCCAGACTTGGTTTGAGTGCATCGAGTCAATTTCTGACTTCATTGCCTCTAACCATTTTTCAAAGTCGATATTCGATATCACCTCGTCATAGATTTTGGGATCATCACCATGAACCCTATTACCTATGAGGAACATTTCCTCTACTTTCTCTAAAATAGTACCTAAGTACCTCTCAGGGGGATGGAAAATTCTTTCCAATCTACGAGGTGGAGGAGGTAGTGATTGTATTGGCTCAACCTGATTTGGTTTCATAGGATCCTTAGCTCGTTGCTCTTATGAGATTTTCTCCTCGAGCTTGATCTACTTTCCAATGCCACCATCTTGAATAAACTATTTTTCAAAAAAGATGGCATGCCAACTCATAATCATATTCTGATCTTCCGAAATGTAGAAATAATATCCTAATGACTCTTTAGGATATCCTATGAATCAAGCTCTAAAGAACCTATAGTCTAACTTGTCTGCTTGTTGTCTTTTGACATGAGCCGGATAATCCCAAATTCTAAGATGACTCGGACTTAATTTCTTACCATGTCATATCTCATACAGTGTGGTAGGAACGATTTTAGAGGGAATCCTATTCAGTAAATATATAGCAGTTAACAGACTATGTCCCCAAAGAAAATTAAGAAGGTTTGTGAAGCTCATCATGGATCGGACCAGATCTAATAGGGTCTGGTTCCTTCATTCTAAAACCCATTAAGTTGAGGTGTTTCAAGTGGAGTCCATTAAGAGACTATGCCATATTGCTTGAAATAGTCCAAGAATTCTCGACTAAGGTATTCACCTCCTCGATTTGATTGAAGAACCTTAATGAATTTTTCAGTTTGTTTTTTCACTTCATATCTAAATTCTTTAAACTTTTCAAAGGCTTCAGACTTATATCTCATAAGATACACAAACCCATACCGAGATAAATCATTGGTAAAGGTTATTAAGTAGACAAAGTTGCCTCTAGCCGACACATCAAATGGATTGCACACGTCAGTATGTACTAGGGCAAGTAGATCTCTGGCCTTTTTTTCATATCCTACAAAAGGGAGCTTAGTCATTTTGCCATGAAGACATGATTCACAAATTAGATATGACTCAGAAGTCAATGGACTTAATAGCCCGATTTTCTTTAATTTGTTAACCCTATCTTCTGCTATATTACCTAGCCTTAGGTGCCATAGATAGCTATCATTTGGACTATCCCTGGGTCATTTTAATCTTCTGGCATTCACATTTTATTCGATATTAAAGATAGATATATCAATATGTAACTGGTAGAGACCGTTAATAAGAAAATCACTTGCAATTTTATTTCTTTCATAAAGAATATTACCATGGTCCTTAAGAAAACTAACTACATAGCCTTCTTGTGCTAAACATGAAATAGAAATCAAATTTCTATTTGTAGCAAGCACATAATAACAATCCATAAGTACTAAATCTAAGTCAGACGGTAGTCGAAGAGGATAGGTTTCCATGGCCACAACAGCAACCCTTGCTCCATTTTTGACACGTAGGATCATCTCTCCATCCCTCAGCCTCCTGCCATCCTTAAGACCCTACATGAAAGTGCACAAATAAGCACTAGAACCAGAGTTAAGCATCCAACTGGATGTAGAAGAAATTATAAGATTAGATTCAATAATGAGCATACCTCCAGAAGGACTAGTCTCCTTCTTATTCTTTAGGGTGGCCAGGTATGTAGGGCAGCTTTGCTTCCAGTGGCCATCAGTATTGCAATGGAAACACTTTCCTTTGTTAGCGGTCTTCTTCTTCAGCTCTGCCTTCTTTTTCTTTCCACCTTCCACCTTCTACCTTTTCACAGACTTCTTCTTCTTTTCAAAAGACTTTCTCTTGAAAGAAGTTCATTCCATAGCTAGTACTGAGCCTTTTGTACCTTTCATAGAAAGCTCAGCAATAACCAGCATATTTATAAGCTTGACCAGATTATTCTGAAGTTTATGCATATGGTAGTTCATGATGAATTGCCCATATGCATCAATCAAGGATTGTAGAATTATATCATTCTACAGATCCTGGTCTAACTTCACTTTGAGCTTCTCAAGCTCTTCCAAGTCCTTGATCATCATCAGATAATAATCTTGGACTGACTGCCCATCATGCATTTTAGTCTTAAATAGTCATTTAGTGATCTGATATTTGGTTGTGTGACTTTGTTCACCAAACAACTTTTGCAAGTGAGCCAACATTTGGTGGGCAGTCTTGATATCTTCATGTTGCTACTGAAGCTCATCAGACATTGAGCCTAACATATAGTATCTGGCCTTATTATCTTCATCCATTAACTTGTTAAGAGACGCTCTCTATTCAGCGAATGGACGAACTGATAAGGTGGAAGGATCTTGGTCCAATACATGAGTCAACTTCTCAAAACCCAAAATGATTTTGAAGTTCCAAAGTCAATTCTTATAATTAGATCCGGTCAGTCTATGGGTGTCTAGGATACAGGCTAGTGGATTGGATGCAGACATTTTTTCTTTTTCTATAGAGAGTCAAAGTTTCTAATTAGATTTTGTAATTAAGACTTAACCAATTTATTTAGGAGTTTAATTTTTAAATAAATTAACTTTCACTATTTTCTCGAATCCGTACACTCCCTTTGTAGAGATGCAAAAATCTCCATGATTACTGATTTCTAGTGGGTGTTGCAGTCCCACCAATTGAGTCATCACCTTAACTAACAATTATTGGTGATGGGTTAGCCAATGAGTGAACAACTCTTATCCAATGATTCTCTAATCATGGTGCACCTAAACTTGATCTCTAATTCATGAATCTCACCATGTCCGAAATATTGATCCACTCTTTAGTTAAGTCAGACCCACCATTTGCATAGATTGGATTCCTAATTGGGTCTCTCACCGTATTCAAAATATTAAGCCCAATCCATCCTCTAGCCCGTAGCATCCAATGCCTAATAGACATGGTTGTGTCTTTCCGATGCAACTGAACCACTATGACCAATCGAGAATAATCAACTCCTGGAAGGGCCCTCACATCTACAATGATGGAAGATCTTAGACTTAATCTTTTCTTAGGAATATTTTATTTAGGTCTCTTTAGACTTGACTTGACATAGCCATAACCATTATGACTAACCTAGTAGCATGGGTCAGCTCGGATTGTTAGCCACCTTAGATTAGGACTGGGCTGATGAATATGGCAAGGTAAGTGAGATTGGTGGAAGGGATATGCCATTAACTCGATAAGAATGCATTCAAGTTGAGTAGCTCCTAATTAAAAATCAGCCGATCGTATCTACCAAACTTACCTTAGACACCAAATTATTGAGCCAGAACCAATCAGGTTAGCCTACAATCCAGATTCTAACCACTGAGCCAAATTATGTCTTAACTCGATCGATCACTCATGTGACTCGACTTTGACCCAGACTTAATTCTATTAGGCTGGTCAATTCAAGTACTCTTGATCCCGCCTAACCAACTCTTGATTCAGTTTGATCAACCACTAGATCTAATTGAGCTACACAAGTCTGAACCCAATTTTATGAATATATCTTAGATCTAAAAGTTTTCAATTTTAGATCTAATATATTTCATAATCTTAATTCTTAATTAAGTTTAGGATTCATAAACAAAACATGTATATAAAATTTTAAGATTTTAGGATCTAGAGTTTTGCAGAAAATAAGTTTTTTAGATTACTGATTAAGGACGAACATGCAGCACATCTACACACCATTAGAACACCCCATCGAATGGAAGGAGAGGGCCTTTAAATCCTACTTTATTCGTATGATCAGATGGCCAAGGAGAATGCCTTAACCAAAAATATGATAAATCAACAAAACTAGTTAGATCTACATCATATATCACATATATATAAAAAATTGATCATAACTAAAAAATATATTTTGCATACATCTCATGTATCATATCATGCATATTTTTAGATCTAAATTATCTCATAAATATTTAAAAAATAAGACTTAAACTTGATCATATCAAATTAAATTTATTCTTGATAATTTTGTAGAACTATTCTACAACTAGTCTAAACATGCGTCTATCACATCTCATATGAACAAATTAAATAAATTTATTTTTTATTTTTTAGATCTAATTATAATATTTATAATATCAAAAAATAGTAAATAAATATATCTAAAAATTATAATTAATTAAATTAAAATTATGATTATGCTAGACTACACATAGAACAATTCTATTCCTAGTCTAGTCATGCATCACATAATCTTAGATCTAGATTATTTAATTTTTAATTTTTTAATTTCAGATATAATCATATCTAATGTGATATTTAAAATTATCAAATTATCAAATTAAAAATAAAATAAAATTAGATCTATTGAATTATGGAACATGGCTCTGATACCAGTTGAAGGAAAAAACCTATTTTTTGGATCATGTTTGTTCAAATCTGATTGGATCAGGAAGGATATTTCAAAAAATTTTTCTCTAAGATTCTAATATGATCTGAGACTCCTTAGACCTAATTTTATTGATCTAATAATAAAAATAAAATAAAAATAAAAAATAAATCTAATTTAATTATTTCTTTATTTTGGGTAATCCAATTATCCTATGATGATCCCGATGTTTGCCTGATTTTTTGGATGTAGCCACGCAAGCGCCTGGCCTCTACCGGTATCCACTCAGGTAGGATCTGGAGATCTTCTCCTTCTCAATCAATCCTCTAAAAATTAGATCTATATCTAATGTTGAAGGTCTTCAAAAGTACTTTTGAAGAACAATCATTGTCTCTTGCTGCAGTGCTACCTTTTTTCTTTCCTGGTGCTTTTTGCTTGCTTGGATCACACCTTGATAGTGCCCAAAAGCCCTTGGGCATGAAGAGGAGAGAGAGGACCAGAGGGTGGCATGGAGAAGGAGGGAGAGAGACTTTGTGGCATAGGCTAAAGGCAGAAGCAATAAATTCTAGGCACAAATAGGATTTATATAGACCTTGCTACGCCATGCAGTGCCACATCATCCCGACCAATCATAGCCCTTTATGCAATCAAATTTAAATCTGATTGATGGGATGACATCATCTGATCTAATCAAATGAGAGACCCTCAAAAACCATGTAACGTGGCACCAAGACTGGGTCAAACATGACTTCTTAGTGCCATACTGTTTAATCCCCTGAAGCAACCCTGGAGTCCCATCTGTATGGAACTCCAGCTTTATCCTCATGGGGCACACGCCCCCTTAGGCATGCACCCTCTTCTTATCTATATTTTAGCATGAGGACAAGTCTTCTGGTACTCTTCTTTGGGTGCATGACACATGGACAGATGTCTAAGTGTCCAGGGTCAACATTTGATCAATGCCCGAAAACAAGATTTGGCAGATGACCAAAAATAGCAGGTATTGTTTTAAATTTATCTCATAAATTAAGACAATCCTTTTCTGACCTGGACAAGCTCCAGTCAGACCAAGTAAAGATTTTTGAGTGAGTCCAAACACATTTGGCTCAGTCGAGACAAGCTTTAATTATTATTAAAGGAGAACATTAGGCTCAATCGTGTGCTAGCATGATTTTCTTAAACCTAATTGAATTTTAATCAAATCAATTAAACTCGGTTAGTCCAATTGATGACATCTAGATCCAAACCCTTGTTTTTATGAACTAGTTAGGTTTAGTTCTGTATGGTAATGGGATACATCGCCATCTCTATCACCGACATCATCGAAACATCTTTCGATAGATTAGAACTTTTCTGATTCAGACAACTAGTATGATCGATCATCCAAATCACTGTAATTGCTCCCAAAATCCATCAGTGACACCTAGCAACATATTGTGGCATCCTATTAGAACTAAAAATGAATATCTCGACCTAGTTACCTGTGTAATTAAGTTTCTCTATCTTGAGCCCCGATCAGATTAAGGTTAAGGTGATCTTGTCAAACCCTAATTTTCATCATATAAATTAATCATTCGATTCAAGTCTAATGTAAAAAATCTTAATAGAAACTCTTTCTATTATTTCACTCTACCATGGCCATGGGCTTATGGACTTGATTCTCATGATCATCATAGGGCTGCTCCTCATCTACCGAGGTAGATAGATCCTCTATTGGTGTATTCCAATTCCTACAATGAACATGCTATAGCCAACATACACCTCAGGATTCCAAATGGCTAGGAGATTGAGTTATGGTGTAGTTAAACTATGACACCCTCAAGATGAATTATCGATGCACATCAGATCAAAGAACTAGATACACCACTGCAGCTTTGAGCCAGTCATCGATGAGAAGGTAGACTTCCTCATGACTGCTCAAGGTGGTCATGCTCAGTACCTTCATTCTCTAACGAGTACCTATACACTCGCTCTGGTGTCTCTACACCATAGACTTAAGACTCATCTATCCTAAAGAAGTGATCATACACTAACCTTCCAGATCAATCACCATCCTCATGATGATCCTATGGTTGGAAGCATTTTATGAGTTAATAATGAAAATTCATATCTTAAATTTTCAACTCTTGAACATATGAACTATCATTACCATTAACTCAAAAGATCTGTCACAGGCACTTTCAAAATACACACTATGATAGAAAATAACCCATTTTATTATTTATAGTCAAAATTATAATTTTGTCCTTAGAAGTGTATTACAAGTGTCAGCCAATCTGGCTTCTTGGGCACACATATCTAACACTCAGGTCGGAGGGATAGTTATATCCATATTCCATTGGAGCTAATCTGTATAGAAAAAAAGCTCTAGAGTTGGTCACATTCAGTGCAGACATATCCATACATCTCGCTTGCATGCCATACCAGTGTCTCAACACTCCTTGGTTATTAGGACAACCAACTTATATGGCACACAATGACCTATACTTGATAAACATTATCGTCCTAAGTAACAACGTATCTTTTGGTCAAGAATAATTTAAGGACTAAATGATAAATCCTTCTTTATCGAATCTAGATAGTCCTAAGGACTTCATCACAACATAGGAGTTCATTAGAAGATAATAGAATTTATGATGAAAAATATCAAAATAATTTTTATTAATTAATAATTTATATGCAAGTAGAATAAGTAGCACAACTGTTAATAGATTGACGATTGGTTTTAGAATATATTTCCAACAATCTCCCACTTAAACTAAAGCCAATCGGTGCAGTATCTAATACCTATCTTTGACTTGAAGTCATTGAACTGCTTCACCATAACAGCTATAGTGAATGGGTCGGCCAGGTTCTCCTTTCCATCGATCTTTTGAAAGTCGACATCATCTTGATCCATAATTTCTCAGACAAGGTGGAAGCGACGCAGAATATACTTCGTCTGCTAGTGTGCCTTAGGTTTTTTTACTTGAGCAATTTATCCAGAGCTATCGCAATAGAGCAAAACTGGACCATCAAGGGAGGATGCTACTCCGAGCTCGGTGATGATTTTCCTAAGCCACACCGCTTTTTTGGCAGCATCTGATGCAGCAACATACTCCACCTCACAAACTGAATCAGCCATAGTATATTGCTTGGAACTCTTCCAACAGATGACCCCATCATTAAGGGTGAATATATATCCTGACATACTTTTGCTATCATCATGATCAGACTAGAAATTGGAGTCTGTAAACTCTATAAATTTTAAGTCCGTTTTACCATATATAAGCCATTGGTCCTTAGTATTTCTCAAATACTTTAGGATTGTTTTAATAACCTTCCAGTGGTTCTCTCCTTGATCAGATGGGTATCTACTAACTACACCTAGTTAGTATGCCACATCTAATCGCGTACATGTCATGGCGTACATTATAGAACCCACTACCAAAGCATTTGGTATTCTACTCAGATGCTCTCTTTCTAGAGGTGTTGTCGGATAATCCCTCTTTGGAATAGAAATTCCATGACCTATTGGTAAATAGCCTTTGTTGGAATTCTCCATGCTGAACCATTTCAGCATAGTGTCAATGTTTGTAGACTCGGATAATCCAAGCAACCTTTTAGATCTATCTCTATATATCTTCATCCCTAGAATGTAGGAAGCTTCTCGCAAATCTTTCATGGAGAACTATGATGACAGCCAGATCTTTATTGCTTGTAATGTAGGGACATCATTTCCAATTAAGAGAATGTCATCCACATACAATCTTGGAATACTATTACTAAACCATTAGCCCACTTGTATATGAAGGGTTCCTCTTTATTCTTAACAAAACCATACATTTTGATTGTTCTATCAAATTGTATGTTCTAGCTCCAAGATGCCTGCTTCAGTCCATAAATGGACCATCAAAGCTTATAGACCTTAGACTCATCTATGAATATGAATTCTTCAGGCTGTATCATATACACCTCTTCATCTAGCTCTCCATTTTGGAAAGCCATTTTCACATCCATCTACTAGATTTCATAATCTAGATGAACAGTGATAGCAAGCATAATCCAAATAGATTTGAGCATTACCACAGAAGAAAACGTCTCATCATAGTCAATACCATAACGTTGATGATACCCATTGGCAACCAAACTGGCTTTATAGATCTCCACATTTCCATCTACACCCCTTTTTCTTTTGAAGACCCATTTACACCCTATGGATTTATCCCTTCGAGTGGGTCAACCAATGTCCATACCTCGTTGACCTTCATGGATTTTATTTTGGATTTCATGGCCTCTAGCCATTTCTCAAAGTCAGATTTCTGCATTGCATCCATATAGGTAATCGAATCCTGATCGTTCTCATCGAGTTCAATAGGATCTCCATCTTGAACCAAGGAACCATAGTATCTATCCGGTTGACATGGTATTCTACCAGATCTCTTTAAGGGTGCATCTACAATGGGTTCTAGGTCTGATCTAATAAGATCCAGCTCAGGTTCAATAACTTGTGTCTATCTTTTTATCTTTCATATTTCATCAAGTTTGACCTTAGAGGCATTTATTATCGTCCACAACATCCCAGGCATTATCTAGCTCTGATACTAAATTGTAGACCCATGATATTGCTCGAATGCCAATCATCCTTGACATCACAAGCACCGATACTATGTTGTGGAAGCTCCTGATCATTAGCATGGACGTGAAGGAATCTGTGACATTCTCTATGGATAGCAAACCACCGACTCTCCACTTGGATCTGTGATGGGGTGCCTCCCTCTTTAGGCTTGAGGGAGATGCCTCCTTCTTTAGGGCTTCTTCAAGAACCCTAGGGCGGCAACTCTAGAGAGAAGAGAAGAAGAGAGAATTAAGAGAGAAAAGATCTATATTGATTTCACCAATGGAAACCCTAATACAATCTTTGTATTTATACATAGTCGTTAGGCTCGACCAAAAAACTCCCCTGGCTAACCCAATACATGAAAGCACTCACCAAGCCCATGTACACCCATGTCTCCCATGCTCTCATCCTCTAGATCTAGACCCGATCCATACATGAATTAGCCATCTTAAGATCTCTCAAACCAGACCTTAAGATCCCTAGGATCAACCCAGACCCTAGTCCAAAATAGACCCTCGTGTAACTCTACTCGCGCACTGAGCCAACTTAGTCTCAGCACTGAGCCGGCTAAGTTCCATAGGTCGGCTCAGTCTGAAACTGAGCCGGCCCAGTTCTGTGCTATGCTAGCAGTCTCGAATGCTCAGCTCTTTGTTTTGCCTGTGCTCTGAGACTTAGCCAACCTAGTTTTGGACTGAGCCAACTAACCCATAGAAAATCTTTTTTCTATAGTCTTGATTCTTTGACTTTGGTTTTTTGCTTCATCTTATTTTTTAGGTCTCCGAAGCACCAACCAAGCCCTTGAAATCTCCAAAGCCAATGCCCTAGCTCCTTCCGTGGCCTCCTAAGGCTTGGGGGCACTACAAATCCTCACAATCTCTACCTTGGTGCTCCAACCCTTGGCAAATCCCTCGACAATGCCCTCCTACACAATCCCATTATCCCTGTGCACCTGACAGCACCTATGCAAACATCCCCTCTGCCAATCCTCTTCAGCTGTTGTGCACCTTTGAGGCCTTTGGGATGACCGCCTCCACCGCTAAAGACCCGTGCTTGCTTCTTGGCACCATCCTAAAATTGTAAGATTCCTTCTGCTTAGCAGCTGCATCACTTTCTCTGGACTTTCCTATAGAACTTACAGCATTTCTACACCAGCACATGCTGTACCACCTGATACAATCTTTTCAGAGCTATGCCTGTCCATCTGCACATGCCACTCCATCTAAAACTATGCATCATCGGTGCTGACCCTCAGCTCTAAACTCATGCCAAACCTTTTCTCCACTAGTGAAGCCACCACTATGGATCCCTACTTATATCCAAAGTCCACCTGATGTCGTAGAAGTGGACTCTATCATCGAGTCCCTCGAGGTCAACCACTCAACACTGCATTGCTGAGCCTACCACTATACCTCAAACACCATCACTGCTTTTTCGAACCCTCTGTACTCTGTGGTCCTCTTCAAAGCCATCTCGGATACCTTCGCAACTTGTGGGCACCTCCAAAATATAAGAGCTTATCCAACTCTTCTGAATCCAATGACTGAACACTAGAAATTTCCACCCTAGTCCTTCTCTTCTACCCCTATATTAGCCATCGCTTTAGTTGCACCCGAAGAACCATTTTCCACCTAAATGCGACTCTTCCTAGTGCTGCTGCAGAAGAAATCTGATCCATGATACTCCCAGCTCCTTGAGACCTCCTAGCGCTCTCTGAGACCTCCTGGCTCTTTCTGAGATCTGCTCTTGATCTCTCTGAGATACCACTAACACTCTCTACTCAGATACACTCCTCGACTACTACACAATTGAGCCTCTCTCAGCCCCTGTGCCTCTAGAAAAGCACTACTGTAGCACTCCAGTGTTCCCTAGCCTTGTCTTTGCACCACTCTATAGCTGTTCAGCCCTAACCTGCTGGGCCTCCATGACTCATCCATCTCTATTATCCCCAAGGATCCATAAATCCATACTCTAGTCGAACTGTAGAATACATCTTCGACTAATTCTCCACCTTCCAGACACCAAAGAATGTATAGTCACTTCTTCAGCCTTCCTTCGACCATTACCCCTTGGAAAATCTCACTTCAACAGTCCCACACTATCCATCTTCCTAGAGAACCCTGATGCTCTCTATCGAGATACCTTCCTCGACTGCTGCATCATCGAGCATCTCTCAGCTGTGCATCTTTAGAAAAATGCTACTACAGCACTCCAGTGCTCCATACCTATCATATAACCATCATACACCTCGGATTTTCCACCAAGATCGATCACCAAATCATGCAACCAATCCTTCCAAGCTGGAAAAATCCCTTTTTATTAATCCTTTCAACCTCCACCTTCAACTCGCTACTCCTGGTTAACCAAACCACGGTAGTAACAAAGATAGAGCTGAGACACACCATGGTATCCTTATGTAGATTTTTTATTTTACCTTGTACGACTTTTCCGTTACTTCTATGTACCATCAGACTCTAAAACCTAGCTCTGATACCATATTACCGTCCACAACATCCCAAGCATCACCTAGCTTTGATACCAAATTATAGACCCATGATATCGCTCGAATGCAAATCATCCTTGACATCACAAGCACCGATACCATGTTGCGAAAGCCATTGATCTTTAGCATGGTCCTAAAAAAATATGTGACATTCTCTATGGGTAGCAAACCACCAATCCTCCACCTAGATCTATGATGGAGTGCCTCCCTCCATGGGCTTGAGGGAGATGCCCCCTTCTCTAGGGCTTCTTCAAGAACTCTAGGGGAGCAACTCTAGGAGAAGAGAAGAAGAGAGAATTGAGGGAGAAAAGATCTATATTGATTCACCCATAAAAACCTTAATACAACCTATGTATTTATACATAGTCATTAGGCCCGACTAAAAAACTTCCCTGGCTAACCCAATACACGAAAGCACTCACCAAGCCCATGTACACCCAAGTCTCTCATGCACTCATCCTCTGAATCTAGACCCAACCCATACATGAATTAGCCACCTTATGACTGTTAGATATATGTGCCCTAGAAGCCAGAATTGGCTGACACTTGTAATACACTTTTAGGGGCAAAATTGTAATTTTGACTATAATTAATGAAATGGGTTTTTTTCTTTCACACATGTGTATTTAGTGTCTGTGATACATCCTTTGAGTTAATGGTAATGATAATTCATATTTTCAAGAGTTGAAAATTTAAGACATAAATAATCATTATTAACTCATAAACAGCTCCCGACCATAGGATCATCACGAGGATGGTGATTAATCCGGAAGGTTGGTGTACGATCGCTTCTCTTTAGTAGATGAGTCTTGAGTCTACGGTGTGGAGACACCGGAGCGAGAGTACAGGTACTCGTTAGAGAACGAGGGCACTGAGCGTGACCACCTCGAGTAGTCATTAGGAAGTCTACCTTCTCGTCAATGACTGACTCGATGCTGCAGTAGTGTGTCTGGTTCTTTGACCTGAGATGCATCGGCAGTTCACCTTGAGGGTGTTATAGTTTGACTACACCATTACTCGGTCTCCTAGCCATATGGAACCCTGAGGTGTATGTTGGCTATAGCATGTTCATTGTAGGAACTGGATTGCATCAAGATGGAATCTATCTACCTCGGTGGTAGAGGAGTAGCCCTATGATGATCATGAGAATCAAGTCCAGAAGCCCATGGCCATGGTAGAGTGAAATAATAGAAAGAGTTTCTATTTAGATTTTCACATTGGACTCGAATCGAATGATTACATCATATGACAGAGACTAGGGTTTGACGAGTTCACCTTAACCCTAATCTGATCGGGGCTCAAGATAGAAGAACTTAATCACACAGGTAGCTGCACCAAGAGGTTCGCATTCAGCTCTGATGGGTTGCCACCATATACTGCTAGGTGTCACTGGTGGATTTTGGGAGCAATTAGAATGATTTAGATGATCGATCATTCTAGCTGTTCGAATCAGAAGAGTTCTGATCCATCGAAAGGAGTTTCGATGATGTCGATGATAGAGATCATGACATATCCCATTACCATACAGAACTGAACCTAACTGGGTCACACAAACAAGGGTTTGAATCTGGTGATCATCAATTGAACTGATCTAGTTCAATTGATCTGAATGAGATTCAATTAGGTTCAAGGAAATCGTGCTAGCACTCGATTGAACCTAACGTTCTTCTTTTACTATCATAAATAAGTTGTCCTGACTGAGCCAAAGGAGTTTGTGCTCAATCAGAGGCCTTCATATGGTCTGACTGGAGGTTGTCCAAGTCAGAATAGGTTGTCTTATTTGTAAGACATTACCTGCCATTTTTGGTCACCTGCCATTTCTTGTTCTTTGACTTTGGTCAAAAGTCTACCTTTGACTGGTCAAACGTTGACCATTGACCCTTTGACTTTTGACCACATGTCATGCACCTATTGGAGAGCTGGTGGGGGCCTGTCCCCCTGCCAGAACCTGGCAAGGAGAAGGGCGCACGCCAAGGGTGGCGTGAGCCCAAGTAGGAGGCGCCTAGGAGTCCTTGTTGGACAAGGACTCCACCTCCCTTTTGGATTCCAATCAGAGTTCTACTAAGAATCCAGTTTGACTGGTCTTAGGCACCCTCTAAGGAGGAATCCAGGGGTCTCTATTCCAACCAATCAGATTTAGATCTGATTTCACAAAGGGTTGTGATTGGTTGAGAGGAAGAGGAGTTGGATCACAAGAGGTCTATAAATAAGACCCTGCGCCCAACCCTAATTCTAATGAATTAAAGACACGCCCCAAGGCTGCCTCTCCCCTCCTTCTCCATGCCATAGTCTCTTCTCCTCCTTGCTCTCCACGTCCAAAAGGTGTTTTGGACTTAGGTTTGGTGCGATTCAGATCAAGGAAAGGCGATCAAAAGCAAGAAGGCTGCGCTGCTGCAAAAGGACGACTGCAGATCTTCAAAAGAGTTTTGAAGATCCTCCAGATCAGATCCAGATCTGATTTTTGGAGGTGTGATAGAGAAGAAGAGGATCTCCAGATCCAACCCGAGTGGATACCGGTAGAGGCCAGGCGCTTGCGTGGCTAAGATCCAGAACCTTCCGCTGCAATCAGGATCATCTACAGGGTAATAGGATTACCCAAATCAGGTAAATTAAATTTGATTTAATTTATCTTATTTTATTTTATTTATTAAAATAATAAGAATCAGATCTGAAACATATCAAGATCTGATTGAGATCAAGAGAAAATTTTTGAAATATATCTCTTGATCTAATCAGATCTGGACGAACCTGGACCGGAAAAATCAGGATTTCCCTTCAACTGGTATCAGAGCCATGGTTCTAAATTGTTTAGATCTGATTTTAATTTTATTTTAATTAGAAAATAAAGTGATTTCAGATGTCACATGAGATGTGATCAGATCTGAAATCAGAAAAAATTAAAATTAAATGATTTGGATCTAAGAACATGAAGATATGCATGACTAGTTCTAGAATAGAATAGTTCTATAGAATAGTTTTGCATGTCTTTGATTTAATCTGATTAAATCATATTTTAGATCTTCTTATTTACTATTTTCTTGATATTATAAGTGTTATAATAACATCTGATAAACAGCAAATAAAAATTATTTAATTTTAAATATCATATGAGATATGATTGATGCATGACTAGACTAGTTGTAGAATAGTTCTACATAATTGTCTAGATTAGAATTTATTTTGATTAGATCAATTTAAATCTAATTTTTTAGATTATTATGAGATAATTTAGATCTGAAAACATGCATGATTTGATACATGAGATGTATGCAAAATATGCCATGATTAGATCTACTTTATATATGAGATATATGATATAGATCTGATATTGTTTTGTAGTATTGAATGTTCCTGATTAAGGCGTTCCTCTTGGCCGTCCGGTCATAAGAACGAAGAAGGGTTTAAAGGCCCTCTCTTCCCATTCGATGGGGTGTTCTTATGATGTGTAGGGGTGCTGCGTGTTCGTCCTTAATCAGAAACCCAAAACTTACTTTCTGCAAAACCCTAGATCCTGAAACCCTAGGATTTATTGTGCATATTTTGTTTATGAACCCAACTTAATTAAGAATTAAGTTTATGGAATATTAATTAGGTCTAAAATTGAGAATTTCAGATCTAAGACATATTCATAATACTGGGTTCGGGCTTGGGTAGCTCAATTAGGTCTAAGCGGTTGATCAAACCGAATCAAGAGTTGGTTAGATGGGATCAACAATGCTTAAATTGACCAGCCTAATAGGATTAAGTCTGGGTCAAGATCGAGTCACGATCAAGCAAGACCTAATTAGGCTCAGAGGTTAGAGTCTGGATTGTAGGCTAACCCAATTGGTTCTGACTCAACAATTTGGTGTCTAAGGTAAGTTTGGCACAGACGACCGACTGGTTTTTAATTGGAAGCTACTCGACCTGAATGCGTTCTTGTGCGAGTTAACGGCATATTCCTTCCACCGGTCTCACTTACCTGGCCATATCTGTTGACACAGTTCTGATCTGAGGTGGTCAATAATCCGAGCTGAACCCATGCCACTAGGTTAGTCATAATTGTTATGACTAAGCCAAGTCTAGTTTAATGAGACCTGAATCAATTCTCCCTAAGAAAAGATTAAGTCTGAGGTCTTCCACCATTGTAGACGTGCGGGCCCTTCCCGGGGTTGATTGTTCTCGGCTGGATACAGTGGCTCAGTTGCACCGGGAAGATGCAACCATGTCTATTAGGCATTGGATGCTATGGGCTGGAGGATGAGTTGGGCTCAATATTCCGGATACGGTGAGAGACCCAATTAGGAACCCAGTCTATGCAAATGGTGGGTCTGACTTAACTAAGGAGTGGATCAATATTCCGGATACGGTGAGATTCATGAATTAGAGACCAAGTTTGGGTGCACCATGATTAGAGAATCATTGAACAAGAGTTGTTCACTCATTGGCTAACCCATCACCAATAACTGTTAGGTGAGGTGATGAGTCAGTTGGTGAGACCGCACCACCCACTAGAAATCATCAATCGCGGAGATTTTCGCATCTCTACAGAGGGAGTGTAGGGATCCGAGAAAATAGTGGGAGCTAATTTGTTTAAAAATAAAATCCCTAAACAAATTGGTCAAGTCAAAATTACAGTATCTAACTAGAATCTTTGACTCTCTACAGGAAAATGTCTGCGTCCAACCCACTGGCACGTATCCTAGACACACATAGACTGACTGGACCCAATTATAAAGATTGGCTCAGGAACTACAAAATTGTTTTGGGTTCAGAGAAGTTAACACATGTTTTGGACCAGGACCCTCCCACCTTACCAGCTCGTCCATCCACTGAACAGAGAGCGTCTCTGGAAAAATGGATTGACGAAGACAATAAGGCCAGATACTACATGTTGGGCTCGATGTCTGATGAGCTCCAGCGCCAACATGAAGATATCGGGACTGCTCGCCAAATGTTGGCTCACCTGCAGGAGATGTTTGGTGAACAGAGTCGCGCAGCCAAATATCAAGTCACAAAAATGACTTTTTAAGGCTAAGATGCGTGATGGGCAGTCAGTCCAAGATCACTGTCTGACAATGATCAAGGACATGGAAGAGCTTGAGAAGCTCGGTGTGAAGTTGGACTTGGATTGCAGAACGATATTATTCTGCAATCCTTGACTGATGCATATGGGCAATTCATCATGAATTACCACATGCATAAACTTCAAAATTCCTTGGCCGAGTTGATGAATATGCTGGTTACCGCTGAGCTTTCTATGAAAGGTTCTAAAGGCTCAGTTCTTGCTATGGAACGGACTTCTTCCAAAAGAAAGTCTTATGGAAAGAAAAAGAAGTCTGTGAAAAAGCAAAAGGTGGAAGGATCAAAGAAGAAGAAGGCAGAACCGAAGAAGAAGGCCGATGGCAAAGGAAAGTGTTTCCATTGCAACAGCGACGGCCATTGGAAGCGGAACTGCCCTACTTACCTGGCCACCCTGAAGAACAAGAAGGAAGGTCCTTCTGGAGGTATGCTCGTTATTGAGTCTAACCTTACGGTTTCTTCTGCATCCAGTTGGGTGCTTGACTCTGGTTCTAGTGCTCATCTGTGCACTTCTATGCAGGGTCTTGAGGATAGCAGGAGGCTGAGGGATGGAGACATGATCCTACGCATCGGTAATGGAGCAAGAGTTGCTGCAGTAGCCGTGGGAACATACCCTCTTCGATTACCATCTGGTTTAGACTTAGTTTTAAAAGACTGTTATTATGTGCCTGCAGCTAGCAGGAATTTGATTTCTGTTTCATGCTTAGCACAAGAAGGTTATGTGATCACCTTCTTTAAGGACCATTGTAACATTCTTTATGAAAGAAATAAAATTGCAAATGGTTTCCTTGTTAATGGTCTTTATCAGTTGCATATTGATGTACCTGTTTTAACTATCGAGCAAAACGTGAATGCCAAACGACCTAGGGATAGTCCAAACGACAGATATCTATGGCACCTGAGATTAGGTCATATAGCAGAAGATAGGATTAACAAATTGGAGAAAAATGGGCTATTGAGTCCATTGACTTTTGAGTCATATCCAACTTGTGAATCTTGTCTTCAAGGCAAAATGACTAAACTCCCTTTTGTTGGACATGGGGAGAGGGCCACAGATCTCCTTGCCCTAGTACATACTGATGTGTGCGGCCCATTCGATGTGCCGGCTAGAGGCAATTTTGTCTACTTCATTACCTTTACCGATGATCTGTCTAGGTATGGGTATGTGTATCTTATGAGACATAAGTCTGAAGCCTTTTGAAAAGTTCAAAGAATTCAGACATGAAGTAGAAAAACAAACTGGAAAACCCATTAAGGTTCTTCGATCAGATCGAGGAGGTGAATACCTTAGCCGGGAATTCCTAGACTATCTTAAGGAAAATGGCATAGTCTCTCAATGGACTCCACCAGGAACACCTCAACTCAACGGGGTTTCAGAACGGAGAAATCGGACTCTATTGGATATGGTTCGATCCATGATGAGCTTCACAGACCTCCCTGATTTTCTTTGGGGACATTCATTATTAACTTCAATCTATTTACTGAATAGGGTTCCCTCTAAAACCGTTCCTACCACACCGTATGAGATATGGCACGGTAAGAAACCAAGTCTGAGTCATCTCAGAATTTGGGGTTGTCCGGCTCATGTCAAAAGACAACAAGCGGACAAGTTAGAGTTTAGGTCCTTTAGAGCTCGATTCATAGGATATCCTAAAGAGTCATTAGGATACTATTTCTACATTCCAGAAGACCACAATGTGATTGTGAGTCGACATGCCATATTTCTTGAAAAATAGTTTATTCAAGATAGTGGCATTGGAAAGCAGATTAAGCTTGATGAGAAAGTCTCACAAGCAGAACGAGCTAAGGACCAAGTGGAACCAAATCAGGTTGAGCCAATAAGAACACTACCTCCTCCACCTCGTAGATCGGAAAGAGTTTCCCGTCCCCCTGAAAGATACTTAGGTATTATTTCAGAGGATGTAGAGGAAATGTTCCTCATAGGTAATGGTGCTCATGGTGATGATCCCAAAACCTACAACGAGGCGATATCAGATATCGACTCCGAGAAATGGCTTGAGGCAATGAAGTCAGAGAATCGACTCGATGCACTCAAACCAAGTCTGGACCTTGGTAGATCCACCAGAAGGTATAGTACCTATTGGGTGTAAATGGATCTTCAAGAGAAAGATTGGTGCAGATGGGAATGTGGAGACATTCAAGGCTAGACTGGTGGCAAAAGGTTATAGTCAACGTGAAGGCATTGACTATCAGGATACCTTTTCCCCGGTAGCTATGCTAAAATCCATCCGCACATTGCTTGCTGTTGCAGCCTATTTCGATTATGAAATATGGCAAATGGACGTGAAAACGGCATTCCTAAATGGATATCTTGAGGAAGATATCTATATGGAACAGCCGCTAGGTTTCACATCCAGTGATACTGATCACAAGGTTTGCAAGCTGCAAAGGTCCATATATGGACTTAAGCAAGCATCTCGGAGCTGGAACACTCGTTTCAATGATGTGATCAAAAAGTTTGGTTTCATCAAAAATGAAGAGGAACCATGTGTTTTCAAAAGGGTCAGTGGGAGCGCTGTTGTCTTCCTCGTATTGTACGTGGATGACATCCTCCTTATTGGGAATGATATTCCCATGTTGACATCAGTCAAGATGTGGTTGTCCAAGGAATTCTCCATGAAAGACCTAGGTGAAGCATCCTTTATTCTAGGAATTAAGGTCTATAGGGATAGACCGAATAGGATGCTAGGACTTTCACAGAAGATGTACATAGAGGAAGTACTAAAGAGGTTTAGTATGGAAAACTCTAAGAGGGGATTAATACCCTTCAGACATGGTATTCATCTTTCCAAGAAGATGTGCCCCAGCACACCTGAGGAAATAGAACGCATGAGCAAGATCCCTTATGCTTCTGCAATAGGGAGCCTCATGTATGCCATGCTATGTACACGACCTGATATAGCCCATGCTGTGAGTGTCACAAGCAGATATCAGTCAAATCCAGGTGAAGAACACTGGACTTCTGTGAAATGTATCCTTAAGTACTTGAGAAGAACTAAGGATATGATGTTGGTCTTTGGTAATGGAGAACTCCAAGTTCAGGGATACACAGACTCGGACTTCATGTCCGATATAGATGATCGAAAGTCGACATCTGGAAGTCTGTTTGTGTGCAATGGTGGAGCTGTCAGCTGGAAGAGTTCCAAGCAAACTGTGATAGCAGATTCCACCATGGAAGCAGAATATATAGCTGCATCAGAGGCTGCAAAGGAAGCATTCTGGTACAAGAAGTTTGCTGCAGAAATTGGAGTAATGCCATCAGATGCCATTCCTCTTTACTGCGACAACAATGGCGCCATAGCCCTTGCTAAGGAGCCGAGGTCTCACCAGAAGTCCAAGCACATTGAGCGGCGATATCATCTCATCCGCGATTACCTTGAGAAAGGTTACGTTGAGGTCAAGAGAGTCAACTCCGCAGATAATGTGGCAGACCCACTTACAAAGCCGTTGGGCCAGCAGAAGATCGAAGCCCACCTTGAGAAGATGGGACTTAGACTTGTAGCCAATTGGCTTTAGGACAAGTGGGAGATTGTTAGATATATGTGCCCTAGAAGCCAGAATTGGCTGACACTTGTAATACACTTCTAGGGGCAAAATTGTAATTTTGACTATAATTAATGAAATGGGTTATTTTCTATCACACATGTGTATTTAGTGTCTGTGATACATCCTTTGAGTTAATGGTAATGATAATTCATATTTTCAAGAGTTGAAAATTTAAGACATGAATAATCATTATTAACTCATAAACAGCTCCCGACCATAGGATCATCACGAGGATGGTGATTGATCCGGAAGGTTGGTGTACGATCGCTTCTCTTTAGTAGATGAGTCTTGAGTCTACGGTGTGGAGACACCGGAGCGAGAGTACAGGTACTCGTTAGAGAACGAGGGCACTGAGCGTGACCACCTCGAGTAGTCATTAGGAAGTCTACCTTCTCGTCAATGACTGACTCGATGCTGCAGTAGTGTGTCTGGTTCTTTGACCTGAGATGCATCGGCAGTTCACCTTGAGGGTGTTATAGTTTGACTACACCATTACTCGGTCTCCTAGCCATATGGAACCCTGAGGTGTATGTTGGCTATGACATGTTCATTGTAGGAACTGGATTGCATCAAGATGGGATCTATCTACCTCGGTGGTAGAGGAGTAGCCCTATGATGATCATGAGAATCAAGTCCTGAAGCCCATGGCCATGGCAGAGTGAAATAATAGAAAGAGTTTCTATTTAGATTTTCACATTGGACTCGAATCGAATGATTACATCATATGACAGAGACTAGGGTTTGACGAGTTCACCTTAACCCTAATCTGATCGGGGCTCAAGATAGAAGAACTTAATCACACAGGTAGCTGCACCAAGAGGTTCGCATTCAGCTCTGATGGGTTGCCACCATATACTGCTAGGTGTCACTGGTGGATTTTGGGAGCAATTAGAATGATTTAGATGATCGATCATTCTAGCTGTTCGAATCAGAAGAGTTCTGATCCATCGAAAGGAGTTTCGATGATGTCTATGATAGAGATCATGACATATCCCATTACCATACAGAACTGAACCTAACTGGGTCACACAAACAAGGGTTTGAATCTGGTGATCATCAATTGAACTGATCTAGTTCAATTGATCTGAATGAGATTCAATTAGGTTCAAGGAAATCGTGCTAGCACTCGATTGAACCTAACGTTCTTCTTTTACTATCATAAATAAGTTGTCCTGACTGAGCCAAAGGAGTTTGTGCTCAATCAGAGGCCTTCATATGGTCTGACTGGAGGTTGTCCAAGTCAGAATAGGTTGTCTTATTTGTAAGACATTACCTGCCATTTTTGGTCACCTGCCATTTCTTGTTCTTTGACTTTGGTCAAAAGTCTACCTTTGACTGGTCAAACGTTGACCATTGACCCTTTGACTTTTGACCACATGTCATGCACCTATTGGAGAGCTGGTGGGGGCCTGTCCCCCTGCCAGAACCTGGCAAGGAGAAGGGCGCACGCCAAGGGTGGCGTGAGCCCAAGTAGGAGGCGCCTAGGAGTCCTTGTTGGACAAGGACTCCACCTCCCTTTTGGATTCCAATCAGAGTTCTACTAAGAATCCAGTTTGACTGGTCTTAGGCGCCCTCTAAGGAGGAATCCAGGGGTCTCTATTCCAACCAATCAGATTTAGATCTGATTTCACAAAGGGTTGTGATTGGTTGAGAGGAAGAGGAGTTGGATCACAAGAGGTCTATAAATAAGACCCTGCGCCCAACCCTAATTCTAATGCAATTAGATACGCCCCAAGGCTGCCTCTCCCCTCCTTCTCCATGCCATAGTCTCTTCTCCTCTTGCTCTCCACGTCCAAAAGGTGTTTTGGACTTAGTTTGGTGCGATTCAGATCAAGGAAAGGCGATCAAAAGCAAGAAGGCTGCGCTGCTGCAAAAGGACGACTGCAGATCTTCAAAAGAGTTTTGAAGATCCTCCAGATCAGATCCAGATCTGATTTTTGGAGGTGTGATAGAGAAGAAGAGGATCTCCAGATCCAACCCGAGTGGATACCGGTAGAGGCCAGGCGCTTGCGTGGCTAAGATCCAGAACCTTCCGCTGCAATCAGGATCATCTACAGGGTAATAGGATTACCCAAATCAGGTAAATTAAATTTGATTTAATTTATCTTATTTTATTTTATTTATTAAAATAATAAGAATCAGATCTGAAACATATCAAGATCTGATTGAGATCAAGAGAAAATTTTTGAAATATATCTCTTGATCTAATCAGATCTGGACGAACCTGGACCGGGAAATCAGGATTTCCCTTCAATGGTAGGTTGTCTAGTCCCACCAGAAAGCCAATACCTGGTGTTGGACAGTATATGTATTAAAGGCGATTTTGCTATGAGATTCGAAATACCTTATTTCAGTGAGACTTAGCCAACCCAATTTTGGACTGAACAGGCTAACCTGCAAAAAATTTTCATTCTACGATCTTGATTTCCTAGCTTTGGTTCCTTGCTTCACCTTGTATGCAAGGTCTCTGAAGCATCAATCAAGCTCCTAGAATCCCCAGAGCCAACACCCTGGCTCCTTCCATGGCCTTCCAAGACTTGGGAGCACCATAAATCCTCACATGTTTCTTCACTAAGGAACTCCTTTTCTAAAAAGACTATCTTAAGACTGACAAACACTTTTTACTCATCGGTAAGGTAGAAGTAGTATCCTTTAATTTCTTTTTGGTAACCTATAAAACTATACTTATCAGACCTAGGTCCAAGTTTGTCTATCATTAAACATTTGATATAAGTCGAACACCCCTAAACACTAAGATGTGAGGGCACTGGCTTACAACCTATCTATATCTCATATGGTATTTTATTAACAGATTTACTCAAAACCCTATTTAGAATGTGTTGGTGTAGAATCTGGTTGATGTCAAATCAAGCTAGAGTTGAGGAAGAAGAGGTCGCCGTCAGTGATCTACAAAATAAAGTTCTATCCGAAGTCGATGGTGGTGGCTCTAGTAGGATCCTCCGATGATCAAGTCAGCTCTTTTGGCTAATAAAAATGGAGTGCTCAGAAAAGAACTCGATAGAGTTTTGAGAAGAAGAAGATAGCTTAGAGAAAATATATCTGGAGGATCCATTTTTGTAGATGGAGCCTATAATAGACTAATAGTGACAGCCATAACCATCCGCTAGTGGATCGCTCGAAGCCATGTAAAATTTATTATGGAGAGAGGTGTCACCCATAGCAGACTGATAATGACAGTCGCAACCATTTGATAGTAGGGTCACCTATAGCAGACAGATAATGATAGCCAAAATCATCCGATAGTGGCCCGCTCGAGGCTACGTAGAGTTTGTTATGAAGAGAGGTGTCCGTTGTCCTGATGTGCTTGTTCGTTGAGATTTAATAGTTGAAATTTGAAGGAAGCAGGCATTGGTTGGTGAAGAGCTTCGATATATGTTAATTTTGGAGGAGTTCAGACTCCTAAATGGAATACGGCTAGAGGGGATTATCTAGGAGGAATACTACTTAAAATCTCAAAGTAATCTGCTAGAGAAATTTGGATAGAGTTCAACTAATGGAGAAGTCCAGAAAGAGTCTGACTGATGGAAATGTTTGATTAAAGAAGAAGTCTGAAAGAAGATTGGCTTTTGAAGGAATCTGATTGAAGAAAAAGTTTGAAAGGAGTTCGGCTGTTGAAGGAATTTGATCGAAGAAAAAGTTTGGAAGGAGATCGGCTCCTAGAGAAATCCAACTGAAGAAGAAGTTCGGAAGGAGTCTGACTGATGGAGAAGTTTGGAAGGAGTCCGACTGATGAAAAAGTTCAACAAAAGGAGAACTCTGAGAGAAGTTCAATTGAAGGAGAAGTCCAGAAGGAGTTCGACTACTGCAAGAGTATGGGTGGGGTTCAGGCACTGGAGGAGTTCGACTAATGGAGAAGTTTGAAAGGAGTCCGACTGATGGAGAAGTTCAATTGAAGGAGAAGTCTGGGAGAAGTTCAATTGAAGGAAAAGTCTAGAAGGAGTTCGGCTGCTAAAAAAATCTAGGAGCGGTTCGATCGTTGGATGAGTTTGACCACTGGAGGAGTTCGGAAGTGGTTCGATCGCTAGAGGAGTTCGACCACCAAAGGAGTTCGGAAGGAGTTCAACCGCACCGCTAGAGGATTTCAACTGTATAAGGAGTCTAGAGGGGTTTGGCCACTAGAAGAAAAATTTTCAATCGAAGCTCTTCCGTGATTACTAGTTACATTAGGCTAAGCATCAGACTGGACTTCGGCGGGAGTGGAGTTTATCCCCAACTCTATTCCTCCCACTCTCGAGTTCGAAATTCGAAGGAAGAAAGTACAAATAAGATGACTGTCGAAGTTTTTTTTTGGGCTCTGCATCCATTGAGGTTGAAGCTCAGGGGAGATCTTATCTTCGATTGAAGTTGAAGCTCAGAAGAGATCTTGTCTCCCATGGAGGTTGAGATAGATCTTATCTTCTTTTGAAGATGAAGCTCGGAAGAGATTGTATCTCCAGTCGAGGTTGAAAAAGATCCTATCTTCTATCGATGTAGAAGCTTGGTGGAGATCTTATCTCCAGTCGAGGTTGAAGAAGATCCTATCTTCTGTTGAAGTTGAAGCTCGAGAATGATCTTATCTCCAGCTGAGGTTGAAGGAGATCCTATCTTCTATTGAAGTTGAAGCACGGAGAAGATCTTATGTCCAGCCGAGGTTGAAGGAGATCTTATCTTCTATTGAAATTGAAGCTCGAAGAAGATCTTATCTTCAGTCGAGGTTGAAGGAGATTTATTCTATCTCTATTGAAGTTGAAGCTCGGGAGAGATCTGATCTCCAGTTGAGGTTGAAGGAGATCCTATCTTCTATTAAAGTTGAAGCTCGGAGGAGATCTTATCTCCAGTCGAGGTTGAAGCCCGGAGAGAACTTATCTTCAGTCAAGGTTGAAGGAGATCCTATCTCCTATTGAAGTTGAAGCTCAGGAAAGATCTTATCTCCAGTCGAGATTGAAGGAGATCATATCTTCTGTTGAAGTTGAAGCTCGGAGGAGATCTTATCTTCAGTCGAGATTGAAGAAGCCGAGGTTGAAGGAGATCTTATCTCCTATTGAGGTTGAAGCTCAGAGGAGATCTTATCTCCATCCAAGTCGGGGCCTCTCTTCTCATCTTGTCTAAAATGAACGAGGCCTTCGACTTGCTCATGTTAGGATGAGGTTCTCCTCCAATCCCTATCATAGCAATGGAGCGCAAATGGGCCGTTTAATGGGCCTCTCTCCTCCTCCTATCTTAAATAATCGGAGGTCTTCAACTTGCTCATGTTAGGGCGAGGTTCTCCTTTTGTCCATATCATGGCAATAGGGACATAAATGGGCAATTGAATGGGCCTCTCCCCTTCTATCTTAAATAACTGGAGGTCTTCGACTTGCTCATGTTAGGATGAGGTTCTCCTCCTATTCCTAACATGGCCACTTTTGATATCTTCTTTTCTGTCGTCACATAATTTTTGTATCAAGAAATAAAAATGTTGAGATAGAGAAGTTTTATTGAAGGAAAATTACTGGTAGTACATTCTCAGATTTTCTGAATTCTAGGTCGTGGGAGCGTTGTTCCTCCGAGCTCTTTTAGGTGATAAGCTCTGAGCCGGACAACCTCCTCTATTTCATACGGGTCTTCTCAATTTGGGGCAAGCTTTCTCTAGCTCTGAGGCTGAGAGATAGTGGCTCATCGAAGCACTAAGTCCCCTAGAGATAGTGTTGATGATGTTGAGAGATGGTCGATCTTCTTGTTGTTCCTCCCTTCTTGGTGGTTCTGACTGTGATTGTGCCCTCAATCGATCTTCTCTTGCTTCAAGCCGGCATCTGAGGAATTGACCTAGCTAGCCTCTCTTGATGAGCTCCTCGATCTCATTTTGGAGCTGAATGCATTTTTTAGTATCATGACCATGATCATGATGATAAAAATAGTACTTGCTTTGATTGCGCTTGTTTGGGAGAGATCATAATTTTTTTGATCTTGGTAGCTACTTCTTAATTTTCATCAGAATTTAAGTTTTAGAAGCATTAAGGGGGCATAGTTGTGGAACCTTCTGGAGGGAGAACTTCTTCATGCCCTTCTATCGGGGCTTCTTTGACGATGAGCTCGAGGAGGAGTTCGAACTCGCTTACGCTCGGGGGGAGTTCGTGAGCACGATCGAACTTCATTTGGCCCTCCATCAGTGGTGGGTCTATTAGACTCACATGCCCACTGCTCTCCTATGGCTTCCTCTGCTCGGGCATATCCTTCAGGGTACTTCTTCTTTAGGGAGAATAGTAAATCATTCTTCTAAAGGCTGCCCTTAAGTGCAGCCATTGCAATAGATTGGTCTAGATTTTGGACCTCTAATGCAGTAGTATTAAATTGGATGATATAAGCCTAGATAGATTCCCCTCCTTCTGCTTGATATTCATCAAGAAATCTGAACCTCGATGCGGATGTCGATTGTTGACGAAGTGAGCCACAAATTGATGGCTCATTTGATCAAAGAAAAAGATGGTACCCAGCTTAAGTGTTGAGTATAGTTTCTTGCTGCTCCTTTTAAGCTAGATAGGAAAGATTGGCATAAGATGATGTCTGGTGTGCCATGGCCGAATCAGAGGTTCCATCGTAGCTTTGAAATTGAGGGAGCTTGAAATTCAGTGGAATGGGCTCTTGCATAATTCGAGGAGAGAAAGGAGGATTGGTGCAGATGTCATCATGGTGAGCTAGGGTGACGTGGTGTTCTTCAATCTGCTAGTCCATCTCTCATAGTTTTTGATCGAGGATGTCGTCTCGATTGTAGATCTTTGAAGTCTTCCAACTGTTGATGGGGAAGGTCACTTTCAGAGAAGAATCACTATCCGAACAAGGATCCTCTGCTCTCTATTTCTTCTTTTTAGGGGTGATGGGTATGCTAGCCTAAGTGCTCATCCTTGGGATCGATTTCTGACATCCCAATGGTGGGTTTCCTGATGGAATTGCCATCGAAGGCTACCGCATGGCTTGTACCATTTTGGTGAAGCTCTGAATCCACAACATCAGTAGGTTAAACTACTCCGAATCTACCATGACTGCCAGTGAAGGAAGAGGTTGAAGTGCCAGCAATGGAGCAGGAGCAGATGTATCTGGCTTAGATCCAATGGAAGAAGTGGTAGATATCTAGGTAGTCACCTTCTTTGGAGGCATTTCTTAGGATTGAGGGAGAGGATGAAGATGAACCTTGAAGAAGAAGATCCATAGGGTCGACTGAGCACTCCTTTAAGAACAAGGGTACCTCAAAAATAGAGGGCCCTCCTTTTAGCACCAATCCTATTGGTGCAGAATTTGGTTGACGTCGGATCGAACTAGAGTTGAGAAAGAAGAGGTCACTGTCGATGACCTACAAAATAAAGTTTCATTCGGAATCCATGGTGGTAGCTCTGGCAGGATCCTTCGATGACCAAGTCAGCTTTTCTAGCCAACAGAAATAGAGTGCTCAGGAAAGAACTGAGTAGAGTTTTGGAAAGAAAAGAAGAGTTTAGAGAAAATATATCTGGAGGATCTCTTTTTATAGATAGAGCCTATAATAGACTAATAGTGATAGCTATAATCATCAGGTAGTGGGCCGCTTAGGGCCATGTGAAATTTATTTTGGAGTGAGGTGTCATCCGTAGTAGACTAATAATGATAGTTGTAATCATCCGACAGTGGGGTCACCTATAGCAGACAAATAATAATAGTCATAACCATCCGATAGTGGGCCGCTCAGGGTCACGTGGAGTTTGTTATGGAGAGAGGTGTCCATTGTCATGATATGCCCATTCGTTGAGATTTAATGGTCGAAGTTTGGAGGAAGTAGACATTGGTTGGTGAAGCACTTTAACATATGTCAATTCCAGAGGAGTTCGTACTCCTAAAGGGAATACAACTAGAGGGGATCATTCAAAAGGAATACTACTTAAAATTTGGAAGTAATCCACTGGAGAAATCTGAATAGAGTTCAACTGATGGAGAAGTCCACAAGGAGTCTGACTGGTGGAAAAGTTTGGCTGAAGGAAAAATCCGAAAGGAGTTCGACTCCTGGAGGAATCTAACTGAAGAAAAAATTTGGAAGAAGTTTGGCTATTGGAGGAATTTGATTGAAGAAGTCCTGATGGAGTTCGGCTCCTAAAGAAATCCGATTGAAAAAGAAGTCTGAAAAGAGTCTAACTGATGGAGATGTTTGGAAGAAGTTCGACTGATGGAGAAGTTTGGCTTAAGGAGAAGTCTAGCAGAAGTTCAGTTGAAGGAGAAGTCCGAAAGAAGTTCGGCCGCTATAGGGGTTCGGGAGGGGTTCGACCACTGGAGGAGTTCGACTAAAGGAGAAGTCCGGAAGGAGTCCGATTGAAGGAGAAGTTTGAAAGGAGTCTGACTGATGGAGAAGTTTGGATGAAGGAGAAGTCTGGGAGAAGTTCAATTGAAGGAGAAGTCCGGAAGGAGTTCGGCCGCTGCAGGAGTCCGAAAGGGGTTCAGCCGCTGGAGGAGTTCGGCCATTGGAGGAGTCCAAGAAGGGTTCGACCGCTGGAGGAGTTCGACTGATGGAGGAGTCCGAAAGGAGTTCGACTGCACCGTTAGAGGAGTTCGACTGCTGAAGGAGTCTGGAGGGGTTTGGCTGCTGAAGGAAGAATTTTGGATCTAAGCTCTTTCATGATTATCAGTTACATTGGGCTAAGCATCAGACTGGACTTTGGCAGGAGTGAGATTTATCCCCAATAAAATGTGACAAGCTGACTCAAGTGCATATCCCCATAGGAAGATCGGCAAACCAGCAAACACCATCATGGATCGAACCATGTCCAACAGGATCCGATTTCTCTTTTTAGACACACCATTATATTATGGTGTTCCAGGAGGGATCCATTGGGAGAGAATCCCATTCTCTCTAAGATATGTCAGAAACTCATTAAAAAGGTACTCATCCCCTTGATCAGATTGAAGAGTTTTAATACTCTTTCTAGTTTGCTTTTCTACCTCATTTTGAAATAGTTTGAACATTTCAAATGACTACGAATTATGTTTCATTAAATAGATGTACCCATACCTCGATAGGTTGTTTGTGAAGGTTATGAAGTAGAAATTTCCACCCCAGCACTTGAGCTCATGGCTCCATATACATCCAAATGTACTAGACTCAGGAGTTCGATGGCTCGTTCACCTTTTCCTATAAAAGGTGACTTGGTCATCTTACCAAGAAGATAAGACTCACAGGTCGGAAGTGATTCACAATCACTAACCTCTAGAATTCCTTCTTGAGCTAACCTATTAATTCTATTCTTATTAATATGACCTAGCCTACAGTGCCAATGGTAGACATCAGACACATCACTAATTCTAGGGCGTTTACCAGAGGACTGAACCACGTTAACAGGCATAGAAAGTAAATAAATTTTATTATTTAATTATCCAATAAAAATTGTAACATCATTCAAAATGATATTACAGAATTTTTTTATTGATATTTCAAAACTATTCATGGCCAAAAGGCCTATAGAAATGACATTCTATGAGAAAGTTAGACAAAAATGACATTCATTAAGAATAACTTTTTTTGAATTGATTACAAGGTTCATGATTCCTAAAGCTAGATTTGAAAGTTGTCTTCCATCTCCAACGTTCAGGAGCCTCTCACCTTGGTCAAATCTCTTATTGACCTGCAAATCCTACATAGAATTACAAATATGATAAGGTCTTCCAGTATGTAATACCCAAGCAATAGAATCAAATAAGAAAAAATTGTAAGATGTTATCATATAATTATCTTGCCCAGCAACCACTTGATTCCTCCTTTGCTTGTTCTGATCTAGGAAGGCAATGTACAGAGGACAGTTCCTCTTTCAGTGCCTCTACTTCTTATAGAAGAAGCACTCCACCATGCTCTTATCGGGCTTGCTCTTCTTGGTCCGACCTTGTGCAGTTGTCTCGGCATTTGGCTACACCTTCTTATTCTTCTTCTTCTTGTTCTTCTTTCCTTTCTTAAAGGGTCGATGACCAGAAGAAGACCCTCCCACAACACTCACTGTCTCCTTATGGAGTTGGTGACCTTTCTAAAAGTTCTGTAGTAACCCCGACAAGCCGTGGTAGTTGACTATAGGCTTTGTCATTCTAAAATGAGTTAGGAAAGGGAGGAAGGACTTGGGCAAGGAATTAAGGATCGCATCCTTCTCGAGCTGCTCGTGCAGAAAAAAATCTAGCTTGCTAAGGTGCTCAATCATCTCGATCATGTACAATACATGATCGGTGACCGAGGCCCCATCCCTCATCCGAGCGTTGAAAATAGCACAACTTATTTTATGCCTTTCAACATTGTCAGGCATGCCAAAGGAGTCATTCATCATTTGAAGCATCTCCTATGGCTGGGCAATTTCAAACCTACAGCTGCACTCATCGTTCATTGTTGCCAGCATTATACACCGAACGGTGGTGTGGTCATTAAGCCACTTCTGATAAGTGTCTCAGACCGCCCCTCTTGCATTTGAAGCTGGCTCCTCAGGTGCTGGATTCATTATGACATAAAAGATCCGCTCATGCTCTAGGACAATTTTCAATTTTTGATACCAGCTATCGTAGTTGGATCCCATTAATTTATCATTATCTAACAATGATCGAAGCGATAGATTAGTAGCCGTTTCTGCATAATAAAAAAAATCAAACCTAATTAGTATATGAATCAATTATCCAAAAGACTTGAAAGGTTCTTCCATTATTTTATACAAATTAGTAGCCTCTACCTTCAATTTGAGGAATTATTTTAATTTCTTAGTGGGTACTAGAATCCACACTGACTACGCATGAGCCTAACTTTGGTTGGTCAACTCATGTGCACCTATTGATAGGTTCAAAATTAATTGTTTCACTAAATAATTTCTAGTAATATCAATTTTGCCTCAGAGATCTAATCAGTAGGCTTTAGCCTCCACCGAAAAAGTTCGATTAGGTCCAACCATTAACATGACTATATTTGGTCTTTTCTAATCAATAAATGATCAGGCCCGACATTGGTTGGCCAACCTAACCACCATTAGAAAGACTTAACCAAATCATCATTTTATGCATGATAATTTCATTAATCAATAAGCACCAAGCCTTTGGGCCTCCAGTGATTATCAAATTAATGAACCCATTATCACTCAACTTAATGGGAGGCTATGATATAGTTATCTATATAACTATTTTATTTTTAAGGATCTAATAATTTTAGAGGATTTAGTTAACTTGTTTAAGAAAAATGAGCCAATTTCGATCCTCCCACTGACTTCACCAAGTTAGATAAAAAAGGATCTAATCTAAGCTGGCATTAGGAGCACCTAAATTAGTCAAACTAATTTACCTAATTGATATGGTGAGTCCAAATCATCAAGTGATCAAATCAAAATCTAACTTACCAGGATGGCCAGATAAGTGATGAATGACTCCATCAATATTTATATTGATTTTCATTTTTTAAATCTAATTATTTAAAATATTAGATTAATATTTATATTAAATATAAATTATCAATCTAAAACATGCAAGCATATCATGTTTAACGAACCTCGCTCTGATACCATTTGAAGGAACCAGCATAGGGTTTGCAGTGCTACTTTTGAAATATTTTTCAAAAATAGCTAAAATACAGTAGAAAATTAATTAATTATTGATCATATTAAAAAATAAACCTTGCACTAAGGATCTAAACATGACATAAATGCATATATATCAAATCTAAAAAATTTAAATACTTCAGTAAATTGTTTACTAGATCTAAGTGTTCTGAACACTATACCTTGCGTGGGTAGTCGATCATCGTGATTCGATCACCATGATTTGATCATTGTCAAGGAGGTCCACTAGTCACGATGCAGTCACACAGATGTCTGGCCTCCATGGATCATCCACATAAGGCTTCTGGTCCTGATCGGCTCCCTACGAGTGCTAGCTCAACATCGAAGTCTTTCAAGGGTTGTTTCGATTGAACGACTTTGATCTTCATCTACGGGCTTCACAGATGCTCTGAATTGCTGGTAGATATAGAAGAGAGGCAAAGAATGCTCTCTGTAAAACTTGGTGGGCTCACAACACTCGTAGCACATACAAACCCTTCCCGAACCCTAGGTCAAAACCCTAGGACCGCATACTCACCCAAAACCCTGCGCACCTTTTTCTCTAGAACTCTTTTCTCAGATTTTTAGAATTTTTCTCCATGTAGAAGAGGTCTCATGGACTGAGTTTCTCTCCTTTTTTCATATGTCACATTACCAAAAAAATCCACTAATTTAAAGAAACACTTTTCTGCATTCACAATGCATGGAAGGATGAGATCAAGTTGGTTTTTGATTCAAATTCAAACTTGATTTGAATTTAAACCAAATCTAATTGATCTTATCCACTTTGGGCATGAGAAAGGAATGCATGCACCCTCCCTTGTGCATGGGAAAACTTCATGAGAAACCTTTTCTCGTGGAGTAAAGGGGGCATAGAAGAGCGAGGTGGCACATGGATAAGGTAGAGTTTGTTTCTTTCCTAAGTTTGAATCTCATTCAAACTAAAACCAATAACAACTAAAGCTTATCCATAAGAGGCATAGAGAAGGAGGGTGTGTGACTCTTTGGTGAGTGGGAAAATATATGAGAACTTTTTTCTCATGGAAAAAAAATGGGTGCAGGAAGGGAAGACTAGTCAAACTAGTCTTTGAATTTAAACCTCATCCAATTGATCTAACCCAAATAGATTTAGCTAGGCTCAATTAGATTAGATTAAATCCAATATAATTATTCTTAATTAGGATTAATTAAATTTTGGTAAAATTAGGAATTGATCAAGCCCAACCTTTGATCACATCTGGGTTCGAACCTCTTCGACGATTAGGTCAACTCGTGACCTAATCTGGTCAAATCCAACTGAACTCAATTCAATTGAACTTGAACCAAAAATAATTACTCAATCAAATTGAGTTAATTAGTGATAAAATTACTAATAAAATCTCACATAAATTTAGAGTCCAAATCTGATGGGTGTCCAGACAACAGAGTTCCATCAAAATAAAATTCTTGATCGAAGAATCCCAAACTAGTAGGACTCTTGATCCCAGTGTCCGAAATAAATAAAACTCATGATTGTAGAGTTCTAACTCTCAATCATAGAATTTCAGACATGTTGGACTTAGAGTCCCAGAGTTCTAGGACTCTTAGTCGAAGAGTCCCAGTCTAGTAGCACTATTGTCCATAGACTCCCAGACATTGAGACTCAATATCCCAACCTAGTAGGACACCCGATCGAAGAGTCCAAGTCAAGTGGAACTCTTGACCATAGAATTTTAGTCGAGTGGGATTCTTCACTAGCCATAGGAACCTCTTGTGTGTGACTCCGCAAGTCTAAACCAAAGCTAATAGCACAGAAATCAATTTCCATACTAATCGAAGTGTCCATCTAGTAATGGTACCCGACATTCAGATAGGTCGAATAGTCATAATCGCAATATTCAGAACCTATGCGAATATGATTACTGTATAATTCATCCCTATGACCTCTGTGTAATAGATGATTCGGGGTTAGACTGTCAACCCTAGAAAATACATCCATGTCATGTCTCAAAGCAATTAGTTCCATGACTCCTCACTAAGACTACCCTAGCTAAGGTTATGCTAAATAAAAATACTATTTAACACAACTCCTGAATCTAGGAGTAGTCAATCCTATCTTGATACACGCACCGACTCCTTAAGTACTTGACTGTGCCCAAAAATCTTTCATTGCTAAATTAAAAATTTAGATAGTCTAGCACCAAAATACAGTGAGTTGCTTGGAAGTCACCATGATGATCTCAGATCGGAGGGACAGATATACCCATATTCCATTGGAGCTAATCTTGTTAGAAGAAAAGCTCCAGAGTTGGTCACATTCAGTGCAAATGTACCCATACATCTCACTTGTATGCCATACCAAAATCTCAATACTCCTTGGTTATGAGGACAACCAATCTATATGGCACACAACGATCTATACTTGATAAACGTTGTCGTCCTAAGTAACAACGTATCTTTTGGTCGTGAATAATTTATGAACTAAATGATAAATTCTTCTTTTTCAAATCTAGATAGTCCTAAGGACTTCATCACAACACAGGAGTTCATTAGAAGACAATAAAATTTATGATGAAAAATATCAAAATAACTTTTATTAATTAATAATTCATATATAAATACAACAAGTAACACAACTGTGAATAGGCTAATGATTGGCTTTGGGACACATTCCCAACAAAGATGGCTTGCTCCACAGCCTCGGCAACTCGCTTCCTTTCTTCAAAGATTTTGACCTCGACCTCCTTCCTTTTCTCCTCCATTGAGGTTAGTGCAGCCTTCAACCCTATCGTGATCTATTTTTTCCTCTTGAGCGCCTCTTGCAGATGCCCAACTTTAGCTGAAAGATGCCCCACTTCAGCTTCATATTCCAAGACTACTTCCATGGCCTTTGAAGCCTTAGCCTTTTGAATATTAATCATCTTGATGTTAGCGATCAGTTGGTAATCAATCTACAAATGACAAAGTCAGTTGTGCTACTGGAGAATGCATCATTAAATCTGACGAATGGACAAAATAATTATCTCAAGGAAAGCATCGAGGAAATCCTTTGTTCATTGCTTGAGGTCAGTGAGGATGATCTTATCAACAATATTTCATAGAATGCACCCATCAACCATGGCCTTGACGACCTTCTAATCATCGAATGAGGCACTCTCCCAATCGATGCTACCCGCACTAGACTCCTAAGAGTTCTTTTGGGCTATGCTTTGTTCATAATTTTCTTCTTCTTCTTCTCCACATCCTTTCCCTTTTCGATAGGAGGTGCTCGGGCAAGGACCTCGGTAGGTGGACTTGAAGTTGTTGGAGGAACTACAATCTTAAGAGTAGGGGCTGCTTGTACCAGAGTGGTCAAGCTCAAACCCCCAATCTTTGCTTGCTTGGATATCTCCCCAATGGCATTATTCTTTCTTTTATGGGCCCAAAGTTTCTTTGACAACATCTTTAACTCTTTGAGAGTCATTTTTGCAATAGCAAGTAAGCCAATGTTAGAAGAACGATAAAAAGAATAGAAGAAGATGTAAATATATACCTTTGGAATTGTGTGGGCTTAGGTCAAGGTTGTATAAGATTTGGCTATCAACTAGTTCAGACACTAAAGGAGCTTTATAATTTCTCAATTTGCTGATA
Source organism: Cocos nucifera (assembly GCA_006176705.1). Classification (NCBI taxonomy): domain Eukaryota; kingdom Viridiplantae; phylum Streptophyta; class Magnoliopsida; order Arecales; family Arecaceae; genus Cocos; species Cocos nucifera. The sequence continues at coordinate 453,997 of QRFJ01000713.1, read as the reverse complement.
GAGTCGAGGTCCTCCCTTTCTAACCATGGAGTTCTGTTGACCGAATTCCTTAACTGACCCTAGGAAGGAAGCTCTAACTCTACAGACAAACAAGAAATAAAAAAGAATTTCTCCTTCTATTGTGAATAGAGGAAGGGGTAGCCTTGAGCAACCCCTTCTTACCAAACTAAAGGGATAGGTACCACCAGTCCTTGGCAAAAGGATGGCACTTAAAGGTGAAAAAGGTTCGGAATAAGAAAATAGTGAAGGAGAAATCCCGATTTCTCGGATCAGGTTCGTTTAGATTTGATTAGATCATGAGAGATATTTCAAATTTTTTTTAAATGTATCCATATCAGATCTGAGATATTTTAGATTTCATTTTATAGATCTAGTAAATAAGAATAAAAATAAATTAAATTTAATTTATTTATACCTTGATGCTGGGTAATCAGATTACCTTTTGATGATCCTACTGATTGCCTGAGGTTCTGAATCTAGCCATGCAAGTGCCAGGCCTCTACCAGTATCCACTTGAATTGGATCAAGAGATCTTCTCTTTCTTTATCACCTCTCCAAAAATTAGATCTGAATCTAATTTAGAGGATCTTCAAAACTCCTTTCGAATATCTATTGTTGTCTCTGCAACAGTGCTGTCTTCTTCCTTTCTCGTCAGCTTTTTCTTGCCTAGATCGCACCAAACTGGAGCCCAACTTTCTTTGGACATGAAGAGAAGAGAGAGGATAAGAAGATAGCATGGATGAGGGAGAGGGGCAGCCTTGGGGCACGGCTAAGAGAGAACTCTCTGAAAGTGGGGCGTAGATAGGGTTTGTATAGACCCTACTGCGCCATGCAGTGCCACATCATCCCCGCCAATCATCTTACTTCGTGCAACCAGATCTAAATCTAATTGGTAAGATGACATCACCTGATCCAACCAGATGAAAGCTCCACTAATTCATTATTAGATGTCACCTAAGACTGGTCAAAGTCTATAGTTATGGGCCACCTAAGTAGAAACCAAGAAGCAACCAAGAGTCCCAGCCGTATGGGACTCCAGTCATCCCTATCCATGGGCACAGGCGTTCCTAGGCGTGCAACCCCTCCTTTCCAAAATCTAGCAAGGGGACAAGCCCCTATCTGCTCTCTAATAAGTGCATGACACATGGGCAGATGTCCAAGGGTCAAAGATCAATGTTTGACCAAAGTCGAAAGACAAGAATTAGCAGATGATGGAAAATGGCAGGTGTTGCCTCAAATTTATCTATAAATTAAGATATCCCTTTTCTAACCTTGACAAGCTCCAGTCAGACCAAGTAAAGATACCTGAGTGAGCATAAACTCATTTGGCTAAGTCGAGATAACTTTTAATGATAGCAGAAGGAGAATGTTAGGCTCAATCGTGTGCTAGCATGATTTCCTTGAACCTAATTGAATATAATTCAAATCAATTGAACTAGGTTAGTCCAATTGATAATATCCAGATCAAAATCCTTATTTGTGTGATCCAGTTAGGTTCAGTACTATATGGTAATGGGATATGTCATGATCTCTTTCATCGACATCATTGAAACTTCTTCCGATTGATCAGAACTCTCCTGATTTAGACAACTAGAATGATCGATCATCTAAATCATTCTAATTGCTCCCAAAATCCACCAGTGACACCTAGCAGTATATGGTGGCAACCCATCAAAACTGAAAATGAACCTCTCAGTGTAGCTACTTGTATGATTAAGTTCTTCTATCTTGAGCCCCGATCAGATTAAGGTTAAGGTGAACTCATCAAACCCTAATTTCTATCATATGATTTAATCATTCGATTCAAGTCCGATGTGAAAACCTTAATAGAAACTCTTTCTATTATTTCACTCTGCCATAGCCATGGGCTTATGGACTTGATTCTCATGATTATCATAGGGCTGCTCCTCATCCACCGAGGTAGATAGATTCCCTCTTGGTGCAATCCAATTCCTACAATGAACATGCTATAGCCATGATAGCCCACAGGATTTCGAATAGCTAGGAGTCCGAGTCATGGTGTAGTCAAACTATAACACCCTTAAGGCGATCTGCCAATGCACCTCAGGTCAAAGAACCAAACACACCACTACAGCTTTGAGTCAGTCATCGATAAGAAGGTGGACTTCCTTATGACTGCTCGAGGTGGTTACGCTCAGTGCCCTCATTTTCTAATAAGTACCTGTACTCTTACTCTGATGTCTCTACACTGTAGACTCAAGACTCATCTACTATAAAAAAGTGATTGTACATCAACATTTCGAATCAATCACCATCTTCATGATGATCCTACGGTCAGGAGAATTTTATGAGTTAATAATGAAAATTCTTATCTTAAATTTTCAACTCTTGAAAATAAGAATTATCATTATCATTAACTCGAGCGATGTATCACAAACACTAAATACATATTTATAATAGAAAATAATCTATTTTATTATTTATACTCAAAATTATAATTTTGCTCCTAAAAGTGTATTATAAGTGTCAGTCAATTCTGACTTCTAGGACACATATATCTAACAAACTTCCACTTGACCTAAAGCTAATTGGCTACAAATCTATGTCGCATCTTCTCAAGATGGGCTTCGATCTTCTGCTGGCTCAATGACTTTGTAAGCTGGTCTGCCGCATTGTCTGTGGAGTCGACTCTCTTGACCTTGATGTATTCCTTCTCGAGGTAATCGTGGATGTGGTGGTATCGCCGCTCGATGTGCTTAGATTTCTGGTGAGACCTCAACTCCTTAGCAAGGGCTATGGCACCATTGTTATCATAGTACAGAGGAATGGCATCTAATGACATCACTTCGATTTCTATGGCAAACTTCTTATACCAGAATGCTTTTTTTGCCGCTTCTGATGTAGTAATGTATTCTGCTTCCATGGTGGAATCTACTATTACTGTCTGTTTAGAACTTTTTCAACTGACAGCTCCACAATTGCACACAAATAGACTCTCAAATGTCGACTTTCGATCATGTACATCAGACATAAAATTCGAGTCTGTATACCCCTTGACTTGGAGTTCTCCATTACCAAAAACTAACAACATATCCTTAGTTCTTCTCAAGTACTTAAGGATACAATTTATAGAAGTCCAGTATTCTTTACTTGGATTCGACTGATATCTGCTCATGACACTCACAGCATGAGCTATATCAGGTCGTGTACGTAACATGGCATACATGAGGCTCCCTATTGCTGAAGCATAAGGAATCTTGCTCATGCATTCTATTTTCATAGGTGTGCTAGGGCACATCTTTTTGGAAAGTCTGAAGGGTATCAAACCCCTCTTAGAGTTTTTCATGCTAAACCTCTTTAGCACTTCCTCTATGTACATCTTTTGTAAAAGTCCTAGCATCCTATTCAGTCTATCTCTATAGACCTTAATTCCTAGAATAAAGCAAGCTTCTCCTAGGTCTTTCATCGAGAATTCTTTAGATAACCACATTTTAACTATGGTCAATATGGGAACATCATTCCCAATAAGGAGGATGTCATCCACGTATAATACGAGGAAGACAACAGTGCTCCTACTGACCTTTTTGAAGACACATGGCTCCTCTCCATTCTTGATGAAACCAAACAATTTAATCACATTATTAAAATGAGTATTCCAACTTTGAGATGCTTGCTTAAGTCCATATATGGACCTTTGCAGCTTGCATACTTTGTGATCATTGTCACTGAATGTGAAACCTACCGACTGTTCCGTATAGATATCTTCCACAAGATATCCATTTAAGAATATCATTTTCACATCCATTTGCCATATTTTATAATCGAAATAGACTGCAATAGCAACCAATGTATGAATGAATTTTAGCATAGCTACTGGCGAAAAGGTATCCTGATAGTCAATGCCTTCGCATCGACTATAATCTTTTGCCACTAATCTAGCTTTGAATGTCTCCACATTCCCATCTACACCAATCTTTCTCTTGTAGATCCATTTATATCCAATAGGCATTATACCTTTTGGTGGATCTATCAAGGTCCAAACTTGGTTTGAGTGCATTGAGTCAATTTCTGACTTCATTATCTCTAACCATTTCTCAAAGTCGATATCTATTATTGCCTCGTTATAGGTTTTGAGATCATCACCATGAACCCCATTACCTATGAGGAACATTTTCTCTACTTTCTCTGAAATAGTACCTAAGTACCACTCAGGAGGATGGAAAACTCTTTTTGATCTACGAGGTGGAGGAGGTAGTGATTGTATTGGCTTAACCTGATTTGGTTCTATTTGGTCCTTAGCTCGTTGCTCTTGTAAGACTTTCTCATCAAGCTTGATCTGCTTTCCAATGCCAATATCTTGAACAAACTATTTTTCAAGAAAGATGGCATATTGACTCAGAATCACATTATGATCTTCTAGAATGTAGAAATAATATCCTAATGACTCTTTAGGATATCCTATAAATCGAGCTCTAAAGGACCTAAAGTCTAACTGAATGGAAATCCTGCTTTTCCTGACCAGGCTCGTTCAGATCTGATCAGATCAAGAGATATATTTCAAAATGTTTTCTCTTTGATCTAGATTAGATCTAGGATACTTTAGATCGAATTCTTATTATTTTAATAATTAAAATAAAATTAGATAAATTAAATTAAATTTAATTTACCTTAAAGTGGGTAATTCTATTACCCGTTGATGATCCTATAAGCAGTGGAAGGTTCTGGATCTAGCCACGCAAGTGCCTGGCCTCTAATGGTATCCATTCAAGCTAGATCTGGAGATCCTCTACTTCTCTATCACATCTCCAAAAATCAAATTTGGAACTGATCTGGAGGATCTTCAAAATACCTTTCGAAGATCAGCAGTCATCCTTTGCAGCAGTGCAGCCTTCTAGCTTTCAGTCGCCTTTCTATTGTCTGGATTGCACCAACCAAGGTCCAAAACTCCTTTTGGATAGGGAGAGGAGAGGGAGAAGGTGGGTTTGGCATGGAGGTGGAGAGGAGAAGCAATATTGGGGCATGGAGAATTGTTATGCTCTTTGAGTTGGGCATAGGATCTTATTTATAGACTAAGCATGATCAAACTCCTTTTTTTTCCAACCATTCACAACTCTTTGTGAAATTAGATCTAAATCTGATTGATGGAAATAGAGTCCCCTGGATTTCTCCTTAGAGGGCACCTAAGATTAGTCAATGTTGGTTCTTAGGAGAACTCTAATCAGAATCCAAAAAGGAGATGGAGTCCCTATCCAATAGGGACTCCTGGGCGCCTCCAGCTTGGGCAGACACCAAGCGTGGCATGCACCCTCCTCCTTCCTAGGTTCTGGCAGGAGGTAGGCCCCCACCAGCTCTCCAATAGGTGCATGATACATGGACAAAAGTCAAAGTGTCAATGGTCAATGTTTGACCAGTCAAAGGTCAACTTTTGACCAAAGTCAAAGGATGAGAAATGGCAAGTGACCAAAAATGGTAGGTAATGTCTTACAAAATAAGACAACCTTTTCTGACTTGGACAAGCTTCAGTCAGACAAAGTGAAGGCTTCTAAATGAGCACAAACTCTTTTGGCTCAGTCAGGACAACTATTTATGATAGTAAAAGAAGAACGTTAGGTTCAATCGAGTGCTAGCACGATTTTCTTGAACCTAATTGAATCTCATTCAGATCAATTGAACTAGATCAGTTCAATTGATGATCACCAGATTCAAACCCTTGTTTGTGTGACCTAGTTAGGTTTAGTTCTGTATGGTAATGGGATATGTCATGATCTCTATCATTGACATCATCGAAACTCCTTTCGATGGATCAGAACTCTTCTGATTCGAACAGCTAGAATGATCGATCATCTAAATCATTCTAATTGCTCCCAAAATCCACCAGTGACACCTAGCAGTATATGGTGGCAACCCATCAGAGCTGAATGCGAACCTCTTGGTGCAGCTACCTGTGTGATTAAGTTCTTCTATCTTGAGCCCCGATCAGATTAGGGTTAAGGTGAACTCGTCAAACCCTAGTCTCTGTCATATGATGTAATCATTCGATTTCAAGTCTGATGTGAAAACCTAAATAGAAACTCTTTCTATTATTTCACTCTGCCATGGCCATGGACTTCTAGGACTTGATTCTCATGATCATCATAGGGCTGCTCCTCTACCACCGAGGTAGATAGATTCCATCTTGATGCTATCCAGTTCCTACAATGAACATGCTATAGCCAACATACACCTCAGGGTTCTATATGGCTAGGAGACCGAGTAATGGTGTAGTCAAACTATAACACCCTCAAGGTGAACTGCCGATGCACCTCAGGTCAAAGAACCAGACACACTACTGCAGCATCGAGTCAGTCATTGATGAGAAGGTAGACTCCCTAATGACTACTCGAGGTGGTCACGCTCAGTGCCCTCGTTCTCTAACGAGTACCTGTACTCTCGCTCCGGTGTCTCCACACCGTAGACTCAAGACTCATCTACTAAAGAGAAGCGATTGTACACCAACCTTTCAGGATCAATCACCATCCTCGTGATGATCCTATGGTCGGGAGCATTTTATGAGTTAATAATGATTATTCATGTCTTAAATTTTCAACTCTTGAAAATATGAATTATCATTACCATTAACTCAAAGGATGTATCACAAACACTAAATACACATATGTGATAGAAAATAACCCATTTTATTGATATTAGTCAAAATTATAATTTTGCCCCTAGAAGTGTATTACAAGTGTCAGCCAATTCTGGCTTCTAGGGCACATATATCTAACAATCTCCCACTTGTCCTAAAGCCAATTGGCTACAAGTCTAAGTCCCATCTTCTCAAGGTGGGCTTCGATCTTCTGCTGGCCCAACGGCTTTGTAAGTGGGTCTGCCACATTATCTGTGGAGTTGACTCTCTTGACCTCGACATAACCCTTCTCGAGGTAATCACGGATGAGGTGGTATCGCCGCTCAATGTGCTTGGATTTCTGGTGAGACCTCGGCTCCTTAGCAAGGGCTATGGCGCCATTGTTGTCGTAGTATAGAGGAATGGCATCTGATGGCATTACTCCAATTTCTGCAGCAAACTTCTTATACCAGAATGCTTCCTTCGCAGCCTCTGATGCAGCGATATATTCTGCTTCCATGGTGGAATCTGCTATCACATTTGCTTGGAACTCTTCCAGCTGACAGCACCACCATTGCACACAAACAGACTCCTAGATGTCGACTTTCGATCATCTATATCGGACATAAAATCCGAGTCTGTGTATCCCTGGACTTGGAGTTCTCCATTACCAAAGACCAACATCATATCCTTAGTTCTTCTCAAGTACTTAAGGATACATTTCACAGAAGTCCAGTGTTCTTCATCTGGATTTGACTGATATCTGCTTGTGACACTCACAGCATGGGCTATATCAGGTCGTGTACATAGCATGGCATACATGAGGCTCCCTATTGCAGAAGCATAAGGGATCTTGCTCATGCATTCTATTTCCTCAGGTGTGCTAGGGCACATCTTCTTGGAAAGATGAATACCATGTCTGAAGGATATTAATCCCCTCTTAGAGTTTTTCCATACTAAACCTCTTTAGTACTTTCTCTATGTACATCTTCTGTGAAAGTCCTAGCATCCTATTCGGTCTATCCCTATAGACCTTAATTCCTAGAATAAAGGATGCTTCACCTAGGTCTTTCATGGAGAATTCCTTGGACAACCATAATTTGACTGTCGTCATCATGGGAATATCATTCCCAATAAGGAGGATGTCATCCACGTACAATACGAGGAAGACAACAGCGCTCCCACTGACCTTTTTGAAGACACATGGTTCCTCTTCATTTTTGATGAAACCAAACATTTTGATCACATCATTGAAATGAGTGTTCCAGCTCCGAGATGCTTGCTTAAGTCCATATATGGACCTTTGCAGCTTGCAAACCTTGTGATCAGTATCACTGGATGTGAAACCTAGCGGCTGTTCCATATAGATATCTTCCTCAAGATATCCATTCAAGAATGCCATTTTCACGTCCATTTGCCATATTTCATAATCGAAATAGGCTGCAATGGCAAGCAATGTGCGGATGGATTTTAGCATAGCCACTGGGGAAAAGGTATCCTGATAGTCAATGCCTTCGCATTGACTATAACCTTTTGCCACTAGTCTAGCCTTGAATGTCTCCACATTCCCATCTGCACCAATCTTTCTCTTGAAGATCCATTTACACCCAATAGGTACTATACCTTCTGGTGGATCTACCAAGGTCCAGACTTGGTTTGAGTGCATCGAGTCAATTTCTGACTGCATTGCCTCTAGCCATTTCTCAGAGTCGATATCTGATATCGCCTCGTTGTAGGTTTTGGGATCATCACCATGAGCACCATTACCTACGAGGAACATTTTCTCTACTTTCTCTGAAATAATACCTAAGTATCTTTCAGGGGACGGGAAAACTCTTTCCGATCTATGAGGTGGAGGAGGTAGTGTTCTTATTGGCTCAACCTGATTTGGTTCCAATTGGTCCTTAGCTCGTTGTACTTGTGAGACTTTCTCATCAAGCTTAATCTGCTTTCCAATGCCGCTATCTTGAATAAACTATTTTTCAAGAAAGATGGCATGTCGACTCACAATCACATTATGGTCTTCTGGAATGTAGAAATAGTATCCTAATGACTCTTTAGGATATCCTATGAATCGAGCTCTAAAGGACCTAAACTCTAACTTGTCCGCTTGTTGTCTTTTGACATGAGCCGGACAACCCCAAATTCTGAGATGACTCAGACTTGGTTTCTTACCGTGCCATATCTCATACGGTGTGGTAGGAACGGTCTTAGAGGGAACCCTATTCAGTAGATAAATTGAAGTTAACAATGAATGTCCCCAAAGAAAATCAGGAAGGTCTGTGAAGCTCATCATGGATCGGACCATATCCAATAGAGTCCGATTTCTCCATTCTGAAATCCCGTTGAGTTGAGGTGTTCCTGGTGGAGTCCATTGAGAGACTATGCCATTATTTCTTGAGATAGTCTAGGAATTTTTGGCTAAGGTATTCACCTCCTCGATCTGATCGAAGAACCTTAATGGGTTTTTCTAGTTTGTTTTTCTACTTCATGTCTGAATTCTTTGAACTTTTCAAAAGCTTCAGACTTGTGTCTCATAAGATACACATACCCATACCTAGACAGATCATCGATAAAGGTAATGAAGTAGACAAAATTGCCTCTAGCCGGCACATCAAATGGGCCGCACACATCAGTATGTACTAGGGCAAGGAGATCTGTGGCCCTTTCCCCATGTCCTACAAAAGGGAGTTTGGTCATTTTGCCTTGAAGACAAGATTCACAAGTTGGATATGACTCGGAAAGTCAATGGACTCAATAGCCCATTTTTCTCCAATTTGTTGATCCTATCTTCTGCTATATGACCTAATCTCAGGTGCCATAGATATCTATCATTTGGACTATCCCTAGGTCGTTTGGCATTCACGTTTTGCTCGATAGTTAGAACAGGTACATCAATATGTAGCTGATAAAGACCATTAATAAGAAAACCATTTGCAATTTTATTTCTTTCATAAAGAATGTTACAATGGTCCTTAAAGAAGGTAATCACATAGCCTTCTAGTGCTAAGCATGAAACAGAAATCAAATTCCTGCTAGCTGCAGGCACATAATAACAGTCTTTCAAAACTAAGTCTAAACCAGATGGTAATCGAAGAGGGTATGTTCCCACCGCTACTGCAGCAACTCTTGCTCCATTACCGATGCGTAGGATCATGTCTCCATCCCTCAGCCTCCTGCTATCCTCAAGACCCTGCATGGAAGTGCACAGATGAGCACTAGAACCAGAGTCAAGCACCCAACTGGATGCAGAAGAAATCATAAGGTTAGACTCAATAACGAGCATACCTCCAGAAGGACCTTCCTTCTTGTTCTTCAGGGTGGCCAGGTAAGTAGGGCAGTTCCGCTTCCAATGGCCGTCGCTGTTGCAATGGAAATACTTTCCTTTGACAGCGGCTTTCATCTTCGGCTCTGCCTTCTTCTTCTTTCCTCCTTCCACCTTCTGCTTTTTCACAGACTTCTTTTTCTTTCCATAAGACTTTCTTTTGGAAGAAGTCCATTCCATAGCAAGAACTGAGCCTTTAGAACCTTTCATAGAAAGCTCAGCGGTGACCAGCATATTCATTAATTCGGCCAAGAAATTTTGAAGTTTATGCATGTGGTAATTCATGATGAATTGCCCATATGCATCAGTCAAGGATTGCAGAATAATATCATTCTGCAGATCCAAGTCTAACTTCACACCGAGCTTCTCAAGCTCTTCCATGTCCTTGATCATCATCAGACAGTGATCTTGGACTGACTGCCCATCACGCATCTTAGCCTTAAAAAGTCATTTCGTGACTTGATACTTGGCTGCGCGACTCTGTTCACCAAACATCTCCTGCAGGTGAGCCAACATTTGGCGAGCAGTCCCGATATCTTCATGTTGGCGCTGGAGCTCATCAGACATCGAGCCCAACATGTAATATCTGGCCTTATTATCTTCGTCTATCCATTTTTTCAGAGATGCTCTCTGTTCAGTGGATGGACGGGCTGGTAAGGTGGGAGGGTCCTGGTCCAATACATGGGTTAACTTCTCGAAACCCAAAATGATTTTGTAGTTCCTGAGCCAATCTTTATAATTGGGTCCGGTCAGTCTATGTGTGTCCAGGATACGTGCTAATGGGTTGGACGCAGACATTTTTCCTATAGAGAGTCAAAGATTCTAGTTAGATACTGTAATTATGACTTGACCAATTTATTTAGAAATTTTATTTTTAAATAAATTAGCTTCCCACTATTTTCTCGGATCCCTACACTCCCTCTGTAGAGATGCAAAAATCTCCATGATTAATGATTTCTAGTGGGTGGTGCGGTCTCACCAACTGACTCATCACCTCACCTAACAGTTATTGGTGATGGGTTAGCCAATGAGTGAACAACTCTTGTTCAATGATTCTCTAATCATGGTGCACCCAAACTTGGTCTCTAATTCATGAATCTCACCGTATCCAAATATTGATCCACTCCTTAGTTAAGTCAGACCCACCATTTGCACAGACTGGATTCCTAATTGAGTCTCTCACCGTATCCAGAATATTGAGCCCAACTCATCCTCCAGCCCATAGCATCCAATGCCTAATAGACATGGTTGCATCTTTTCCGATGCAACTGAGCCACTGTATCCAGCCGAGAACAATCAACCCCGGGAAGGGCCCGCACATCTACAATGGTGGAAGACCTCAGACTTAATCTTTTCTTAGGGAGAATTGATTTAGGTCTCATTAAACTAGACTTGTCATAGTCATAACAATTATGACTAACCTAGTGGCATGGGTTAGCTCGGATTATTGACCACCTCAGATCAGAACTGTGTCAACAGATATGGCCAGGTAAGTGAGATCCGGTGGAAGGAATATGCCATTAACTCGTACAAGAATGCATTCAGGTCGAGTAGCTTCCAATTAAAAATCAGTCGGTCGTATGTGCCAAACTTACCTTAGACACCAAATTGTTGAGTCCAGAACCAATTGGGTTAGCCTACAATCCAGACTCTAACCTCTGAGCCTAATTAGGTCTTGCTTGATCGTGACTCGATCTTGACCCAGACTTAATCCTATTAGGCTGGTCAATTTAAGCATTGTTGATCCCATCTAACCAACTCTTGATTCGGTTTGATCAACCGCTTAGACCTAATTGAGCTACCCAAGCCCGAACCCAGTATTATGAATATGTCTTAGATCTAAAATTCTCAATTTTAGACCTAATTAATATTCCATAATCTTAATTTTTAATTAAGTAGGGTTCATAAACAAAATATGCACAATAAATCCTAGGGTTTCAGGATCTAGGGTTTTGCAGAAAGTAAGTTTTGGATTTCTGATTAAGGACGAACACGCAGCACCCCTACACATCATAAGAACACCCCATCGGATGGGAGGAGAGGGCCTTTAAACCCTTCTTCATTCTTATGACCGGACGGCCAAGAGGAACGCCTTAATCAGGAACATGTAATACTACAAAATAGTTTTAGATCTATATCATATATCTCATATACAAATTAGATCTAATCATGGCATATTTTGCATACATCTCATGTATCGAATCATGCATATTTTTAGATCTAAATTATCTCATAATAATCTAAAAAATTAGATTTAAATTGATCTTATCAAAATAAACTCTAATCTAGACAACTATGTAGAACTATTCTACAACTAGTCTAGACATGCATCAATCATATCTCATATGATGTTTAAAATTAAATAATTTTTATTTGCTATTTTTTAGATGTTATTATAATAATTATAATATCAAAAAATAGTAAATAAATAGATCTAAAATATGATTTAATCAAATTAAATTAAAAACATGCAAGACTATTCTATAGAACTATTCTATTTTAGAACTAGTCATGCATATTTTCTAATCTTAGATCCAAATCATTTAATTTTAATTTTTTCTAATTTCAGATCTGATCACATCTCATGTGACATCTAAAATCACTTATTTTTTAATTAAAATAAATTTAAAATTAGATCTAAATACTTTTAGAACCTTGGCTCTGATACCAGTTGAAGGAAAATCCTGATTTTTCGGATCCAGGTTCGTTCAGATCTGATCAGATCAAGAGATATATTTCAAAATTTTTTTCTCTTTAATCTAGATTAGATCTAAGATATTTTAGATCTAATTCTTATTATTTTAATAATTAAAATAAAATTTAGATAAATTAAATCAAATTTAATTTATCCTTGAAGTGGGTAATCCTATTACCCGTTGATGATCCTGTAAGCAGCGGAAGGTTCTGGATCTAGCCACGCAAGTGCCTGGCCTCTACCGATATCCACTCAAGCTAGGATCTGAAGATCCTCTTCTTCTCTATCACATCTCCAAAAATTAGATCTGGATCTGATCTTGGAGGATCTTCAAAATACCTTTCGAAGATCAGCAGTTGTCCTTTGCAGCAGCGCAGCCTTCTAGCTTTCAGTCGCCTTTCTCTCATCTGGATTGCACCAACCAAGGTCCAAAACTCCTTTTGGATGTGGAGAGGAGAGGGAGAAGGTGGGTTTGGCATGGAGGAGGAGAAGAGAAGCAGTCTTGCAGTGTGGAGAATTGTTATGCTCTTTGAGTTGGGCGTAGGGTCTTATTTATAGACTATGCGTGATCCAACTCCTCTTCTTCCCAACCAATCACAACTCTTTGTGAAATCAGATCTAAATCTGATTGGTGGGAATAGAGTCCCTTGGATTCCTCCTTAGATGGGTGCCTAAGACCAGTCAAAGTTGGTTCTTAGGAGAACTCTAATCGGAATCCAAAAAGGAGATGGAGTCCCTATCCAACAGGGACTCCTGGGCGCCTCCAGCTTGGGCACACGCCAAGGGTGGCGTGCACCCTCCTCCTTGCCAGGTTCTGGTAGGGGACAAGCCCCCACCAGCTCTCCAATAGGTGCATGACATGGACAAAAGTCAAAGTGTCAATGGTCAACATTTGACCAGTCAAAGGTCAACTTTTGACCAAAGTCAAAGGACAAGAAATGACAGGTGACCAAAAATGGTAGGTAATGTCTTACAAAATAAGACAATCCTTTTCTGACCTGGACAAGCTCCAGTCAGACAAAGTGAAGGCCTCTGAATGAGCACAAACTCCTTTGGCTCAGTCAGGACAACTATTTATGATAGTAAAAGAAGAACGTTAGGTTCAATCGAGTGCTAGCACGATTTTCTTGAACCTAATTGAATCTCATTCAGATCAATTGAACTGGATCAGTTCAATTGATGATCACCAGATTCAAACCCTTGTTTGTGTGACCCAGTTAGGTTCAGTTCTATATGGTAATGGGATATGTCATGATCTCTATCATCGACATCATCGAAACTCCTTTCGATGGATCAGAACTCTTCTGATTCGAACAGCTAGAATGATCGATCATCTAAATCATTCTAATTGCTCCCAAAATCCACCAGTGACACCTAGCAGTATATGGTGGCAACCCATCAGAGCTGAATGCGAACCTCTTGGTGCAGCTACCTGTGTGATTAAGTTCTTCTATCTTGAGCCCCGATCAGATTAGGGTTAAGGTGAACTCGTCAAACCCTAGTCTCTATCATATGATGTAATCATTCGATTTCAAGTCCAATGTGAAAACCTAAATAGAAACTCTTTCTATTATTTCACTCTGCCATGGCCATGGGCTTCTGGACTTGATTCTCATGATCATCATAGGGCTGCTCCTCTACCACCGAGGTAGATAGATTCCATCTTGATGCTATCCAGTTCCTACAATGAACATGCTATAGCCAACATACACCTCAGGATTCCATATGGCTAGGAGATCGAGTAATGGTGTAGTCAAACTATAACACCCTCAAGGTGAACTGTCGATGCACCTCAGGTCAAAGAACTAGACACACTACTGCAGCATCGAGTCAGTCATTGACGAGAAGGTAGACTTCCTAATGACTACTCGAGGTGGTCACGCTCAGTGCCCTCGTTCTCTAACGAGTACCTATACTCTCGCTCCGGTGTCTCCACACCATAGACTCAAGACTCATCTACTAAAGAGAAGCGATTGTACACCAACCTTCCAGATCAATCACCATCCTCGTGATGATCCTATGGTCAGGAGCATTTTATGAGTTAATAATGATTATTCATGTCTTAAATTTTCAACTCTTGAAAATATGAATTATCATTACCATTAACTCAAAGGATGTATCACAGACACTAAATACACATATGTGATAGAAAATAATCAATTTTATTGATATTAGTCAAAATTATAATTTTGCCCCTAGAAGTGTATTACAAGTGTCAGCCAATTCTAGCTTCTAGGGCACATATATCTAACACTAACTTGTCCGCTTGTTGTCTTTTGATATGAGCCGAACAACTCCAAATTCTGAGATGACTCAAACTTGGTTTCTTACTATGCCATATCTCATTGGTGTGGTAGGAATAGTTTTAGAAGGAACCCTATTCAGTAAGTATATTGCAGTTAACAAATAGTATCCCGAAAGAAAATCAGAGAGGTCTATGAAGCTCATCATGGATTGGACCATATCTAATAGGGTTTGGTTCCTCCATTCTAAAATCTCATTGAGTTGAGGTGTTCCAGGTGGAGTCCATTGAGAGACTATTCCATTATCCTTGAGATAGACCAATAATTTCTGACTAAGGTATTCACCTCCTCGATCTGATCGAAGAACCTTGATAGATTTTTCAGTTTGCTTCTCTACTTCATGTCTGAATTTTTTGAACTTTTCAAAAGTTTCAGACTTGTGTCTCATAAGATACACATACCCATACCTTGATAAATCATCGGTAAAGGTTATGAAGTAGACAAAGTTGCCTCTAGTCAGCACATTAAATGGGCTGCACACATCAATATGTACTAGGGCAAGAAGATCCATGGCCCTTTCCCTATGTCCTACAAAAGGGAGTTTAGTCATTTTGCCATGAAGACAAGATCCACAAACAGGATATGACTCGAAAGTCAATGGACTCAATAGCTCGATTTGCTCCAATTTGTTAACTCTATCTTCTGCTATATAACCTAGTCTTAGGTGCCAGAGATACCTATCGTTTGGACTATCCCTAGGTCATTTCATGGTATTCACATTTTGCTCGATGTTAAAAATAGATACATCAATATGTAACTAATAAAGATCGTTAATAAGAAAACCACTTGCAATTTTATTTCTTTCATAAAAAATGTTACAACTCTTGCTATAGGCACATAATAATAGTCTTTTAACACTAAGTCTAAGCCAGATGGTAGTCAAAGAGGGTATGTTTCTATGGCTAAGGTAGCAACTCTTGCTTCATTTTCGATGCACAGGATCATCTCACCATCCCTCAGCCTCCTACTATCCTCAAAATCCTGCATGAAAGTGCATAAATGAGCACTAGAACTAGAGTCAAGCACCCAACTAGATGCAGAAGAAACCATAAGGTTAGACTCAATAACGAGCATACCTCCAGAAGGACCTGCCTCCTTCTTATTCTTTAGGGTGGCCAGGTAAGTTGGGCAGTTCTACTTCCAGTAGCCGTCATTGTTGTAATGAAAATACTTTCCTTTGTCCGTGGCCTTCTTCTTTAGCTATGCCTTTTTCCTCTTTCCTCCTTCCACCTTCTACTTTTTTGCAGACTTCTTCTTCTTTCCAAAAGACTTTCTCTTGGAAGAAGTTTGTTCCATAGCAAGCACTAAGCCTTTAGAACCTTTCATTGAAAGCTTAGCGATAACCAGCATATTCATAAGTTCGGCCAAGAAATTTTAAAGTTTATGCATATGATAGTTCATGATGAACTGCCCATATGCATCAGTCAAGGATTGTAGAATTATATCATTCTGCAGATCCTAGTCTAACTTCACTTCGAGCTTCTCAAGCTCTTCTAAGTCCTTGATCATCATCAGATAATGATCTTGGACTGACTGTCCATCATGCATTTTATCCTTGAATAGTCATTTAGTGACTTGATACTTGGCTGCATGACTCTGTTCACCAAACATCCCTTGTAGGTGAGCCAACATTTGGTGTGCAGTCCTGATATCTTCATGTTGGTACTGAAGTTCATCAGACATCGAGCCTAACATGTAATATCCGACCTCGTTATCTTCATCTATCCACTTATCCAGAGATGCTCTTTGTTCAGCAGATGAATAGGCTGGTAAGGTGGGAGGGTCCTGGTCTAATACATGAGTTAACTTCTCGAAATCCAAAATAATTTTGACATTTTGGAGCCAATCCTTGTAATTGGATTCGATCAATCTATGGGTGTCCAGGATTCATGCTAGTGGGTTGGATGCAGACATTTTTCTGTAAAGAGTCAAAGTTTTTAGTTAGATATTATAATTATGACTTAACCAATTTGTTTAAGATTTTATTTTTTAAACAAATTAGCTTCCAATATTTTCTCGGATCCCTACACTCCTTTTGTAGAGATGCAAATCTCCATGATTAATGATTTTTAGTGGATGGTGCGGTCCCACCAACAGACTCATCACCTTACCTAATAGTTAGTGGTGATGGGTTAGCCAATGAGTGAACAACTCTTGTTCAATGATTATCTAATCATGGTGCACCCAAACTTGGTCTCTAATTCATGAATCTCATCGTGCTCGGAATATTGATCCACTCCTTAGTTAAGTCAGACCCACCATTTGCATAGATTGGATTTTTAATTGAGTCTCTCACCAGATCTGAAATATTGAGCCCAATCCATCTTGTAGCCCATTGCATCCAATGCCTAATAGATATGGTTGATCAACCGCTTAGAACTAATTGAGCTATCCAAGCCCAAATCCAATTTTATGGATATGTCTTAGATCTGAATTTTTTAATTTTAGACCTAATTAATATTTCATAGTCTTAATTCTCAATTATGTTTAGGGTTCATAAACAAAATATGTAAATAAAATCCAAGAATTTCAAGATCCAGGGTTTTGCAGAAAGTAAGTTTTTGATTTCTGATTAAGGACGAACGCGTAGCACCCCTACACATCATAAGAACATCCCATCGAATGGGATGAGAGGGCATTTAAACCCTACTTTGTTCTTATGAATGGATGGCCAAGGGGAATGCCTTAATAAAAAATATAAATCTACAAAACTAGTTAGATCTACATCATATATCTCATATATAAAAGTTGATCTAATTTTATACATATTTTGCATACATCTCATGTCTTATATCATGCATATTTTTTAGATCTAAATAATCTCATAATTATCTAAAAAATTAGATTTAAATTGATCACATCAAAATAAATTCTAATCTAGACAATTATGTAGAACTATTATACAACTAGTCTAATCATCCATGCATCATATCTCATATGATCTAAAAATTAAATAATTTTATATCCTACTTTTTAGATCTTATTAAAATATTTATAATCAATAAAAAATAAAAAATAAATAGATCTAAAATTATAATTTAATCAAAATAAATCATGATCATGAAAGACTACGTATAGATCTATTCTATTTTACAACTAGTCATGCATATTGTAGAACTTAGATCTATATTATTTAATTTTAATTTTTTAAATTTTAGATCTAATAACATCTCATGTGACATCTAAAATCATAAAATTTTTAGATTAAAAATAAATAAAAATTAGATCTAAATAATTTAGAGAACTTGGCTCTGATACCAGTTGATGGAAAAATCTTGATTTCCCGGGTCAAGTTCGTTCAAATTTGATCGGATCTTGAGAGATATTTTAAAATTTTTTTTTATATATCTATATCAAATCTAATATATTTTAAATTTAATTTCATAGATCTAATAAATAAAAATAAAAATAAATTAAATCTGATTTAATTATACCTTGATGCTGGGTAATCAAATTATCCTTTGATGATCCTGCTGATTGCCTGAGGTTCTGGATCTAGCCATGCAAGCGCCTGGCCTCTACCAGTATCCACTCAGGTTGGATCTAGAGATCTTATCTTTCTTTATCATCTCTCCAAAAATCAAATCTAAATCTAATTTAGAGAATCTTGAAAACTCCTTTCAAAGACCTGCTGTCGTCTCTGCAGTAGTGCTGTCTTTTTCCTTTCTCGTCAACTTTTTCTTGCCTGCATCGCACCAAACTAGAGCCCAACTTTCTTTAGGCATGGAGAAGAGATAGAGGATCAAAAGATGGCATGGAGGAGGGAGAGGGGAAGCCTTGGGGCATGTTTAAGAGGGATCTTTCTGAAAGTGGGGAGTAGATAGGGTTTATATAGACCCTATTGCGCCAAGCAGTGCCACATTATCCTAGCCAATCACATTGCTTCATGCAATCAGATCTAAATCTGATTGATGGGATGACATCACCTAATCTAGTCAGATGAGAGCCCCACTAATTCATTCTTAGATCACGCCTAAGACTGGTCAAAGTCTATAGTTGTGGGCCACCTAAGTAGAAACCAAGAAGCAACCTGGAGTCCCATCCGTATGGGACTCCAGTCGTCCCTATCCATGGATGCACACCTCCCTAGGCATGCACCCCCTCCTTTCCAAAATCTAGCAAGGGGACAAGTCCCTATTTGCTCTCCAATAGGTGCATGACACATGGGAAGATGTCCAAGGGTCAAAGGTCAATGTTTGACCAAAGTCAAAAGACAAGAATTAGCAGATGATGGAAAATGGTAGGTGGTGTCTCAAATTTATCTCATAAATCAAGACAATCCTTTTCTAATCTAGACTAGCTCTAGTCAGACCATGTAAAGGTACCTGAGTGAGCACAAACTCATTTGGCTCAGTCGAGATAACTTTTAATGATAGTAGAAGGAGAACATTAGGCTCAATCATGTGCTAGTATAATTTTCTTGAATCTAGTTGAATCTAATTCAAATCAATTAAACTGGGTTAGTCCAATTGATAATATCTAGATACAAACCCTTGTTTGTGTGATCCAGTTAGGTTCAGTTCTATATGGTAATAGGATATGTCGTGATCTATCATCGACATCATCGAAACTCCTTCCAATGGATCAGAACTCTCCTGATTCAGGCAACTAGAATGATCGATCATCTAAATCATTCTAATTGCTCTCAAAATCCACCAGTGATACCTAACAGTATATGGTGGCAACCCATCAAAATTGAAAATGAACCTCTTGGTGTAGCTACTTGTGTGATTAAGTTCTTCTATCTTGATCCCCGATCAGATTAGGATTAAGGTGAACTCGTCAAACCTTAATTTCTATCATATGATTTAATCATTCGATTCAAGTCCGATGTGAAAATCTTAATAGAAACTCTTTCTATTATTTCACTCTGTCATGGCCATGGGCTTATGGACTTGATTCTTATGATAATCATAGGGTTGCTCCTCATCCACCGAGGTAGATAGATTCCCTCTTGGTGCAATCCAATTCCTACAATGAACATGCTATAGCCAACATACACCTCAGGATTCTAAATGACTAGGAGACTGAGTCATGATGTAGTCAAACTATAACACCATCAAGATGAACTACCAATGCACCTCAGGTCAAAGAACCAAACACACCACTGTTGCTTCGAGTCAGTCATCGACGAGAAGGTGGACTTCCTTATGACTGCTCGAAGTGGTAATGCTTAGTACCCTCATTCTCTAACGAGTACCTGTACTCTCGCTCTGGTGTCTCTACACTATAGACTCAAGACTCATGTACTATAAAAAAGTAATTGTACACCAATCTTTTAGATCAATCACCATCCTCATGATGATCCTACAGTTAGGAGCATTTTATGACTTAGTAATGAAAATTCTTATCTTAAATTTTCAACTCTTAAAATTAAGAATTATCATTTTCATTAACTTAAGAGATATATCATAGGCAGTAAATACACATTTATGATAGAAAATATGTTTTTTTATTATTTATAGTCAAAATTATAATTTTATCCTTAGAAGTGTATTACAAGTGTCAGCCAATTCTGGCTTCTAGGACACACATATCTAACAAATAGTAGGGCAAAACTTGATTGAAATGCGAAGAGCAAGAAATCCTATATTGAATATAAAAGAATTTGGAACAATTGAGACCAAAGATATATATCTAAGAAACAAAAAAGGATTATAACAAAAGAAGGAAGGGGAAGCCCCAGTCCAACATAGAAAGCTTCCAAGTATAAATAGAAATGACCTAGGGGAGGTGTGCAAGCTCGGCCGCTCAACCCAAAAAGCTCTAGTTCATACTCTAAAGGAATTCTATATTGGACTGTAATCAAAGATAGATCTTTAGGGGAAAGGGAGCAAGGGATGGTTTCAAAAACATAGGTTGGACGAGGTACTTCTATAAGTTTGGCTCCCTCCCTAGGATTGAAATTTGGGAAGCTCAGATTGGATGGGCTCCTAGAATCAATGGACCAGGATATCTCAAAAGTCATCTTAGATCAAACTAAACCAGAAAAAATCCTAAAATCAAAATTAATCAGCAAATAAACTCAAAGAAGCCTTTGAAGAATAGAAAGTACAAGAGCAATAAGAAAATGCAGAAGAAAGGTTAGGGTGCTAACCTAAGATGGATGAAGAACTCGGTGACACTATCGGAACGGTGAAGGAAGAGTGAAGGATATGCCAAAGATCGGAGAAATCATAGAAAAATATGGAATAGAATGCTCGGGTGTGAGGAAGATGAAAAATAGGGAAGAAAATAGAGAAGAAGAAGAACCAGATCATGGTAGAAGATAAGCAGAGGAAGACACCTAAATAGTCAAGAGAGTTTGGAGGCAATTATGATTGCAGACCGTCCATGCCCCAACCTTGCCTACCGCATGTCCCACTCATCGTGGTAGCAGCTATTGTCTGACAGGGTACTTATGGTGCCATACATAGAGCTCCATGTTAGGAGGAATTTTAAAAGCTAGGATCATTTCAAGTTATTCAACATTAAAGAAACTTCAGTGCCAGTTTTAATGAGCCAAAATTTTCCATCTACTAAAGGTAGAAAACCAGACGGGATTTCGATAGTCATAGATATTAGTACTCCCTTCATCCGAACATCAGACTCGAGAGTAGAAGGATAACTATTGGGGATAAAATAGCTCCTACCAAAGTCCAATCAAATGTCCAACCTTAGTATAGTGCTATCTAGAATACTGATGGTTGAGTTTGAATGTCAACCAAGTTATTCTTTTGTTCTGGGCAAGTTTTGGAAGGTCGGCCTTCAAACCTGGTGCGCCAGATGACTCCCTCAATAACAATCCACTCAGCTCTTTCGATAACTATAAAACTTGTCAAACACACTAAACTTTGACCAAACAAACTTAAATTATGAAAGAAGTTGACATTCAACTAATTCTGATCCCTGGCTCCAGTAAGCAACAAGCCCATAGTAAAAGTCAAACTCTAGCACCATCTGACCTTGCCTAGTGGCCGACCTTGAAGGTGGCCAAATTCCTCTACTTTAATTCATGGACTACAGATCCAAGCAGCTCTACACTAAGGACCTTGGCCAGATGAATTTGAGTCAACAGGAGGACCTTGCCAATAGTATAAGTCTAACCTTCAATTTGAAATAAGTAGTAGTCACTCTACAAGCAGCAAATCTCAGTATTCCATCCAAACTTCAAGTAAACTACGAATATTCACCGAACTTCTTCAAGAGAGCCTAGCCACAATCCTCATTGAAGAACATGCCATCTCTTTTTGGCCTCCAGTCTGCCTAACCAAGATTGCCTACACTTGCTCTCGACTGATCTTGAAGACGGTCGAGCTCCTGAAAGCTACCAAAGATAGTGTCAATAGGACCCCAAATTCAGAATCCAACTATAAACTCACCACCATCAATGCAAAGGCCGACCATCAAAGCTCAGTCAATCAAACCTTCAAATCCAAGGATGACATAAATGAAATACTATCAAGCTCGAAAACACCTGGTCTTCAGTCCAAATTCCAACAAATAAAATTCAACCCCCAGCAAGTCATGACAAATGATAGCCTACTCTCCGTAACAACTCCAAGTGTCCCAAACGGCCTTCAGGCATTCTATTATAGCTATCACTATTATTCTATTACCGGCTCTATCTATATAAGAGATCCTCAAGATATGTTGCTTCTCTCCAAGCTCTTAAGTTCTCCTCTCTACTCTAATTCTTCTGTGTACTTCATTCTTGTTGGCCAAGAAACTAACTTCATCATCGGAGGATCTTGATAGAGCCACCCACCTTCGGTCTGGACTTTATTTTGCAGGTCTTGTCAGCAAGATCATCACCACCACCTCTAGCAAACTCCAGCATCTAATGGTTTTCTGCACCAACACTTATATTGTATGTAAATGACATTCTATTGATTGGAAATGATATCCTTGCATTACAAAGTGTTAAGCTTAGGCAAGCATCATAGTTCTCTTTGAAGGGTTTGGGAGAAGCATCCTATGTCCTAGGGATGAAGATCTATAGAGATAGATCTAAAAGATTGCTTGGATTGTTCCAATCCATGTACATAGTTATCATATTGAAATAGTTTAATATGGCAAATTCCAAATGGACTATCTATCAATAGACCAAGAAATAACTCTCTCTAAGAAGGATTGTCTGACAACCTCATAAGAGAGAGTGCATATGACTAGAATCCCATATACCTTGGTAGTGGGATCTATCATATACACTATGACATGTACGAGACCATATGTGTCATACTCACTAAGGGTATTGAGTAGATACCAATCTGATCCAGGTAAAAATCATTGGTAGGTTGTAAAGACAATCCTTAAGTATTTAAGAAATACTAAGAATCAATGGCTTATTTATGAAGATACTATCTTAAAACTTATGGGATATATAGATTTTCAATTTTTAGTCAGATTATGATGACAGTAAAATCTTGTCTGGTTATATTTTCATATTGTATGGTGGAGAGTGTAACATCACGGTACCACTCTGATACCATGTTGCGAACCACCTATAACTATGTGGACCTGAGGAGAGCAGCGATGGATCCCTCTCTATTCGAGTCCATGGTGATCCGTACTCTTTAAGGGTAGAAAACATCAATCCCTATGATGATCTGATGAGGTGCCTCCCTCCTCCAAGCCCTAGGGTGTCTAAGGCTTGAAGGAGATGCCCCCCCAAATCTAGGGTTTCTTCAAGAAACCTAGGGTGGCAACCCTAGAGAAAGAGAGAGGAGAGATTGAGAGAGAAAAGCTCTAGTGTTCCTTCTGTTCCTAATTAAACTATTACAATATAATAGGTTTATATACCATAGGGTTCCTATATGAATCCTAATAAATTCTAGCTAAAAAACTCTCCTTAGCTAACCCGTACATGAAAGCACTCACCCAAGCCCATGTACACCCATATCTTTCATACTCTCATCTTTTGGACTTAATCCAAGTTCAGATCCTGATTTAGCCATCTTAGGACCTCTCAAACTAGGTTATGAGAAGCCTAGGATCAAATCCAACCCTACCAAATAGAAAATTCATACAGATCTATTCCTACAACTAGGGTTGACCCTGGTTGAGATCGAGTCGACCCCTCTGGACTCGAGTCGACTTTTTTGAACCTGATTCAACTCCCCTACGTGCCATGCCAAAACACCACTCTTTGTTTGGCACACCCTGAGACAACTGAGTTGACTTGCCTGATACTCAAGTTGATTCTCTTGGATTCAAGTTGACTCATCTTAGAATCTAGTCAACTCTTCTATGTATTAGCTTCCTTTAATCCCTTAGACATTTTTCATCTTTTCTTCCTCAAAAAAAAAATTATAGAAAGCTGATTCTATTTGCAAGATGGAGTACATTATGGCATCTGATGCCATCAAGAAAGCTATTTGGTTAAGAAAGTTTATCAGTGAGCTTGGGGTTGATGGTCTAGTTCTACTGTATTGCAATAGTACTAGAGCCATAGCTTAAGTGAGGAAACCCAAGTCCCATTAGAGAACCAAACACATTCTGCATTGCTATCACCTTGTCCGTGACATTATGGATCAAGGTGATGTCAATCATTAGAAGATCGATAGAAAAAAAAAATCTGGCCAAACAATTCACTAAAACCCATAGAATCAAGAAGTTCGATAATCACAAGTGGAAGATGGGTATTAGATACTATTCTGATTAGCATTAGTCCAAGTGAAAGTTGTTGGAAATTATCCTAAAGCTAATTATATTATTGTAAATAATTATGTTCTTATGTATGAATTATAAATGAAAAAGTAAAAGTTATTTTGGCAATTCATCATATTTTTTGCATCTTCCTTATAGAACTCTTTTTAATATGATGAAGTCCTTAGAGCTATAAAATAATCGATAAAGGTGATGAGGATGTAGGAATTGATCTAGGATTCTAGGGTTAGCTTTTGAAACTTTTTCAAAATTATAGTGGAAGAGATGAATTAATCATATTAAATCATGAATAATATAACATAAATTTCTAGATATAGGATCCTATTACATGATTAAGGCATGCTATGAAATCAAAAAATAAAATATCAAAAGAACTACATGTTGATCATATCAACAGCAGACTACTCTAGATCAAATCTAAATATGTAATAGGGAGATTAGATCATCCTTATCTTTGAATCTCGAGTTTCTTAACTCATTGATCCAGGCTTGAGATGGTTGCTCTAAGCCGTACATGCATCTGGCCTTTATGAGTTATCCATACGAGCCCTCGATCATAGATCTGAAGTCCGGTGCTCGAAAACCAGCATAGTATGCTAGTATTGTACTGATCCTTCTCCAACGATCGATCTTAATCTTTCTTCCTCCAAACTTGGACTGTCTAACTTTTAGAAGTAGAGAAAGATGATTCATGATGCTGAGACACCTCTCAAATACTCATAAAGATAGAGGAATAGGAGTGGAAGATAAATCTTAGAAGAAGATCCTCTTCTTCTTCTTTCTTCTCTCACCAAAGCACCTTTGCCTTTATAAAATCTCATGCCCTAGGCTTCTCTCATAGATTTTTCATGCCCCAAATGAGTTCTCTCAGATGTATAATCCATGAAAAAATTAGATCAAAATTCATTTTATATATGGAGATATAGATGAATCCTTGACTAGGTCAAATACCTAGTCAAGAGGTATCCAAATAGAGCTAGACTTGGGGTGCCGAACTCTTGGGCACCCCCTCCTTTTCTACCATGCACCACCATGTTTTTTGCTCAAAGCCATGAAAAAATCAGCAAAAAATTAGGGATGTGGTTAGCATAAAGAGGGAGGGATTTTAGTTGCTTAAAATTCTATCTCATAGAATTTAAATCAACTCAAACTCCATCTTTGACTTGGTCCATCTTAAATTTTTCATGTAAGAAAGAAGGGAGGGACTTGGGGCATCCATGGAGGCCTGTAGAGAATATTTCCATGAAAAAATCCAAAAGAAATGACATGGGGGGCATTGGGGCTAAGGTGGTGCATGGAGTGTTAGTTATGTATGCCCTAGAAGCTTGAATTGGCTCACACTTATAATACACATCTAAGGATAAAATTATAATTTTGACTATAAATAATAAAATGAATTATTTTCTATCATAGTATATATTTGAAAGTGCCTGTGATACATCCCATGAGTTAGTGGTAATGATAGTTCATATTTTTAAGAATTAAAAATTTAAGATATAAATATTCATTATTAACTAATAAAATGCTTCTGATCGTAGGATCATCATGAGGATGGTGAATGATCTAAAAGGTCGGTGTAGGATCGCTTTTTTTAGGATAGATGAGTCTTGAGTCTATGGTGTAGAGACATCGGAGTGAGAGTACAGGTACTCATTAGAGAATGAGGGCACTGAGCATGACCACCTCGAGCAGTCATCAGGAAGTCTACCTTCTCGTCAATGACTGGCTCGAAGCTGTAGTGGTGTGTCTTATTCTTTGACCTAAGGTGCACTGATAGTTCACCTTGAGGGTGTT
This sequence comes from Cocos nucifera, assembly GCA_006176705.1. Lineage (NCBI taxonomy): Eukaryota > Viridiplantae > Streptophyta > Magnoliopsida > Arecales > Arecaceae > Cocos > Cocos nucifera. The sequence continues at coordinate 427,667 of QRFJ01000713.1, read as the reverse complement.
ATAGTTTGACTACACCATAACTCGATCTCCTAGCCATTCGGAATCCTGAGGTCTATGTTGGCTATAGCATGTTCATTGTAGGAATTGGATTGCACCAATAGGGGATCTATCTACCTCGGTAGATGAGGAGCAGCCCTATGATGATCATGAGAATCAAGTCCATAAGCCTATGGCCATGGCGGAGTGAAATGATAGAAAGAGTTTCTATTAAAGTTTTCACATCGGACTTGAATCGAATGATTAATTCATATGACAAAAATTAGGATTTGATGAGATCACCTTAACCCTAATCTGATCGGGGCTCAAGATAGAGGAACTTAATCACATAGGTAATTGCACTAAGAGGTTTGCCATCAGTTCTGATGGATTGCCATCATATGCTGCTAGGTGTCACCGGTAGATTTTGGGAGCAATAAGAATGATTTGGATGATTGATTATACTAGTTGTTGGAATCAGAAAAGTTTTGATCCATCGAAAGGTGTTTCGATGATGGCAATGATAGTGATCATGACATATCCCATTACCATACAGAACTGAATCTAGTCGGATCAAATAATTAAGGGTTTGGATTTGGATATCATCAATTGGACTAACCCTATTCAACTGATTTGAATAAGGTTCAATTAGGTTCAAGAAAATCATGCTAGCACACGATTGAGCCCGATATTCTCCTTCAACAATCATTAAAAGTTGTCTCGACTGAGCCAAATATATTTGGACTCACTCAAAAATCTTTACTTGGTTTGACTGAATCTTGTCCAAGTTAGAAAAGAATTATCTTAATTTATAAGATAAATTTGAGACAACACCTGCCATTTTCCATCATCTGCTAAATCTTGTTCTTTGACTTTGGTCAAACATTGACGTTTGACACTTAGACATTTGCCCATATGTCATGCACCCATAGGAGAGTAGATGGGGCTTTGTCCCCTACTAAAAGAAGGAAAGGGAGGGGGCACACGCCTAGAGAGGTAGGTGCCTAAAGAGGATAAAGACTGGAGTTCCATCTGGATGGGACTCCAGTTGCATCATCCTCTCTACTTGGATGGCACCAAAGACTCTTCTTTGACCAGTCTTGGCACCACCTATGAAGGATTATGAGGAACTCTAATCTAATTGGATCAAAAAATATCATCCTACCAATTAGATTTAGATCTAATTACATGAAGAGTCATGATTGGCCGAGATGATATGGCACTGCATGTCGTAGTAGGGTCTATATAAACCCTATTTGCGCCTAAGATTGAGAGCTTCTGCCCTTTGCCCATGCCACATAGCCCCTCTCCAGCCTTCTCCATGCCTTCTTCAGATTCTCTCTCTCATCTCCATGCCCAAAAAGTTTTGGGCATCAGTTTGGTGTGATCCAAGCAAGAGAAAGGCGACAAGAAAGTAAGAAGGCAGCATTGCTGCAAGAGACAACACCCGATCTTCAAAAGGTGTTTTGAAGATCTTCAAGATTAGATCCAGATCTGACCTTTAGAGTACAGATTGAAAAGAAGAAGATCTCCAGATCCTATTTGAGTAGATACCGATAGAGGCCAGGCACTTGCGTGGCTACGTCCAGAACCTCAGGCAAATATCAGGATCATCATAAGATAATAGGATTACCCACAATAAGGTATAATTAAATTAGATTTAATTTAATTAATTTTTATCTTATTTTATTAGAATAATAAAATTAGATCTAAAAAGTCTTAGATTTGATTTGGATCTAAGAGAAAATTTTTGAAATATTCCTCTTGATCTAATCAGATCTAAACAAACCTAACTCAAAAAATAGGATTTTTTCTTCAATTGGTATCAGAGCCAGGTTCCAGAATTACTTAGATCTAATTTTAATATAATTTTAATCTAATAATTAGATGATTTTGGATGTCACATTAAATGTGATTAGATCTAAAATAAAAAAATTAAGAAAATTAAATATTCTAGACCTAAGATGTATAAGATGCATGACTAGACTAGGATTAGAATTATTCTTTGGGTAGTCTAGGATGATCATAGTTTTAATTTAATTAACTATAATTTTAGATCTATTTATTTACTATTTTTTGATATTATAAATATTATAATTAGATATAAAAAATAGAAAATAAATTTATTTAATTTTGTTCATATGAGATATGATTGATGCATGTTTAGACTAGTTGTAGAATAGTTCTACAAAGTTATCTAGAATAAATTTATTTTGATATGATCAAATATAAATTTTATTTTTCAAATATTTATGAGATAATTTAGATATGAAATCATGCATGATATGATACATTAGATGTATGCAAAACATATTTTTAAGTTAGATCAATTTTATATATGTGATATATATGTAGATCTAACTAGTTTTGTAGATTCATCATATTTCTAATTAAAGCATTTCCCTTGGCTGTCCGGTCATAAGAACAAAGAAGGATTTAAAGGTCCTCTCCTCCTATTTGATGGGGTATTCTTATGATATGTAGGGGTGCTGCACATTCATCCTTAATCAGAAATCAAAAACTTATTTTCTACAAAACTCTAGATCCTGAAACCCTAGGATTTTATTTACATATTTTATTTATGAACCCTAAACTTAATTAAGAATTAAGATTATGAAATATATTAGGTCTAAAATTAAGAATTTTTAAATCTAAGACATATTCATACAATTGGGTTTGGGCTTGGATAGCTCAATTAGATCTAGCGGTTGATCAAATAGAATCAAGAGTCGGTTAGATGGGATCAAGAGTGCTTAAATTGACCAGCCTAATAGGATTAAGTCTGGATCAAGGTTGAGTCATATGAGTGATCGATAAAGTTAAGACCTAATTAGGCTTAGTGGTTAGAGTTTGGATCGTAGGCTAACCTAATTGGTTTTGACTCAATAATTTGGTGTCTAAGATAAGTTTGGCAGATATGATCGACTAATTTTTAATTGGGATCTACTCGACTCGAATGTGTTCTTATCGAGTTAATGACATATCCCTTCCACTGGTCTCACTTACTTGGCCATATTTATCGGCTTAGTTCTGATCTGAGGTGGCTAACAATCCGAGCTAATCCGTGCCACTAGGTTAGTCATAATGGTTATGACTATGTCAAGTCAAGTTTAAAGAGACCTAAATTAAATCTCCCTAAGAAAATATTAAGTCTAAGGTCTTCCACCATTGTAGATGTGCGGGCCCTTCTCGGGATTGATTTTTCTCGACTGGTCATAGTGGTTCAGTTGCACTTGGAAGACGCAACCATATCTATTAGGCATTGGATGCTACGGACTGAAGGATGGATTGGACTCAATATTTCAAATACAGTGAGAGACCCAATTAGGAATCTTTGTGCAAATGGTGGGTCTGACTTAACTAAGGAGTGAAGCAATATTCTGGGCACAGTGAGATTCATGAATTAGAGACTAAGTGTGGGTGCACCATGATTAGAGAATCATTGAACAAGAGTTATTCACTTATTGGCTAACCCATCATCAATAACTATTAGGTGAGGTGATAAGTCAGTTGGTGGGACTGCACCACCCACTAGAAATCATTAATCATGAAGATTTTTGCATCTCTATAGAGGAAGTGTAGGGATCCAAGAAAATAGTGGGAGCTAATTTATTTAAAAATTAAATTTTTAAAAAAATTGATCAAGTCTTAATTACAAAATCTAACTAGAAACTTTGACTCCCTATAGAAAAATGTCTACATCCAACCTACTAGCCCATATCATGGACACCCATAGGCTGACCAGACCCAATTACAAGGATTGGCTCCAAAACTTTAAAATTATTTTGGATTCTAAGAAGTTAACTCATGTATTAGATCAAGATCCTCCTACCTTACCAATCCATCCATCCGCTGAATAGACAGCGTCTCTTGATAAATGGATGGATGAAGATAACAAGACCAGATACTACATGTTGGACTCGATGTCTGATGAGCTTTAGCACCAATATAAAGATACCAAGACTGTCCACCAAATGTTGGCTCACCTGTAAGAGTTGTTTGGTGAATAGAGTCGCACAACCAAATATCAGATTACTAAATAATTTTTTAAAACTAAAATGCATGATGGACAGTCAGTCCAAGATCATTGTCTGATGATGATCAAGAACTTGGATGAGCTTGAGAAGCTCAAAGTGAAGTTAGACCAGGATTTATAGAATGATATAATTCTACAATCCTTGACTGATGCGTATGGGCAGTTCATCATGAACTACCATATACATAAACGTCAGAGTACTTTGGCCGAACTAATGAACATGCTCATTACTACTGAGCTTTCTATGAAAGGTTCTAAAGGCTCAGTACTTGCTATGGAATGAACTTCTTTCAAGAAAAAGTCTTTTGAAAAGAAGAAGAAATCTATGAAAAGGCAGAAGGTGGAAGGTGAAAAGAAGAATAAGGCAGAGCTGAAGAAGAAGGCCACTGACAAAGGAAAGTATTTTCATTATAACACAAATGGCCACTGAAAGCGGAACTGTCCTATATACCTAGCCATCCTAAAGAATAAGAAGGAGACAGGTCTCGTTATTGAATCTAATCTTACGGTTTCTTCTGCATCCAATTGGGTGCTTGACTCTGGCTCTAGAACTCATTTATGCACTTTCGTGTAGGATCTTGAGGATAGCAGGAGGCTGAGAGATGGTGAGATGATCGTGTGCATCAAAAATGGGGCAAGAGTTGCAACTGTGGCCATGGGAACCTATCCTCTTTCACTATCGTATGGCTTAGATTTAGTACTTAGGGATTATTACTATGTGCCTGCTACAAGCAGAAATTTGATTTCTATTTCATGTTTAGAACAAGAAGGCTATGTAATAAGTATTCTTAAGTACCATTGTAATATTCTTTATGAAAGAAATAAAATTGTAAGTGGTTTCCTCATTAACGATCTCTATCAGTTACATATTGATGTATCTATCTTTAATGTCGAGCAAAATGTAAATGCCATAAGATCAAAATGACCTAGGGATAGTCCAAACGATAGGTATCTATGGCACCTAAGGCTAGCTCATATAGCAGAAGATAGGATTAACAAATTAGAGAGAATTGGGCTATTGAGTCCATTGACTTTTGAGTTATATCCAATTTATGAATCATGTCTTCATGGCAATATGACTAAGCTTCCATTTATGGGACATGAGGAAAGGGCCACAAATCTACTTGCCCTAGTACATACTGATGTGTGTGGTCCATTTGATGTGCCGGCTAGAGGCATTTTTGTCTAGTTCATAACCTTCACCGATGAGTTATCTCGGTATGGATATGTGTATCTTATGAGACATAAGTCTGAAGCCTTTGAAAAGTTTAAAAATTAAGACATGAAGTAGAAAAGCAAACTGAAAAATCTATTAAGATTCTTTGATTAGATCGAGGAGGTGAATACCTTAGTCAAGAATTTCTAGACTATCTCAAGCAGAATGGCATAGTCTCTCAATGAACTCCACCTGGAATACCTTAACTTAACAAAAATTCAAAATGGTGGAATCGGATCCTATTAGATATGGTCTGATCCATGATGAGCTTCACAAATCTTTCTGATTTTTTTTGGGGACACCGTTTGTTAACTACTATAGATTTACTAAATAGGGTTTCTTTCAAAACCATTTCTACCACACCGTATGAGATATGGCATGGTAAGAAATCAAGTCTGATTCATCTCAAAATTTAGGGTTGTCCGGCTCATGTCAAAAGACAACAAGCAGACAGGTTAGACTCTAGGTCCTTTAGAGCTCGATTCATAGGATATCCTAAAGAGTCATTAGGATATTATTTCTACATTCCAAAAGATGATAATGTGATTATGAGTCGACATGCCATCTTTCTTGAAAAATAGTTTATTCAAGATGGCGACAGTGGAAAGCAGATCAAGCTAGAGGAGAAAGTCTAACAAGAGCAAAGAGCTAAGGACCCTTTGGAACCAAATCAGATTGAGCCAACAGAATCACTTCCTCCTCCACCTTGAAGATCGAAAAGGGTTTCCTATCCTCCTGAGAGGTACTTAGGTACTATTTCAGAGAAAGTAGAAAAATTGTTCCTCATAGGTAATGGGGTTCATGGTGATGATCTCAAAACCTATGACTAGGTGATATCAGATATCGACTTCGAGTAATGGTTAGAGGCAATGAAGTCAGAAATTGACTCAATGCATTTAAACCAAGTCTGAACCTTTGTAGATTTACCAGAAGGTATAGTACCTATTGGATGTAAATGGATCTACAAGAAAAAGATTGGTGTAGATGAGAATATGGAGACATTCAAAGCTAGATTAGTGGCAAAAGGGTATAGTCAGCACGAAGGCATTGACTATCAAGATACCTTTTCGCCAGTAGCTATGCTAAAGTCCATCTGCACATTGCTTGCTATTGCAGCCTATTTTGATTATGAAACATGGCAAATGGATGTAAAAATGGCATTCTTAAATGGACACCTTGAAGTAGATATCTATATGGAACAACCGCTAGGTTTCACACCCAGTGATGCTGATCACAAAATATGCAAGCTGCAAAGATCCATATATGGAATTAAGCAAGTATCTCAAAGTTGGAATACTCATTATAATGATGTAATCAAATTATTTGGTTTCATGAAAAATGAGAAGGAACCATGTATTTTCAAAAAGGTCAGTGGGAGCGTCATTGTCTTCCTCGTACTGTATGTGGATGATATCCTCCTTATTGAGAATGATATTCCCATGTTGACCATAGTTAAAATATGGTTATCAAAAGAATTCTCCATGAAAGACCTAGGAGATGCATCCTTCATTCTATGAATTAAGGTTTATAGAGATAGACCGAATAGGATGCTAGGTCTTTCATAGAAGATGTACATAGAGAAAGCGCTAAAAAGGTTTAGCATGGAAAACTCCAAAAGAGGTTCGGTACCCTTCAGACGACATTCATCTCTCCAAGAATATGTGCCCTAGCACATCTGAGGAGATTGAATGCATGAGCAAGATCCCTTATGCTTCAGCAATAGGAAGCCTCATGTATGCATGTTATGTGCACGACCTGATATAGCCCATGCTGTGAGTGTTACGAGCAGATATCAGTCGAATCCAAGCAAAAAATACTGGACTTCTATGAAATATATCCTTAAGTACTTGAGAAGAACTAAGGATATGTTGCTGATTTTTGGTAATGGAGAACTCCAAGTCCAGGGGTATATAGACTCGAATTTTATATCCAATATAGATGATCGAAAGTCAACATCTAAGAGTCTATTTGTGTGTAATGGTGGTGCTATCAATTGGAAGAGTTTCAAGCAGACAATGATAGCAGATTCTACCATAGAAGTAGAGTACATCGCTGCATTAAAAGCTGCGAAGGAGGCATTCTGGTACAAGAAATTTGCCATCAGATGTCATTCCTCTCTACTGTGATAACAATAGTGCCATAGCTCTTGCTAAGGAGTCAAGGTCTCACCAGAAATTGAAGCACATCGAGTGACGATATCATCTCATCCGCGATTATCTCGAGAAAGGTTATGTCGAGATCAAGAGAGTCAACTTCACAGACAATGCGGTAGATCCACTCACAAAATTGTTGGGCTAGCAGAAGATCGAAATCCATCTTGAGAAGATGGGACTTAGATTTATAGCCAATTGGCTTTAGGTCAAGTAGGAGTTTGTTAGATATGTGTGCCCTAGAAGCCAAAATTGGCTAATACTTGTAATACACATCCAAGGGCAAAATTATAATTTTAACTATAAATAATAAAATTGATTATTTTCTATCACAGTATGTATTTGAAAGTTTCTGTGATACATCCCTTGAGTTAATGGTAATGATAGTTCATATTTTCAAAAGTTAAAAATTTAAGACATGAATATTCATTATTAACTCATAAAATGCTTTCGACCGTAGGATCATCAAGAGGATGGTGAATGATTTGGAAGGTTGGTGTATGATTGCTTTTTTTATGATAGATGAGCCTTGAGTCTATAGTGTAGAGACACTAGAGCGAGAGTATAGATACTCATTAGAGAATGAGGGCAATGAGCACGACCACCTTGAGCAGTCATCAGAAAGTCTATCTTCTCGTCAATGACTGGCTCAAAGTTGTAGTGCTGTGTCTTGTTCTTTGACCTAAGGTGCATCGACAGTTCACCTTGAGGGTGTTATAGTTTGACTATACCATAACTCAATTTTCTAGCCATTCGAAATCCTAAGGTGTATGTCGGCTACAGCATGTTCATTGTAGAAATTGGATTGTACTAATAGGAGATTTATCTACCTTGGTAGATGAGGAGCAGCCCTATGATGATCATGAGAATCAAGTCCATAAGCCCATAGCCATATAGTAAAATGATAGAAAGAGTTTCTATTAGAGTTTTCACATTAGACTTGAATCGAATGATTAATTCATATGACCAAAATTAGGATTTGATGAGATCACCTTAACCCTAATCCGATTGGAGCTCAAGATGGAGGAACTTAATCTTATAGGTAACTGCACTGATAGGTTCATCTATAGTTCTGATGGGTTGCCACTATATGCTGCTAGGTGTCACTGATGGATTTTGAGAGCAATTAGAATAATTTGAATGATCAATCATACTAGTTGTCTGAATCAGAAAAGTTCTGATCCATCGAAAGGTATTTCGATGATGGCAATGATAGAGATCATGACATATCCCATTACCGTAAGCAATTGAACCTAATTGGGTCACACAATCAAGGGTTTAGATCTAAATATCATCAATTGGACTAATCCAGTTCAATTGATTTGAATAAGATTAAATTAGGTTCAAGAAAATCAAGCTAGCACATGATTGAGCCTGATATTCTCCTTCAACAATCATTAAAAGTTATTTGGACTGAGCCAAATATGTTTGGAATCACTCAAAAATCTATACATGGTCTGACTGGAGCTTGTCTAGATCAGAAAAGGGTTATCTTAATTTATAAGATAAATTTGAGATAATACTTACCATTTTCTGTCACCTGCTAAATCTTATTCTTTGACTTTGATCAAACAGTCAGCTTTGACACTTAGATATCTGCCTATATGTCATGCACCCATAGGAGAGTAGATGGGGTTTTGACCCCCTACTAAAAGGAGGAAAAGGAGGGGGCACACACCGATGCATGTCGGTGCATGCTTAGGGAGGCGTGCGTCCAAAGAGGATAAAGATTGGAGTCCCATATGGATGGGACTCCAGTTGGTTCATCCTCTCTACTTGGGTGGCGCCAAAGATTCTTCTTTGATCAGTCTTGGTGCCACCTAAGGAGGTTTGTAAGGAACTCTAATCTGATTGGATCAGATGATGTCATTTCATCAATCAGATTTAGATCTAATTGCACAAAGAGCCATGATTGGTCGGGATGATGTGGCACTGCATGGTACAGCAGGGTCTATACAAACCCTATTTGCACCCAAGATTGAGAGCTTCTGCCTTTTGCCCATGCACATAGACCCTCTCCCTCCTTCTCCATGCCTCTTTTAGATTCTCTCTCTCCTCTCTATGCCCAAAAAGTTTTGGGCTTCAGTTTGGTGCGATCCAAGCAAGAGAAAGGCAATAAGAAAGCAAGAAGGCAGCATTGTTGCAAGAGACAACACCCAATCTTCAAAAAGTATTTTGAAGATCTTCAAGATCAGATCCAGATCTGATCTTTGGAGTATAGATTGAGAAGGAGAAGATCTCTAGATCTTGCTCTAGTGAATACCGGTAGAGGCTAGGCACTTGCATGGCTACATCCAGATCTTCAGACAAACATCAGGATCATCATAGGATAATAAGATCACCCACAATAAGGAATAATTAAATTAGATTTAATTTATTTTTTTTTATTTTATCAGATCAATAAAATTAGATCTGAAGAGTCTTAGATCTATTTTGAATGTAAGAGAAAACTTTTAAAATATCCCTCTTGATCTAATCAGATCTGAACGAACTTGATCCGAGAAATAGAATTTTTCCTTCATGGAGATACGAGTCCTGGTCTCACTAGGACTCCTAGTTTAACTTGGTCCTACTTGATCCTTGGATTAAATTAAATTAAATTTTAATTAATCTAATTACATTATATCTTAGTCTAACTAATAACCTAATTAAATCAAATTAAATTAGATTTAATTTTGATTTAACATTTTAATCAAATTAGAAATTAGGTTGATATAAGTCCTAATTGAACCAGGACAAGTTCTCTTTTGCAATTTGGTTATCCAATAAATCAATTGGACTTGATCCAATCAAGTCCAAACTAAATATAATTTAATTATATTTAGTTAGACTTAATCTCAATTCTCTAGTTTAATCAAATTATGCCAATTAGTAATCGAATTAATAATCGATCCTCCTGCAATACTTGCACTAGGTCAAACATTATGTGTATGACTCCATATATCCAAATCTAAATTGATAGAATAAGAATAAATTTTTATATCAATCAAAGTGACCATCTAGCAATGATACCCGACAACCAGAAAGGTTGAATGTGTAGAACAACATCCTTAGAACCCATGTGGATATAGTTTTTGTATAATTTATCTCCTTGATCAAAATGCTCATAGGATACCTCAGAGTTTAACTATCAGCCCTAATTAGGTCATCCATATTATATTTCAAAATATTAAATCCATCCTATGGATTATCCTGGCCAAGGTTTTTGCTATATTGAAATATAGTGATTCATTCTTTTCCAACTCTTGAAGTGGTCAATCCCATCTTGATCACTCACCATCTTCGCAAGTACTTAACTGTATTCAAAAATCTTTCATCATTGACTTAAAAATTTAGTTAGTCCAGTACCAAAGCATAATGATTTGCTTGCAAGCCACTATGGTGATCTCAGGTCTAAGGGACATTTATACCTATATCCCATCAGACCAATTTTCGATAGCAGAATACTCTAGAGTTGGTCACATTCAATGATGACCTATCCATACATCTTACTTGTATGCCATACCCGTATCTTCATACTTCTTAGTTAAGAGGACAACCAACCTATATGACATACAACGATCTATGCTCGATAAATACTATCATCCTAACTAATAATGTATCATTTGATCATGAACAGTTTTAAGGACTAATCGATAAATCTTCTCTTTATCAAAACTAAATAGTCCTAAGGACTTCATCACAATAATGAAGTTTATTATAAGATGTATACCTTATGATGAAAATGCTAAAATAAATATTTTATTTATTAATAAATTAATTATAATTATAAGATAGCTCAATCATCAATAAACTGACGATTGGCTTTGAGACACATTTTTCAATAAGGATTCATTGAATAGCTCTTAAACTATATTTTTGCTTAAATGATATGTTATTAATAGAATGATAACATTTATTAAGTTTAGGTCGCTGCATACTATATGGATCGGTTATCCTCATAACCAAGAAGTATGGAGACACTGGTATGGCTTGTAGATGAGATATAGGAGTACATCATTACTAAACAATGACTCAGCTACAGAGCACTTTGCTATCAAAAGCACCTCGTGAGGGCTATGAGCATAAGTATCCCTCTGATTTAAGATCACCATGGTGACTTGTAAGCAACTCATTATACTTTGATACTGAATTATTTATATTTTTAAAATAGTAATGGAAGGCTACTGGGCATAGTCAAGTATTTTCAAAATCTATGTGTGAGTCAAGATGGAATTGATCCCTCCAGATTATCGGAGATAATGTTTCGTTGTATTTTAATTCAGTAAAATCTTGGCTAGGATAATCCATGTGATTAGTCACTGGATTTGAAAGGTTAAAATACAATATGGATGATTGATTCAGGGTTTGATAGTTACTTTGAGGTTGTCCTGAGCATTGAGAATCAAAGAGATGAATTATGCGGTAACCATATGCCAAGGTTATTGAATGTTGCTTTGCAATCATTCAATCTATTTGGACAATGGTTATCATTACTAGATGGTTATTTCAACTAGTACAAAAAATAGTTCTTATACTACCAGCTTAGTATTCGAACCTATGGAGTCATGCACATAATCAAGCAACATAGAAAGGAATTGACCTAGTATTTGTGTTCAATTTGGAAGTAAGTGACATGATTGAATAAATAGATTTACTTAATTGATAATTAAGTTATAGGTCATATGGAATTTAACACTGACTATGTCTAGCTAGCACTGGGCATAAGGTGCAGGTTTAATTTCGAGGATGATTTTATCCTAATATCTTATCCAAGAAATTTTGAGAGATTGAATTCTAGTCTTGATTATTTTTGATTATATCTAATTAGGCTTGATTTAATTAAGACTAATTAGATTAATTATCTATGTTAGACTTGGACCTAAGTCCTAATTAGATTAGGATTGCTGATCTCTTCGAATTTTGTTCGAATTAGATTCGAATTGGATTTGATTGAGCCCAATTTGAACCAAATTGGAATTGGTCCATGGTGCATTTTTTTCCCTAGGACCCTCTCACCTTTTAGCCAACCAATGTGGTGGAGGGGTGGTGGAAATTCCGTCCCCTGCTCTTGTGCATGCATGAAAGAAAGAGATGCACAAGTTGGTGCCTCTCCTTCTCACATGTGTCTCTTAGTTGATAAGGATAATTCCAATTCAAATTTGATTTGAATAAGAGTCCTAATCAATTGGGCATTTGATCTGATTTTTGGGCATCTATTATAAGAAGGGATTGGTGCATCTTCACGTAACATATAGATTTAACTTTTAGCATGGAGGTAGATTCCCATTGGCATGGTGAAGGTCTTGGCTTGGAGTTTAATTGGCATGATCATTGCTAGCATGAAGACACCCTTACCAGGTACCGTAAGATCAGATCTCCACCCTCCCTTGCTTCCCATCTAAAGAAGCAACAGCTAAGGTCTTTGTCCCTCTCTCCTGTGGTGCTTGGCATGCATGCAAAGTAGAGGACCTGTACATCCAGTTCTTATGAAGCAACAGGTTTAATAAATTCCAGCAACCTTGATCTTAATTTTGCTACGCATCAAGGTAACTTATAAATGTTATGAAAAGTTTTAAATCAAAATCTATTCCCCTTCATCGGTTATCCAATCTTTAGATTTTTTCTTTTAGTAGGATCTCCCATCCTTCTCTAAGATACATGGGTATGCTCACAAGGATGTAGAGAAAATATTTCTCATAAGAGATGGAGAACATGGGGATGATCCCAAAACTATTGCAAGGTGATGTAATCATTCCATGATGCGATCAAATTATTTGATTTCATCAAGAACGAGGAAAAACCATGTATCGTTAAGAAGGTCAATGGGAGTACTTGACATTCCTCATATTATACATGGATGACATCCTCCTAATTTGGAATATTGTTCCCATAATGATCTTAGTTAAGGTCTGGTCATTAAAAAGATTATCAATGAAAGATTTAGGAGAAGCATCCAATATTCTAGGAATAAAAGTCTATAGAGATAGATCTAAAAGGATGCTTAATCTCTCATATAAAATGTATATAGAAAGTGTTGAAGGGTTCAACATGAAGAACTCCAAAAGGGAATTGTTATCCTTTAGACATGGAGTTCATATCTCCAAGATGGTGTGCGCTAGCACACCTAAGGGGATTGAGTATCCAATTCAAATTAAAGGCCTAATCCAATTCAACATTCATGGTTGGATCACTATTAAAGGTGAAGGGTAGAGGAGGTGAGAAGAAATAGGAGAAAAAATATGTGAGGCCCAACCTAGTATATTGTTCGGTCGGCATTGCTTTGAGGGTGGCATGGTGCTAGAGCAAAGCCCGAAGGCCTCCCTCTGCACCTTTCCTTTTGAGGGGGGAAGTAGTCAATGGACATAGGGGTGGATGGGTTAGGAGAAGGTATGGAGAAAGAGAGAGGGAGAGAGAGAGAGATGGGGGGGGAGGGAAGAGGTGGGGTGGATGGGGTAGGGGCAGCTGAGGGTGTAGTGGTGTAGGGAAGGGGAGGTGGGAAACAAGTTAGTAGCAAGGCTTCACTTGTTTGTATGTTTCTATGGGGGGTCCGAGAGGGGCTCAAATTGGTCATGGAAGTTTTGTACTAAATATTTTTGGAATCACAATGGTTGTATGAGTTTTTAATGGAGATAGGTGGAAGGGGTCCCATTGAATAAAACACAGTTTACATATTTGCTTTGACTTTTTAGAGAGAAGGGAATCATGGTGTAGAATACAAGGACAAGCTTGAGCAAATGCAAGTATTTTCATTTCATTATTTTGCTTTTCTGATGGGGGAAAGGTTATTGTATCCACTAATTCTAGTGGTTATTAGGAGAATGTTATTATTGAAACACATTTTGAGCAATGTTCCAACCTCTTGAGACCAACGCTCCATGAATTGAAGTATCCAAATTGAAAATTTGTAATTGTTTGATGTAATAGTAGTCAAACAGTAGGAGCAACTCATTTTGTTTTCTTGTTGCAAAAGTTTGGTGAGTTGAGTCATATTAAAATTGATCAAAAATATTAACCTTCTGATTCAGAAGGATGGAAAATTTAATTTGATTCTTTTCTAATAATAGGAATTTTTTATTGATAAAGCAATGGAGATGATTATTGATTCTTAGACTAATAAGGACATGTCATTTTCTTTGATGGATCATCCTATTTTGGATTGTATGAAGCAAATTTTAGACAACTCCAATTTGAGGTCAACAAATTGTTGGTGTTTTGGTTGAACTAAGTCTTGGACTATTTTAGCATAGGTCTCTTTTCTTCTAGTTTTAGGTTATTACTCTTTCAATGTACAATACTCTACCTGATTAAATGAATTTGAAATTATCCAATGATAAAGAGTTTAGAAGTAAAATCATGCAGGAGGTTAAGTAGAGAAAGAATCTTATAAATCATAAAGAGTCCCATGCTTAAGCATTCACGTGCTAAAGTTGATAATTGATTTGGTTGATTATAATTTTTGTATTGATCAATTAATTAAGGGAAATTAATGTCATTGGCAAAGAATTGTGATATTCTTACCCAAGTTTAAGATGATGGTGTTCTTTTACAGAAGATGAAGAGTATCTGATTCAAATTATAGACAAGAAGGATCAAGCTTTAAGACATCAAACTTTTTCTTATATTAAGATTCAATGAGGTAATCACAATAAGAGGGAGACAACTTTAGACTCGAGGATGGGATGAGGGTAAGTTTTTGAAAAATGTGCCCCAAAGCCAATCGTCATCCTATTGATGGTTGAGCTATATTATAATTATAATTAATTTATTAATAAATAAAGTAATTCTTTTAATATTTTCATCATAAAGTTTTCATCTTCTAACGAACTCCATTATGGTGATGAAGTCCTTAGCACTATTTAGATTCAATAAAGAGAGGATTTATCAATTAGTCCTTAAAATAGTTTGCGACCAAATGATAGGCTGTTAATAAGAATGACAGTGTCTATCGAGCATAGATCGTTGTATGCCATATAAGTTGGTTGTTCTCTTAACCAAGGAGTGTGGAGATATTGGTATGACATATAGGTGGGATGTATGGGTATATAATCACTAAACATAAACAACTTTAGAGAATTCTGCTATCAAGAATGTCTTTGATGGTATATAGGTATAAGTGTTCCTTAGACCTAAGATCATCTCAGTGGCTTGCAAGCAACTCACTATGCTTTAGTGTCAGACTAACTGAATTTATAATTTAGTAACAGAAGGCTTTTGGGTATAGTGAAGTACTTGCGAAGTTGGTGTGTGATCAAGATGGGATTGACCACTTCAAAAGTTGGAGAAGAATGTATCACTGTATTTCAATATAGCAAAACCTTGGCTAGGATAATCCATGAGATGATTTTGATTTTTTGAAATATGATGCAGATAACCTGATCAGAGTTGATAGTTGAACTCTAAGATTTCCTATGAGCATTTTAGATAAGGGGATGAATTATATAGAAATTATATCCACATGGGTTCTAAGGATGTTGTTCTACACATTCGACCTATCCGACTGTCGGGTATCATTGCTAGATGGTTACTTTGATTGAAATAAAAATTTATTCCTATACTACTAGCTTAGGTTTAGACCTATGGGGTCACACACATTTGAGTTCATGAACCAATCAGATGGATCAACGATTGAGAATCATTCTAGGATTAATCGATCAATACGATTGATGTTTAACCTAGCATAAGTATTGCAGGAGGATCGATAAGCAAGTTAATTACTAATTCATAGAATTTGATTAAGCCAAAGGTCTAAGATTAAGTATAATTAAATATGATTTTATTAGATTTAGTTTGGGCCTGATTGGATGAAGTTCAATTGATTTATTGGATAAGCCAAGTGCAAGAAAGAACTAATCCTAGTTCAACTAGGACTTGGGTCAACCCAATTTTCTAATTTAACTAAAAAATTAAATAAAAATTTAATTTAATTTAATCTAATTTGATTAAGTCTTTAATTGGATTAGAACTTAATTTAATTGGATTAATTTACTTTTGGTTTGATTTGGTTTGAGAATCCCTATTTGACCAAGTCAAATATGGAATCCTAATAAGACTAGGATTCATCTTGCTTGTGCCACCTATATCCCATGCTCCCATTCCCTTTCTCTCTTGGTTTTGCATGAGAAATCTCCTCTCCCAGCAATCTCATGCATGCCCACCCCTCCCCTCTCTTTCCTATGTGAAAATTAGTTTGTGGACCAAGTCAAAGGTAGGTAGTTTGTTATGATTTTGGATTCTATGAGATAGAATCCTAACAAACCAAAACTCCTCCCATAAGATGCTGCCTACTCTCTATTTTCCCTTGCTCTTTTTGATAGAGAAAGCCTTTTTTTTTGTGTGCCTTCCCTAGTGGTCCATGGCTAAAACAAAGGAGGGAGCTCCTAAGTGTTAGGTGCCCCAAAAACTTACAATATATGTTCTTACCTTGTGTAGGAATTTGATCCAACAAAGAATCTTCCATATCACTTTATAAGGAGATCTTTTTAGGCTGCATTTTACACTAATTCTAGACCATCGAGAGGGCTCTTAGGCATGTAAAAAATTAGAGAGAGAGACCCTTGGGGTGTGGGGATCTCAATACACTAATCTAGGTGTCTAGGTGAGAGAAAAGAGAAGAAGATGAGGGTCTTCTTCTAAGGTTCTTTTGTTCTTCCTTTCTCCTCCTCTTTCATAGAGATTTTTTAGTATTGTTTCAGATTAAAAGTCTCATTCTTTCTTTTTGATTATTTCGAGTATCCAAATCTTGATGAAGAAAGCATTGGATCGACCATTGAAGAAGGATCAGCATAATACTAGCATATTGTTTTAATTTCCTACATCAGACTTCTAATTAGGGTTCGTAGGCTCGTGTGGACATCTCTTAGAGGCTGAACGTATGTATGGCTTGAAGCTTCATCCTTCAGCCTAGATTAGCAAGTTAGAATATCTAACTTGCATAGGTAATATAGATCTAATCTATTGTTACATATCTACATTAGATGTAGTGTAAATGCATGTTGATATGATCAACATATTTTTCTTTCTAATATTTTTAATTTTTGATTTAGTCTTATATTATGATCATACAATAGAATCATAGATCTAGGAGTCTTTTAATTTTTATGAATAACTTTTAATTTATTTTAATTTTTTACTGCCTGATCTTGAAAAAATTTCAAGATCTAGCCCTGAAACCCTAAACCTGGTTCCTTTAATTGGTATCAAAGCCTAGATTCATTATTACATGATTATTTTTATATATTTAGATTATTTCTTAAATTAGATCTAATTTATGATCTAATTATTAAATCTAAAATTAAAAATTATGATCACACGATTTGATTATAAGAATATCCCACTGTAGGATTTATCCCTAACAGTGGAGAGATTATCCTAGTTCGTGTAGATCTATTTTTTATGATAAATTTATTAGATATAATTTAATTTTATTTATAATTTATTATATTTAAAAGAGTTTTAAATCTAAAAAAAATATTTTGGATTGCATGGATGATTATAAGGTTATCCTACTATAAGATTTATCCCTTACAATTAAGAGGTTATCCTAATACGTGCTGACCTAAAATATTGATCATAAAATTTTATATTAGATCTAAGATATTTTATGATCTGATTAAAAATATTTTAATCTAATTTTAATCATCATAAATATGTTAGATTTGATTTAAGATAATTTATGATTGATTGGAGATGAAACTATTTCAATTACATGAACCTATTTAGATTAGATCTAAAGTAGTTTTATGCTCATCTTATTTGCATTTTGATTATGAATCAAATATGCAACTTGATTGTTAGAATTATGTTATAAAAATATTTTCCAAATATAAAAATTATTTTCAAAAAGTTGAACCCAAAGCCTCAGTCGAAAACTTAATTACGAGCTAAGAAATTATTTGATTAGGACCTAGGATTGTGAATTGAAGATCCTAAGACACAAATCATAACACATTGGGTTAAATAAGTTAGTGGAGATTTGTCCATTAATTGGGTTAGACCTAGGGTTAGATTAAAGAATGGACTTAATTAGAGAATTGACTAAATCTAATCAATTGTTGTCTTAGATTAGGTCAAGGATTCTCTAGATCAATTACAATTATTGAGTTGGTTAAGTCCATGCCTTTAATGGGATCCAAGATGGACTTGATTCTTGACTACGCAGTCTAGCATGAACTATTAGGTTGATCTAATCGAGACTAATTAAACCAGTTGGTGTCTAAGGTAAACCAGACTGGTGGTTTTTAATTGGTATCCAACTTACCTGGCCATTTCTGATGGTATCTAAGGCAAGCTTTGGCAGATCCTCCCACTGATCAAACTTACCTAACCTCCTGATGAAATTATGTTTTGATCGGATCACATAACTATTCGAGCTGACCCATGTCAGGTAGGTAAATTGGTATGACTAATTTTGATGCTCTTAGACCTGCCTTTTAATGGACTCCCTTAAACTGACTTGGTGAAGCTAGTGCGAGGATCATGACAAGCTGATTCATCTAACCTTCTCTCTTCTTTAAAATTAAATCCTCTAAAATTATTAGGTTCTTAAAATGAATTAGACATGATGATAACTAGATAATAGCATTCCATTAAGTGGGTGATAATAGATCCACCAGTTGGATAATCATTGGAGGCCCAAAGGCATGGTACTTATCGTCTAATGAAATTATCATTCATAATATGATTTCTTGGCCGCATCATTCTAAATGGTGGTTAGGTTGACCAACCAAAGTTGGGCTTAATCATTCATTGATTTGATGGATCAAGTATGGTCATGTTAATGGTTGGACCTAACCAGACCTTTTCAGTCGAGTCTAAAGCCTACTGATCAGGGACTAAGGCAAAATTAAACTACTAGAAATTATTTAGAAAAATAATTGGTTATGATCTTATCCTTAGATGTACATGGGTTGGCCAACTAAAGTTGGACTTGTGTGCAGTCTATGTCGATTCTAGTATCCACTAAGTAATTAGGATAATTCTTCGAATTAGAGGTAGAGGCTATCTTTTCGAATAAATTAATGAGAGAATCTTTTGATTAAAGTTCAAATCTTTAGGTTTAATGAATCAATTACTAATTAGATTTTAGTTTTTCTGATGCAGATATGGCCACTTCCCTATAGCTCTGATCATTGTTGGACAATGATAAGTTAGTGGGACCCAAGTTTGGTAGTTGATACCAAAAGTTGAAGATAGTCCTGAAGCATGAATGGATCCTATATATGTTGACGGATCCTGCACCTAAGGAGTCAATTCCCAATGCATGTGGAATAGTCAGAGATACTTACTAGAAGTGGCTCAGTGATCAAACCATGGTGCACTGCATTATGCTGGCTGCCATGAACGATGAGTTTAGTTGTAGATTCAAGATAGCTCAGCCAAAAGATATGCTTCAAGTGTAGGTGGATTCTTTTGGCACACTCGATGATGTTGAAAGGCACAAGACTAGTTGTGCCATTTTCAATGTCGAGATGCAGGATAGAGCCTCTATCACTAATTATGTATTGTACATGATCAAGCTGATAGAGTGATTGAGCAAGCTTGGCTTTTCTTTGCATAAGCAGCTTGGGAAAGATGCAATACTGAACTTACTGCCCAAGTTCTATCTTCCATTCCTCACTTATTTCAGATTGACAAAGTCTGAAATAGACTACCATGGATTACTGGGGTTGCTTCAAAATTTTGAGAAGGATCACCAACTCCACAAGGAGTCGGTAAACTTTGTGAGAGGTTTGTCTTCTAGTTCTCGACCCTTTAGGAAAAAAAGAAGAACAAGAAGAAGAAGGACAAGAAGGTGCAAGTTCAGGCTGGGACATCTATGTAGGGCTAGATCAAGAAGGTCAAGCCTGATAAGAGTAAAGCTGAATGCTTTTTCTGTAAGAAGCAGGGGCACTAAAAGAGAAACTATCCTCAGTACATTGCCTCCTTGGATCCGAATAGAAAGAGAAAGAAGCAAGCTGTTACTGGGCAAGGCATTTATATGATAACTCCTTGCAATTTCTCTATTTGTGATTATACTAACTAGGTATTGGATACCGGTAGCCCTTACCACATTTACAATTTCTTACAGGGGTTGCAGGTTAGTAGGAGATTCAAGCAAAATGATAGGTTCCTAAATGTTGGAGATGAAAGATCAGTACCAGTTCTAGCATTAGGAATCTTAAAATTTGTATTTGAGTCCCATATTATTATTCTTGATGATTGTCATTTCTATCTAAGTTTCTTTTTAAATATCATTTCTGTAGGTCTTTTGGCCAAAAATAATTATAAAATTTTAACAAAAAATGATTTTGTAATATCATTATGAATGGTGTTACTATTTTCTTTAGATATTTGAACAATGGTGTGTATATATTATCACAATCTATTAACATAGTCTATTCAACTTGCAAGCACCCTAGATTAGATAGTGTGTCAGATATCTACTTCTGGCACTGTAGGCTAAGTCACATAAACAAGAATAGGATAAGCAGGTTGACTCAAGAGAAAATCCTCGAAGTCAGTGATTGTGAATCATTTTCAACCTATGAATCTTGTCTTCTTGGTAAAATGACCAAGTCATGTTTTACTAGAAAAGATGAAAGAGCCATTGACCTCTTAGGTCTAGTACATACTAATGTATGTTGACCAATAAGCATAAGTGCCAGAGATGGATATTTCTGCTTCATCACTTTTACAAATGATCTATCTAGATATGGATATATCTATCTAATAAAATATAAACTGGAAAAGGTATAAAAACTCTTCAATCTGACCAAGAAGGGAAATACCTTTTCGGTGAGTTTCTCATATATCTAATAGAGAATGAAATTTTCTTCCAATAGACTTCTTCAGGAGCACCACAACATAATGGTAAGTCTGAAAGGAGGAATCAGACTCTATTAGACATGATCCAATCAATGATGAATTTTGCCAACAAAATGATATCCTTCTGGGATATGCACTCGAATCTATTATGGTATCAACTCACTCTGATACCAAACTATTGGGATATCAGCTACTCTTATACCACTTGTTAAGGATCTAGTACGAAATTATTATGACAGAAAGAAGGAAGAAATAAAATAAGAAAATAATCAAGTACGTGGATCAGCCTAAAGGCTTGCCTCCATGGGGTATGTAAAGCTTCACTTTGAAAGAAAAAAAATTGGTGCAAGAGGAGAACACCCACTCTCAACTCACCATATATAAATCTCTCTCAACTAAAAGCTATCCTCACAAAAGCTCTCTCAAAATCCCAAGGAGTCCCACAGAAGTTATAAGATACTCTACCCTCACAGCCTCCTCGCCTGATGCTATGCACCTGTTGCTTCTCTCTCTCATGGGCTGCACGTACTCGGTGCTCTGCCAAGATCCATCCGATGGTTGCCTGAGCCTCTTTATGTGCCTCTCATACCACATGCTCCACTACTTCTTTTGCTGCATAGCACCTC
This sequence comes from Cocos nucifera, assembly GCA_006176705.1. Lineage (NCBI taxonomy): Eukaryota > Viridiplantae > Streptophyta > Magnoliopsida > Arecales > Arecaceae > Cocos > Cocos nucifera. The sequence goes on along the minus strand of QRFJ01000713.1, from coordinate 405,878 downwards.
AGCTCTTTAAATAGTATGAAAATTCTCTTCTCAGTAGTTCACAGGAGTCCTAATAGGGCTCATTCTCCTAATATGAGTTGAACATATCTATGATGGAGTTTTGGAATATTTTTTGACATTCATATCATAACCGCAACCCTCTATGGCCCTTGAATCCTATGGTCCATGCGCAACTCTCATAGACCCTTTGGATTAATCACAATCTGTGTCTAAATAGAAAAAATCCCATCGTATTCTGTTTGCCTTCATCGATCCATCTTGGTTAGGGATCGAGCTGGCTCAACTGCATCTCGCCCAGACTCCTATTGTCATCTGCCTTAGAGAGCTCGCTTGGATATGGTTTGAGCTAGCTCAACAGCATATCAGAGCCAGACCGACTGCTGTGCTGAAAATTGATTCTCTTCTAGATGTTGGTCGAATTCGAGGCATCAATTAATAATAATCTCTATCTCAACTCGACATTCGGCGTCCACCTAACTTTGAGAGCTTATGATCCATCTCGCCTCCATATCCTGGGGCATGCCTACTGATCATGGATGAACAAATGTGGGAGCTGAGCCAGGCTGCTCGATTCCACCTCTATCATGGGTCGTGTCCATTTTGACCAATGATCTGCTTAAGAAATTCTCCTATAGTAATAGGAACTTCACTCTGCGACGTCACCTCTCATCCTCTCAAGTCTTCCATCTCGTGCCCGATCCATCTCCACCTAGAGCTCCATCTTGTACCAGGCTCCCTCTGGCTCCTGAAGCTCTGCCTCACACTGGACTTTCTATTAGATAGTAATGTCCTCTTATCTCTTCTTTTCCTCCAATATCATCCTATCACCATATATGATCTTCAGGATTCCATCACTAGCTATCAACCTATAGCCATTTAAATCCAGTCTGCTCAACGAGATAAGATTTCGCTTGAAATTGGGTATGTATCGGACCTCTCTCAATCTTCTCACTACACCATCATGTGTATTCCGGCTGACCATTCTGATGCCTCTAATCACACAGCTCGATCCATCTAGCAAATAAACAATGCCATCACTACTCTTCAAGGAGTCAAATTGCTTCTTTCTACAATAAACATGATATGTGCATGCAAAATCTAAAATCTACTATTGAAAAGAACTAGATACCTCATTAGATATCTCCAAGACATCATCATCTAACTCGCTACTAGCCATCGCTGTAGTAGCCCTCATTCGATCCTTGAGTTATGGGCAATCATTGACTCGATGCCCCAATTCATTGCTCTTGTAGCATCTGAGCTTGCTAGGATCCCTCATCTTGGACCTGGATCATCCTCCTCGCGATCCTCTATTGCTCCGTCTACTACCTCCTGCTTCTCTAGAAACCATCAAAACTAAGTAGCCACCATCTGAGCTCAAAGCTAGGTTCTTCCTCCAAAGAACCTCATTCTAGACTATCACAATAGTGATCTCGTCCATCTTGATGGTACTCTTTTCTACTAGAAGAGCAGTCACCAAGGACACATACGAAGGAGGGAGCGACACTAGCAAGACTAATGCCCTGATCTTCTCCTCAACTTTTTCATCAATACAGAGGAGGTTGGTAAGGATCTTCTGAAAGTTGGATAGATGCTCTCACAGGCTCTAGCCTTCATCCATCCATAGCTGGTAGAACTGCCTCCAAAGGAATAGCCTATTGGTGAGCGACTTTGCCATATACAACTCCTCGAGCTTCGACCATAGCACCATTAGGGAAGTCTTATCTAGTACATAGATCACCACATCATTTGCTAGTTACAAGAGGATCGTGCTCAACTCCTGCATCTAGATCCACTTTCAATCCTTCACCTCTATGGTGGTTGGCATCTCATCATACAAGAGAGCATCGATCAATCCATGTTGGATGAGGACATCCTTTACCCTTATTTGCCACAAGAAGAAATTATCCTTCTTATCGAACCTATTGATCTCCACCTTGATTGTGCTTGTCTTCTTCATATTCTTCAATCTCTATCCACTACTACAATCTGCACTCCGATACTATCTGACTCTGATACCAATTATTCTGGTATCAACTTGCTCTGATACCAAACTATTGGGATATTAGCTATTCTGATATCGCATGTTAAGGATCTAGTACCAAATTATTGTAGTAGAAAGAAAGAAGAAGCCAAAAAGCTTGCCTCCATGGGACATGCAAAGCTTCACTATGAAAGAAAAAAAATAGGTACAAGAGGAGAACACCTACTCTCAACTCACCATACATAAATCTCTCTCAACTAGAAGCTACACTCACAAAAGCTCTCTCAGAATCCCTAGAAGACCCATAGAACCTACAAGATGCTCTGCCCTCACAACCTCCTCATCGAATGCTATGCATCTATTGCTTCACTCTCTCATGGGATGCACATACTCGGTGCTCTATCAAGCTTCTCTCGATGGCTGCCTAAGCCTCTCTACGTGCCTCTCATGCCCCATGCACCACCACTTCTTTTCCTCCATAGTACCTCAGCCTTCTAAATAGGATGAGAATCCTCTTCTCAGTGGTTCACAAGAGTCCTAACAGGATTCGTTCTCTTAATATGAGTCGAACATATCCTTGACGGAGTCTTAAAATATTTTTCGACCTTCAGATCATGACCACAATCCTCCATGGCCGCTAGATCCTATGGTCCACATGCAATTCCCATAGACCCCTTGGATTAATCATAATTCGAGTCCAAATAGAAAAATCTCCATCAAGTCTATTTGCCTCCATCGAGCTAGCTTGACTACATCTCGCCCAGACTCCTGCTGTCGTCTGTCTGAGAGAACCGACTAGGATGTGGTTTGAGCTGGCTCATTCTCAATCCAAGTTGGCTTGACTACATATCAAAGTCAGTCCGATTGCTGTGTTGAAAACTAATTCTCTTCTTACTGTGGATCGAATTCGAGATGTCAAATCCTAATAAAATAGACTTGCTATCCATTAAATAGTGTTCCGAATAAGTCTATAGTTAAGATTGCATATGAGATTTGGATAGGACGTAAGCTAGCACTTTAACACCTTAGGGTTTTGGGGTACCTAGTTTATGTCAAATGGTTAGTTACAAATAAACTTGGACCTAGGTCTAATAAGTGCACCTTCATAGGGTACCCAAAAGAGACTAAAGGATATCTTTTCTATCATGTTGATGAATAAAAGGTGTTCGTTAGTCTCAAGATAATCTATTCAGAAAAAGAGTTCCTTGATGAAGGAACTGTTGCCTCTAAGATTGAACTTGATGAAGTTCAACAGGTAGAAAGACCAACACCTGTAGCTGAACCTGAGTTGGATTTGATTAGATCAGATCTAGAGCCCAATGTACCTACATTATTAAGGTGATCCGATAGAGTACCACATCAGCTAGATAGATACTATAGTTTCTTAGTTAGAGATGGTGATCCCAACGAACTCGATGAGAATGATAAGGATCCAATCACCTATATGGATGCAATGCAAAGAGATAATTTCAAGAAATGGCTCGATGCCATGAAGTCTAAAATGGAGTTAATAAAGGTCAATGATCTATGGATATTGGTTGACCCATCCAAAGGATTTAAACCCATTGGATGTAAGTGAGTCATCAAAAGAAAGAGGGGCACAGATGAAAAGATGAAGACCTATAAAGCCCATCTGGTTGCCAAGGGGTATCATCAACATTATGGTATTGACTATGATGAGATGTTCTCTCCTTTGGCAATGCTCAAATCCATTCGGATAATGCTTGCGATAGCTATCCATCTAGATTATGAGATCTGGTAGATGGATATGAAGATAGCTTTCCTGAATAGAGAGCTGACCTTAGAGGTGTATAAAATACAACCTAAGGGATTCACATCCATAGATGAGTCAAAGATGTGCAAGCTTTAGAGATTCATTTATGGATTGAAGCAAGCATCTCAGAGTTGGAACATGCCTTTTCATAAGATGATCATAATGTATGGCTTCATTAAGAATGAAGAAGAGTCCTACATTTACAAATGGGCAAATGGTCTAGTAGAGGTATCTTTTATCTTGTATGTGGATGATATTCTCTTAATCGAGAATGACATCCCTGCACTATAGGGAATAAAAGTTTGGTTGTCATCTCCATTCTCCATGAAGGACTTGGGTGAAGCATCTTACATCCTAGGGATGAAGATCTATAGAGATAGATCTAAAAGAATGCTTGAATTATTTTAGTCCACGTACATAGATACTGTTCTGAAAAGATTCAGCATGAAGAATTTCAAAAATGACTATCTTTCGATAGGCCATAAAATTTCTCTCTCTAAGAAGGATTGTCCGACAACTCGTAAAGAGAGAGCATATGAGTAGAGTCCCATATGCTTCGATAGTAGGATCTATCATGTATGCCATGACATGTACAAAACCAGACATAGCATACTCTTTAAAAGTAGTGAGTGTTAGGAATTGTGTCCAAAGCCAATCATCAGCCTGTTGACGGTTGAGATATTATAATTGATTTACTAATTAATGAAAAATATTTTTGCATCCTTTTTCATCACAAGTTTACATCTTCTAATGAACTCAATTATTGTGATGAAGTTCTTAGGACTATTTAGTTTTGGTAAAGAGAGGATTTATGGATTAGTCTTCAAATTTGTTCACGATCAAATGATAGGCTGTTAACTAGGATGACAACATCTATCGAGCATAGGTCGCTATATGCCATATAGGTTGATTGTCCTCTTAACTAAGATGTATAGAGATACTGGTATGGCATACAGGTGAGATGTATGGATATATCGTCATTGGAGGTGACCAACTCTAGAGCATTCTGCTATCAAAAATATCTTTGATGGGATATAGGTATAAATATCCCTTAGACCTAAGATCACCTCAATGACTTGCAAGCAACTCACTATGCTTTGGTACCAAACTAACTAAATTTTTAATTCAATAATGGAAGGCTTCTGGGCACAGTCAAGTACTTGCAAAATTGGAGTGTGATCAAGATGGAATTGACCACTCCAAGAGTTGGAGAAGAATGTATCACTGTATTTCAATATAGCAAAACCATGGCCAGAGTAATCCATCAGATGGATTTGGTATTTTAAAATACAATGTGGACAACCTGATCAGAATTGATAATTGAACTTTAATGTATCCTATGAGCATTGTGGTTAAGAAGATGAATTATATGAAAACTATATTCGAATGGGTTCTAAGGATGGTGTTATACACCTTCGACCTATCCAACTATCGGGTATCATTGCTAGATGGTCACTTTGATTGATACAAAAATTTATTCCTATACTATCGGCTTAGGTACGGACCAATGAGGTCACATAGATTAGAGCATATGATATGATCGGAAGGTTGATTAATGATTAATAATCGTTCTAGGATTAAACAATCAATATGATTGATATTTAACCTAGTGCAAGTATTGCAGGAGGATCGATTAGCAATTGGATTGCTAATTGGCTTAATTTGATTAAGCCAATAGGCTAAGATTAAGTCTAATTAAATATAATTTAATTAGATTTAGTTTGAGCATAATTGGATCAAGTTCAATTGGTTTATTGGATAAGCCAAGTGTAAAGAAGAACTAGTCCTAGTCTAACTAGGACTCGGATTAACCAAATTTTTTAATTTAATTAGAAAATAAATCAAAATTAAATCTAATTTAATTAAATATTTAAATGGTTTAGGATCTTATTTAATTGGGTTGGTTTAATCTTGATTTTATTTGGTTAAAAGATCTTGTTTGACCAAGTCGAAATAGGAGTCCTAGTGTGACTAGGACTCCCTATCTCCTTGCGCCACCTTAGTTCCAATACCCCCCATACCTATTTTTTAGGTACTTTTTATGGAAAATCTCTTTCTTCCCAAATGGTGGAGCCATCAGCTAGAAGAATTCCAAGCAGCATACTATGGTACTCTATTTGCGAAATAGAGTACATCGCAACATCAGATGCCACGAAGGAAGCTGTGTGGTTAAGAAAGTTCATTACCAAGGTCGGAGTAGCATCCTTCCTAGATGGTCCAGTCCTGCTCTACTGTGATAGTACTGGTACCGTAGCTCAAGCAAAGAAATCGAAAGCACACCAACGGACGAAGCACATTCTGTGCCACTTTCACCTGGTTTGGGAGATCATAGATCGAGGTGATGTCGATCTTCAGAAGATCGATAGAAAGGAGAACCTGGCCGACCCCTTCACTAAAGTCCTAGCGATAAAGGAGCTCAACAATCATAAGTTGAAGACGGATATTAGATATTGTATCGAGTGGCTTTAGAACAAGTGGTAGTTGTTAGAAAAAGTGTCTATAAGTCAATCATCACCTTATTGATGGTTGAGCTTTATCATAATTATATTTAATTTATTAATGAATAAAATATTTTTTTTAGCATTTTCATCATAAAGTTTTCATCTTCTAATGAGCTCCATTATTGTGATAAAGTCTATAAGACTATTTAGATTCGATAAAGAGAGGATTTATCAATTAGATCTTAAAATAGTTTTTGACCAAATGATAGGCTGTTAATAAGGACGATAGCATCTATCAAGCATAGATCATTGTATGCCTTATAAGTTGGTTGTCCTCTTGACCAAGGAGTGTCGAGACACTGGTATGATATACAGATGAGATGTAGGGTTACATGATCACTAAATGTGATCAACTTTTGAGCATTCTGCTATCGAGAATGTCTCTGATGCGATATAGGTACAAGTATTCCTTAGACCTGAGATCACCTCAGCAGCTTGCAAGCAACTCACTATACTTTGGTACCAGACTAACTAAATTTTTAATTCAGTAGTAGAAGGCTTCTAGGCACAGTCAAGTACTTGCAAAGTCGGTATGTGATCAAGATGGGATTGACCACTTCAAGAGTTGGAGAAGAATGTATCACTGTATTTCAATATAGCAAAATTTTGATTAGAAAAATTCATGAGATGGATTTGGTATTTTGAAATATGATGTGGACAACCTGATCAGAGTTGATAGTCGAACTTTGAGGTGTGTTACAAGCATTTTAGTTAACGGGAAGAATTATATGGGAATTATATCTACATGGATTCTAAGGATATTATTCTACATATTCGATCTATCCGGCCATCGAGTACCATTGCTAGATGGTCACCTCGACTGACATAAGAATTTATTTCTATGCTACTGACTTAGGTTCAAACCTATGGGGTCATACACACTTGAGTTCACGATTCGATGGAATGGTTGATCAACGATTAAGAATTGTTCTAAGGTTAAATGCTCAATATGATTGATGTTTAACCTAATGCAAGTGTTGTAGGAGGATCGATTAGCAATTTGATTGCTAATTGACTTAATTTAATTAAACTAGATGGCTGAGATTAAGTTTAATTAAATATAATTTAATTAGATCTGGTTTGGACTTGATTGGAGCAAGTCCAATTAGTTTATTGGATAAGCCAAGTGCAAGGAAGAACTAGTCCTAGTTCAACTAGGATTTGGATCAACCCAATTTTCTAATTTGATTAAAAAATTAAATTATAATTAAATCTAATTTAATCTAATTTAACTAAGTTCTTAGTTAGGTTAGGATCTAATTTAATTTGACTGACTTACTTCTGGTTTGATTTGGTTTGAGAAATCATATTTGACCAAGTCAAATATGGAATCCTAGTAAGACTAGGATACATCTTGCTTGCTCCACCTATATCCCACACACTCATGTCCTTTCTCTCTTGGTTTTTGGTGAGAAATCACCTCTCCCAAAAATCTCACGCACGCTCACCCTTGTCCTCTCTTTTTTTTATGGAAATTAGTTTGTGGACCAAGTCAAAGGTAGGTAGTTTGTTATGATTTTGGATTCTATGAGATAGAATCCTAACAAACAAAAACTCCTTCCATAAAGTGCCACCCACTATCTATTTTCCCTTGATTTTTTTGACAAGGAAAGTCCTTCTTTTTGTGTGCCTCCCTGGTGGTCCACGGCAAAAACAAAGGAGGGGGTGCCCTAACAACTTGCCATATATGATCTTACCTTGTATAGGAATCTGACCTAACAAAGACTCTTCCATATCTCTTTATAAGGAGGTCTTTCTGGGCTGAATTTTGCACTAATTCCAGATCACTGAGAGGGCTATTTGGCATGTGAAAATCAAATAGAGAGACCCTTGAGGCATGGGAATTTCATGGACACCAATCTAGGTATCTAGGTGAGAGAAAAGAGAAGAAGAAGTTGGTCTTCTTCTAGGGTTCTTTTGCTCTTTCTTTCTCCTCCTCTTTCATAGAGATTTTCGAGTGTTGTTTCTGATGAAAAGTTTCTTCCTTTTTTAATTTTTTGGAGTATCCAAATCTTCAAGAAAAAAGTATCGGATCGACCATCGAGGAAGGATTAGTACAATACTAGCATACTGTGTTGATTTCCTGCATTGAACTTCTGATTGGGGTTCGTGGGCTCGTGTGGACATCTCATAGAGATCGAATGCATGTATAGCTTGAAGCTTTATCCTTCAACCTAGATCAGCAAGTTAGAATAACTAACTTACATAGGTAATATAGATCTGATCTATTATTACATACCTGCATTAGATGTAGTGTAGATGCATGTTGATATGATCAACATATTTTTCTTTCTAATATTTTTAATTTTTAATTTAATCTCATTCTATAATCATGTAATAGGATCTTAGATCTAAGGGTTCTCTAGTTTTTATGAATAAATTTTGATTTATTTTAGTATTTTGCTACCTGATCTTTAAAAAAATTAAAGATCTAGACCTGAAACCCTAGATTTGGTTCCTTCATAAGTATCCCTAATGTATGGAGTAACAACCATGTAAATTTTGAGGACAAAATTTTTATGATGGAGAAGAATATGAGGCCCAACTTGGTCCATTGGTCGACTGACTATGCTTTGAGTCTTGATCTTTAGGCTCGATCTAGTGCTAGAGCAAGGTTTGAAGGTCTATTCCCCAAAAGATCGAGGCAAAGCCCCTACTCTACACCAATAAGGTGGTTGACTTTGTCTTCTCGAACTCCAATAAGGTGGGGGATTCTATGGCTATTAAATTCTCGCTCCCCTATGATGCATTGTATCCCCACCATTGGCGAGCAACTCTTTATTTTCCTTTTCTTTTTCAAATTGCCCATGCTGCCATGTGCTATCTTGATCTCCATCTTAATGGAATGGTGGGACCCCGGCCACCGGTGAGTGAGCTAGAGCCAAAATCGATCAATCATCATACCATCCATAATTTCCCCCATTTGGCCTATTTTTTCCAACCTTTCTCTATTCAACGACTACTATCACCTACTGCCAACCATCCAATCGTGCTTGTCGTACCACCATAATGTCACACATTTTCTTTCTTTTCCTCTTCCCCTTAAGAAGACAACCAGCTTTGACATAAATAAAAATAAGAAAGTTGGAATCCATGTCCCTTGTTTTTTTTTTTGTTTTCCCTCATGATCTCTCTCTCTCTATCTATCTCTTTCTCTTTTCTCTTCATGTAATCTAAGAAAACCTTGGTAGCAGATCCCTACCTTTCTCTCTTATGATTGGTGGACTGCAACAACTAGTCACTCCTAATTTTCTCTCTTCCTTCCTTGCAACCTTGATCAACTCTAGTAAAAGGATAACCACTCTTACGGTCGTGCAGCATGTCGGCATCTAGGTCTTGCCAGGTATAATGGACTTCATCATCATCAACCTATATTATTTTATCCAAACACTAACTTGATCCTCTTGTGATGATTTGGCTAGTTGGACTACCTAATTAGATTGATCCAGGCAATTGGACAACAACACCTAATCAGCCCAATTATCTTCCTCCTATTTTTCTTAAATTTTTCGTACCTTTTCTAATTATTAAACTTGATTTTGGGTTAAGGTGCAATCATTTAGAAAGAAGAAGTCTGTCCAAGTAATATTTTATTATAGTTGTTAAATCAAAAATATTGAGTGGAAATTTTAATGAATTAATTTGGTTTGTTTATGTACTCATAGGGATAAGTAATTATTGGTGCAGAAATTTGTGAGGATGCCGGAGGTAGCTGGAGTTAAAAAGGTGAGGCCACCGACGAAACTTGCAAAATAAAATCCAAACTGAAGGTGGATGGCTCTAACAGGATCCTCCGATGCTTAAGTCAGTTCTTTGGCCAACTAGAATTGAGTGCTCAGAAAATAGAGAAGTAGAGAGATGGAAAGAAGAAAAGAGCTTGGAGAAAAACATATCTAGAGGGTTCCTTTTATAAATAGAGCATGTAACAAACTGATAGTGACAGCTGCAACCATCTGATAGTGGACCGCTTAGGCCACATGGAGTTTATCATGGAGGATGAGTTATTGTTTGTCGTGACTTGTTGGCTATTAAGATCCATTTGTTGGAGTTCGGATGTAGGTTGAGGACTTTCGTATACATAGTGAACCTAAAATTGGCCAAGGTCTATAGGGGTAATGCCTAATGACTTTAAGAAATCAAGAAGCCTCCTGACTACCGTGTAGGTAGGTTCCCTTTAAAGTATCATATTCCATCCTTCGTGGAGTAGTTATCACGAGTCAGTAGTTTGATGTGGTCCAATCGGTGGTTTGATGAGGTCATTTTGGTGGTTCCAGCTGGCAGGCATAACACGGGATAAGTAGATCCCCAACTTGCTAGGAGAAGCTCATTTTGATGGTTAAATAAAAGAACTTTAGCTAAAGGAAGCACGTGTTAGATATATGTGCCTTAGAAGCCAGAATTGGCTGACACTTGTTGTACACTTCTAAGGGCAAAATTATAATTTTGACTATAAATAATAAAATGAGTAATTTTCTATCACAATGTATATTTAGTATCTATGATACATCCCTTGAGTTAATGATAATGATAATTCTTATTTTCAAGAGTTGAAAATTTAAGACATGAATTTTCATTATTAACTCATAAAATGATCTCGATCATAGGATCATCATGAGGATGGTGATTGATCCAAAAGGATGGTGTATAATCACTTCATTATAGTAGATGAGTCTTGAGTCTATGATGTAGAGACACCAGAGTAAGAGTATAGGTACTCGTTAGAGAACGAGGGCACTAAGTGTGACCACCTCGAGCAGTCATAAGGAAGTCTACCTTCTTGTTGATGACTGGCTCATAGCTGTAGTGGTGTGTTGGTTCTTTGACCTGAGGTGCATCGATAGTTCACCTTGAGGGTGTTATAGTTTGACTACACCATGACTCGATCTTCTAGCTATTCAAAATTCTAAGGTGTATGTTGGCTATAGCATGTTCATTGTAGGAATTGGATTGCACCAAGAGGGAATCTATCTACCTCGGTAGATGAGGAGCAGCCCTATGATGATCATGAGAATCAAGTCCATAAGCCCATGGCCATGGTAGAGTGAAATAATAGAAAGAGTTTCTATTAAGATTTTCACATCGAACTTGAATCAAATGATTAAATCATATGACAGAAATTAGGATTTGATGAGTTCACTTTAACCCTAATTTGATCGAGGCTCAAGATAGAAGAACTTAATCACACATGTAACTGCACCAAGAGATTCATTTTTAATTTTGATGAGTTGCCACATATACTACTAGGTGTCACTGGTGGATTTTGGGAGCAATTAGAATAATACGGATGATCGATCATTCTAGTTGTTTGAATCAGAAAAGTTCTGATCCATCGAAAGGTGTTTCAATGATGTCGATGATAGAGATCACAACATATCCCATTACCATATAGAACTGAACCTAACTGGATCATACAAATAAGAGTTTGAATCTGAATATCATCAATTGGACTAACCTAGTTCAGTTGATTTGAATTAGATTCAATTAGATTTAAGAAAATCGTGCTAGCATACGATTGAGCCTAATGTTCTCCTTCTACAATCATTAAAAGTTATCTCAACTGAGCCAAATGTGTTTGTGCTCACTCAGGTACCTTTACTTGGTCTGACTAGAGCTTGTCCAGATCAAAAAAGGGTTGTCTTAATTTATGAGATAAATTTGAGACAACACTTACAATTTTCCATCACCTGCTAATTCTTGTCTTTTGACTTTAGTCAAACATTGACCATTAACACTTAGACATCTATCCATGTATTATGCACCCATAGAAGAGCAGATAGGGACTTGTCCCCTTGCTATAAAGAGGAAAGGAGGGGGCCCATGCCTAGGAAGGACTCTAGGTTGCTTCTTGGAATCAAACAAGGTGGCGCCAAGGACTCTGCTTTGACCAGTCTTGGCACCACCTAAGGGTGTTTGAGAGGGGCTCTCATCTAATTGGATTAGCTGATGTCATCCCATAAATCAGATTTAGATCTGATTGCATGAAGAGATGTAATTGGTCGGGATGATGTGGCACTGCATGGCACAATAGGGACTATATAAACCCTGTCTGCGCCTAGCTTTAAAAAGACTTGTCCCTTTGCCCATGCCACATTGCTCTCTCCCTCTCTCCTCCATGCCTTCCTTAGATTCTCTTTCTTCTCTCTACACCCAAGAGGCTTTGGGCTCACGTTTGGTGTGATCCAGGCAAGAGAAAGGCGACAAAAAAGGAAGAAGACCACACCGCTGCAAGAGACGACATCAAATCTTCAAAAGTTATTTTGAAGATCTTCAAGATCAGACCCAGATATGATCTTTAGAAGATAGATCGAGAAGGAGGAGATATCTAGATCCTATCCAAGTGGATATCGGTAGAAGATAGATGATTGCATGGCTGCATTCAGAACCTCAGGCAATCAGCAGGATCATCATAGGGTAATTAGATTACCCAAGAACAAGGTATAAATTAAATCTAACTTAATTTATTTTAATTTTATTTTATTTTATTAGATCTATCAAATCAGATCTAAAAAGTATTAGATTTAATTTAGATCTAGGAGAAAAAAATTTTGAAATATACCTCTTGATCAAATCAAATCTGAACGAACCTGACTCGGAAAATAGGTTTTTTCCTTCAACTGGTACCAGAGCCAAGTTCCCATAAATTATTTACATCTAATTTTAATTTAATTTTAATCTAATAATTAGATGATTTTAGATATCACATGAGATGTGATTAGATCTAAAATTAAAAAAATTAAAATTAAATAATTTAGATCTAAGTTCTATAAGATGCAATACTAGTTGTAGAATAGAATTATGCTATGTATAGACTTGCATGATCATAATTTAATTTAATTAAGTTATAATTTTAGATTAATTTATTTATTATTTTTTAATATTATAAATATTATAATAAGATCTAAAAAATAAAAAATAAAATTATTTAATTTTTGATTCATATGAGATATGATGAATGCATGTTTAGACTAGTTGTAGAATAGTTCTACATAATTATCTAGAATAGAATTTATTTTGATGTGATCAATTTAAATTTAATTTTTTAGATAATTATGAGATAATTTAGATCTAAAAATATGCATGATATAATACATGAGATGTATGCAAAACATGTTTATAGTTAGATTAGTTTTTATATATGAGATATATGATATAGATCTAACTAGTTTTATAGCTTTTATATTTTTGATTAAGGCATTCCCCTTGGTCGTCCGATCATACGAACAAAGTATGGTTTAAATGCCCTCTCCTCCCATTCGATGGGATGTTCTTATGATGTGTAGGCGTGCTGCGCATTTAGCCTTAATCAGAAATCAAAAACTTATTTTCTACAAAATTCTAGATACTGAAATCCTAGGATTTTATTTACATGTTTATGAATCCTAAACTTAATTAAGAATTAAGATTATGAAATATATATTAGGTCTAAAATTGAGAATTTCAGATCTAAGATATATTCATAAAATTGGGTTCAGACTTGGATAGCTCAATTAGGTCTAAGTGGTTGATCAAACTGAATCAAGAGTTAGTTAGAGGGGATCAAGAGTGCTTAAATTGACCAGCCTAACAGGATTAAGTTTGGGTCAAGATCGAATCACATGAGTGATCGATCAAGCTAAGACCTAATTAGGCTCAGTGGTTAGAGTCTGGATTGTAGGCTAATCTGATTGGTTCTGGCTCAACAATTTGGTGTCTAAGGTAAGTTTGGCAGATATGATCGACTGATTTTTAATTAGGAGCTACTTGACTCGAATGCATTCTTGTCGAGTTAATGGCATATCCCTTCCACCGATCTCACTTACCTAGCCATATTTGTTGGCTCAGTTCCTAATCTGAGGTGGCTAATAATCTGAGCTAACCCATGCCACTAGATTAGTCATAATTGTTATGACTATGTCAAGTCTAGTTTAATGAGACCTAAATCAAATCTTCCTAAGAAAAGATTAAGTCTAAGGTCTTCCACCATTGTAGATGTGCTGGGCCCTTTCCGAGGTTGATTGTTCTCGGCTGGATTATAGTGGTTCAGTTGCACCAAAAAGATGCAACCATGTCTATTAGGCATTGGATGCTAAGGGCTGGAGGATGGATTGGGCTCAATATTTTGGATACGATGAGAGACTCAATTAGAAATCCAATCTTGTGCAAATGGTGGGTCTGACTTAACTAAGGAGTGGATCAATATTTCGGATATGGTGAGATTCATGAATTAGAGATCAAGTTTGGGTGCACCATGATTAGAGAATCATTGAACAAGAGTTGTTCACTCATTGGCTAACCCATCATCAATAACTGTTAGGTGAGGTGATGAGTCAGTTGGTGGGACCGTACCATCCACTAGAAATCATTAATCATGGAGTTTTTTACATCTCTAAAGAGGGAGTGTAGGAATCCAAAAAAATAGTAGAAACTAATTTGTTTAAAAATAAAACCCTAAATAAATTGTCAAATCTTAATTATAATATCTAACTAGAAACTTTGACTTTCTACAGAAAAATATCTACATCCAACCCACTAGCATGTATCCTGGACACCCATAAACTGACTTGACCTAATTACAAAGATTGGCTCTGAAACTTCAAAATCATTTTGGATTTTGAAAAGTTAACTCAAGTATTACACCAGGATCCTCCCACCTTACCAGCTCGTCCATCCACTGAATAGAGAGCATCTCTTGACAAGTTGATGGACGAAGATAACAATGCCAGATATTATATGTTGGGCTCGATGTCTGATGAGGCTCAGTGCCAACATGAAGATATCAAGACTGTCGGCTAAATGTTGGCTCACCTATAAGAGATGTTTGGTGAACAGAGTCGCGTAGCCAAGTATCAACTCACTAAACAACTATTCAAGGCTAAAATGCATGATGGACAGTTAGTCCAATATCATTATTTGATGATGATCAAGGACATGGAAGAGCATGAGAAACTCAGAGTGAAGTTGGACCTAGATCTATAGAATGATATAATTCTACAATCTTTGACTGATGCATATTGATAGTTCATCATGAACTACCATATGCATAAACTTCAAAATTTCCTGATCGAGCTTATGAACATGCTGGTTACTGCTGAGCTTTCTATGAAAGGTTCTAAAGGCTCAGTGCTTGCTATGGAATGGACTTCCTCCAAGAGAAAGTCTTTTGAAAAGAAGAAGAAGTCAATGAAAAGAAAAAAGGTGAAAGAAGGAAAGAAGAAAAAGGCAGAGTTGAAGAAGAAGGCTGTTGACAAAGAAAAGTATTTTCATTGCAACACTGATGGCCACTGAAAATGGAACTGCCATACTTACTTGGCCACCCCAAAGAATAAGAAGGAGGTAGGTCATTCTAGAGGTATGCTCATTGTTGAGTCTAATCTTATGATTTCTTCTGCATCAAGTTGGGTGATTGACTCTGGTTCTAGTGCTCATTTGTGCACTTCCATGCAGGGTCTTGAGGATAGCAGGAGGCTAAGGGATGGTGAGATAATCCTATGCATCGAAAATAAGCAAGAGTTATGCTATGGCCATGGAAACATATCCTCTTCGACTACCATCTAGTTTAGACTTAGTATTAAAGGATTGTTATTTTATGCCTGTAGCAAGCAGGAATTTGATTTATTTTTCATGTTTAGCACAAGAACATTATATAATTTGTTTTCTTAAGGACCATTGTAACATTCTTTATGAAAGAAATAAAATTGCAAATAATTTTCTTATTAACAGTCTTTGCCAGTTACATATTGGTGTATCTATTTTTAATATCGAGCAAAATGTGAATGCCATAAAAATAAAATGACCTAGGGATAGTCTAAATGATAGGTATCTATGGCACCTAAGACTAGATCATATAGCAGAAGATAGGGTTAACAAATTGAAAAAAATCGGGCTATTGAGTTCGTTGACTTTCGAGTCATATCCTGTTTATGAATCTTGTCTTAATGGCAAAATGACTAAGCTCCCTTTTATAGGACATGGGAAGAAGGCCACGGATCTTCTTGCCCTAGTACATACTGATGTGTGTGGCCCATTTGATGTACTGGCTAAAGGCAACTTTGTCTACTTCATAATCTTTACCGATGATTTATCTAGGTATGGGTATGTGTATCTTATTAGACACAAGTCTGAAGCTTTTGAAAAGTTCAAAGAATTCAGACATGAAGTAGAAAAGCAAACTGAAAAACCCATTAAGGTCCTTCGATCAGATCGAGGACGTGAATGTCTTAGTCGAGAATTTTTAGACTATCTCAAAAAAAATGGCATAATCTCTCAATAGACTCCACCTAGAATACCTCAACTCAATGAGGTTTCAAAACGGAGGAATCGGATCCTATTAGATATGGTCTGATCCATGATGAGCTTCACAGACCTCCCCAATTTTTTTTGGAGACATAGTTTCTTAACTGCAACATACTTACTGAATAGGATTCCTTCTAAAATTGTTTCTATCACACCATATGAGATATGGCATGGTAAGAAACCAAGTCTGAGTCATCTCAAAATTTGGGATTGTCCGACTCATGTCAAAAGACAACAAATGGACAAGTTAGACTTTAGTTCTTTTAGAGCTCGATTTATAGGATATCCTAAAGAGTCATTAGGATATCATTTCTACATTCCAAAAGATCACAATGTGATTGTGAGTCGATATACCATCTTTCTTAAAAAATATTTTATTCAAGATAGCGGCATTGGAAAGCAGATCAAGCTCGAGGAGAAAGTCTCACAAGAGCAACGAGCTAAGGACCAAATGGAACCAAATCAGGTTGAGCCAATACAATCACTACCTCCTCCACATCATAGATCAAAAAGGATTTTCTATCCCCCTGAGAGGTACTTAGGTACTATTTTAGAGGAAGTAGAGGAAACGTTCCTCGTAGGTAACGGGATTCATAGTGATGATCCCAAAACCTATAACGAGGCAATATCAGATATCAACTTCGAAAAATGGTTAGAGATAATGAAGTCAGAAATTGACTCGATGCACTCAAACCAAGTTTGGACCTTGGTAGATCCATTAGAAGGTATAGTACATATTGGGTGTAAATGAATCTATAAGAGAAAGATTGGTGTAGATGAAAATATAGAGACACTCAAAGTCAGATTAGTAGCAAAAGGCATTGACTATCAGGATATCTTTTCGCTAGTAGGTATGCTAAAATCTATCCACACGTTGCTTGCTATTGCAGCCTATTTTAATTATGAAATATGATAAATGGATGTAAAAACGGTATTCTTAAATGGATACCTTGAGGAAGATATCTATATGGAACAACTGTTAGGTTTCACATCCAGTGATGCTAATCACAAGGTATAAAAATTGCAATGGTCCATACATGGACTTATGCAAGCATCTCAGAGTTGGAATACTCATTTTAATGATGTAATCAAATTATTTGGTTTCATCAAAAATGAGGAGGAACCATATATCTTCAAAAAGGTCAGTGGGAGTGCTGCTGTCTTCCTCGTATTATACGTGGATGATATCCTTCTTATTAGAAATGATATTCCAATGTTGACCATAGTTAAAATATGGTTACCTAAAGAATTTTCAATGAAAGACCTAGGAGAAGCATCCTATATTCTAGGAACTAAGGTCTATAGAGATAAACAAAATAAGATGCTAGGACTTTCACAGAAGATGTACATAGAGGAAGTGCTAAAGAGGTTTAGCATGGAAAACTCTAAGAGGGGTTTGGTATCTTTCAGACATGATATTTATCTTTCCATGAAGATGTGCCCTAGCACACCTGAGGAGATAGAATGCATAAGCAAGATCCCTTATGCTTTAGCAATAGGGAGCCTCCAGTATGCCATGTTACATACACGACCTGATATAGCCCATGCAGTGAGTGTCACGAGTAGATATCCATCGAATCTTGGTGAAGAACATTGGACTTCTATGAAATGTATCCTTAAGTA
Source organism: Cocos nucifera (assembly GCA_006176705.1). NCBI lineage: Eukaryota > Viridiplantae > Streptophyta > Magnoliopsida > Arecales > Arecaceae > Cocos > Cocos nucifera. The sequence goes on along the minus strand of QRFJ01000713.1, from coordinate 387,724 downwards.
CTTGAGAAGAACTAAGGATATATTATTGGTTTTTAGTAATGGAGAACTCCAAGTCTAGGAGTATACAGACTCAGATTTTATGTTCAATAGAGATGATCAAAAGTCGACATCTAAAACTCTATTTGTGTGTAATGGTGGTGCTATCAGTTTGAAGAATTCTAAGCAGACAGTGATAGCAGAATTCACCATGAAAGCAGAATACAACACTACGTTAGAAGCTATCAAGGAGGCATTCTAGTATAAAAAATTTGACGTAGAGATTGGAGTGATGCCATCAAATGTCATTCTTTTATACTGCGACAATAATGGCACCATAGAACTTGCTAAGGAGCTAAGGTCTTACTAAAAATCTAAGCACATCGAGCGGTGATACTACCTCATCCATGATTATCTCGAGAAAGATTACGTCGAGGTCAAGAGAGTCGACTCCACAGATAATGCGGCGGATCCACTCACAAAGCCATTGGGCCAGCAGAAGATCGAAGCCTGCCTTGAGAAGATGGGACTTAGATTTGTAGCCAATTGGCTATAGGTCAAGTGGGAGTTTGTTAGATATGTGTGCCCTAGAAGCCAAAATTGGCTAACACTTGTTGTACACTTCTAAGGATAAAATTATAATTTTGACTATAAATAATAAAATGGATTATTTTCTATCACAATGTGTATTTAGTGTCTGTGATACATTTGTAGAGTTAATGGTAATGATAATTCTTATTTTCAAGAGTTGAAAATTTAAGACATGAATTTTCGTTATTAACTCATAAAATGCTCCCGACTGTAGGATCATCATGAGGATGGTGATTGATCCAGAAGGTTGGTGTACAATCACTTTTTTATAGTAGATGAGTCTTGAGTCTACGGTGTAGAGACATTAGAGCGAGAGTATAGGTACTCGTTAGAGAATGAGGGCACTGAGCGTGACCACCTTGAGCAGTCATAAGGAAGTCTACCTTCTCGTCGATGACTGGCTCGAAGCTGCAGTGGTGTGTCTGATTCTTTGATTTGAGGTGCATCGATAGTTCACCTTGAGGGTGTTATAGTTTGACTACACCATGACTCGATCTCCTAGCCATTCAAAATCCTGAGGTGTATGTTGGCTATAGCATGTTCATTATAGGAATTGGATTGCACCAAGAGGGAATCTATCTACCTCGGTAGATGAGGAGCAGCCCTATGATGATCATGAGAATCAAGTCCATAAGCCCATGGCCATGGCAGAGTGAAATAATAGAAAGAGTTTCTATTAAGGTTTTCACATCAGACTTGAATCAAATGATTAAATCATATGACAGAAATTAGGGTTTGACGAGTTCACCTTAACCCTAATCTGATCGGGGCTCAAGATAGAAGAACTTAATCACACATGTAACTGCACCAAGAGGTTCATTTTTAGTTTTGATGGGTTGCCACCATATACTGCTAGGTGTCACTGGTGGATTTTGGGAGCAATTAGAATGATTTGGATGATCGATCATTCTAGTTGTCTGAATCAGAAAAGTTCTGACCCATCGAAAGGTGTTTTGATGATGTCAATGATAAAGATCATGACATTTCCCATTACCATACAGAACTGAACCTAACTGGGTCATACAAACAAGTGTTTGGATCTGGATATCATCAATTGGACTAACCCAGCTCAATTGATTTGAATTAGATTCAATTAAGTTCAAGAAAATCATGCTAGCACACGATTGAGCCTAATGTTCTCCTTCTACAATCATTAAAAGTTATCTTGACTGAGCCAAATGTGTTTATGCTCACTCAATTACCTTTACTTGGTCTGATTAGAGCTTGTCTAGGTTAGAAAAGGATTGTCTTAATTTATAAGATAAATTTGAGACAACACCTACCATTTTTTGTCACCTGCTAATTCTTGTCTTTTGACTTTGGTCAAACGTTGACCTTTGACACTTAGACATCTGCCCATGTGTCATGCACCCATAGGAGAGAAGATAGGGGCTTGTCCCCTTGCTAGAAAGAGGAAAGAAAGGGGTGCATGGCTATAGAGGCGTGCGCCCAAGGATCGGGATTCCTAGAGTCCTATACAGATGGGACTCCAGGTTGCTTCTTGGAATCAAACTAGGTGGCACCAAGGACTCTACATTGACCAGTCTTGGTGCCACCCAAGGGTGTTGGAGAGGGGCTTTCATCTAATTGGATCAGGTGATATCATTTCATCAATTATATTTCGATCTAATTGCCCGAAGAGACGTGATTGATCGGGATGATGTGGCACTGCATGGCGTAGCAGGATCTATATAAACCCTATCTGCGCCTAACTTTAAAAAGACTTCTCCCTTTGCCCTTGCCACATTGCTCTCTCCCTCTCTCCTCCACACCTTCCTCAGATCCTCTCTCTCCTCTCCTTGCCCAAGAGGCTTTAGGCTCAAGTTTGGTGCGATCCAGGCAAGAGAAAGGCAACAAGAAAGGAAGAAAACAGCACTACTGCAAGAGACGACATCAAATTTTCAAAAATTGTTTTGAAGACCTTCAAGTTCAGATCCAGATCTAATCTTTGGTGGATAGATTAAGAAGGAGGAGATATCTAGATTCTGTCTGAGTGGGTACTGGTAAAGGCCAGGCGATTGCGTGGCTGCATCCAGAACCTTAGGCAATCAGCAGAATCATCACAGGATAATTTTGATTACATAAGAACAAGGTATAAATTAAATCTGACTTAATTTATTTTAATTTTATTTTATTTTATTAGATTTATCAAATTAGATCTAAAAAATATCATATTTGATTTAGATCTAAGAAAAAAGTTTTTGAAATATTTCTTTTGATCAAATCAGATCTGAATGAACCTGACTCAAGAAATAAATTTTTTCCTTCAGCACAACTAAAAGGAATGCATCCTAAAGAAGTCTGTCTGAAAGGAGTGTGACTGAAGGAGTCCATCCAAAAGGAGCACTATTGAAGGAGTCTATCTAGAAGGAGCGTTGTTGATGGAGTCCATCCGGAAGAAGCACATTGTCCGCAATATAGGATTTCAACTATCTTCCAAGGTTGTCGCTAATCAAGATCAGGAGGGCTAAACTTTTGTCCTGCCATTCATTTTAAGTTAAGAAGCAAGTTTAGATAAATAGTAGCTCACCTTTACTATTCAAGACTATCTGGCCAGACTTCAATAAATCTTCAATGAGTTCCACAGTATGGACTTATTGTTGAGAAAGTTGGTAGATTCCTTCGGAATGGGAGTCAGTGGCTAAGGACTTTGGCAGAGTTTATTTTATCCCCAGCACTTATTCCCCTGCTCACGAGTTTGAATTTTGAATGAAGGGAGTATAGAAAAATCATCACAGCCAAAATCTTTCATCATCTTCCCATGCTTGGAGAACAAAACTTTTTGGCTTTTCCAAACTAGCGCAGAGGTTTAATGCTGAATAACCTGAAAGGACTAATTCCCTTGAAAACTCATCTAGCATGGAGCGCAACATACAGTGCAATAATTATTTCGTCAGGCATCAGAGGCGAGTGAAAAACATGGTGGGTTGGGGTCGATTGAAGAGATCCTGTAATCACAACCTCCTCTGGCTTCGCCCCTCTATTTAAGTCTTCTTCTTTCTTCCAACTTTCCATCTCCACCTATACTTGTCTTCTCTCCTTCATTCATTCTTCTTCATCTCTGAGAGTTCAACCCTTACATCAATTTTTTGGCCATCAACATTCTTTTGATCAGTTCCTGCTCTCTCAACCATTTTTTGGGTTCCTCAAGTGCCTTGTTTCTTCTCATCCATGATCCTTTCGACTGTCGAAGTCTCTCTCAACTGCATCTCATCTTTCCGATCATCTCCTTCTATCCTCCCACCAATCTAGGTTAGTCAACTATCACTCTTTCCATTTTCCATTTATTTTTAGGCCTTTTAGTCTTCCATACAAGTTTTATTATCCTTCCTATAAGATTTTATACCCATTTTCTCACCATTTTTATGGAGATTTTTATATTTCCTTCGATTTAATATGTCTTTCGAAACCTCATGGTCATCTGGTTCTAGGAGTCCATCTAGTCCAACCTTCCAAAATTCTAATTCCAAAGAAGAGATCAAACCTAGGGATGTACCCCATCTGGCCATCATTCCTGGCACCATTCCTAGTTCCTTATCTTTGGATGACCTTTTGTTGATTAGGATCTAATACGAAATTCCTCCTAAGTATGAATTAGAACTTTCTGAACCGAGCGACCGGGCTTGTTCCCCTCCTCTAGGCCATTTTTATTTGTACTTAGAGACTTTCCATGCCAGACTTAGACTTCCTCTTCCCCTTTATAGTTGCCCTATTTTGCTTTTTGAACATCTCCATAACTTCTATGGTGCCAAACTCCTTTAGGTTTATCATCGGATTGATCTCTCTTTGCCCTTCCACTAAAGTTCATCCAACCATTTCTCTGATCTAGAATTACTATACCTTCAAGCATTACCCTTCTGCCAAGGACTGATGGTACTTCTTCTCCTAGTTCGGTAAAAAAGAATTGCTGATAGGTGCTCCTTCCTCTATTCATAATTGGAAGGAGAAGTTCTTCTTCATGTCCTGCCCAACTCTAGAGTTAGGGCTTCCTTACTGGAGTCTTCTTAGAGAGTCAGTCCACTATGTTTCTAGTTTAGAGAGAGATGATCTTGATTCTGCTAATTGACTAAGAAGTTACCAGATCTCCCTCCTATCCAAATTTTCGATTGACCATACTTTATTTAATATGGGCTTGAGTCCTCTTAATCCAGCTGGTATATTCTTGCACTTTGCAAGTTTTCTTCTTATATTATTATTATTACCTTTCGATCGTGACTCCCTCTTTGTTGCAGAGATGGATGCCAAAGCAATCGAGATGCCAGCTAAGGGGCTTCAGGCTCACAAGAGGAAAGAAAAGGCATTGGGTGAGAGCTCAAAAAGGGTGAGAATCGATATTCCAAGCCCTACAGCACCCACCAATGTCACAGCCACCCCCAAGGTGGCGATGGCACTAAGGTTGCCACTGCAATCTAGATTGGCATTATCGATGGGGCCATAGTGCCTCCCATATCATCGAGTCCTCCTACTGAAGTCAATTTCTAGAGCTTCCTGCTGGAGGGGAGAAGAGGGAGAAAAAAAGGAGAAGAAGAAGTTGGCCACTATGAAAGTTCAGCACAAGGCTCATCCTAGTGGGTCTACTAATGACAATGAAGACTCGAAAGAAAATTCCTTCTATAATCACGACATTATTGGAGACTTGGCTGACAAGTTCACACTTCTCGATGTGGTAGACTAGATTACTGACTTCGATTACAAGTAGCACACTTGGAATTCTCTTAGGTCTTTCCTTGAGGTTATCACCTTATCTTTTCTCTTTTTATTCTTTTTATATATGTGTAACTCAATTTACTTCTTATAATAGGGTTATCAATTGCTTGCCAACATCAAGTTGGTGAAAGGCTTAAGGATGGAAGCACTGAAGGTCTAGGAGGATCACTAGGTTGAGGTCAGCCATCTCCAGGGGGAGAAAATTGTTGATGTCGACCACCTCATAGAGAAGAAGGTGGTCGAGATTAGAGGTCTTCAAGAGGTGCTCAAGGAGGAGGAGCAAACATCGACAAAGCTAAAGGCTGCTTTGGCCTTAGAAGAGGAGATGAGGAAGAAAGTTGAAATCAAGATCATAAATTAAAGGAGCAGGTCTCGAGGTGGATTTTAAAGGTGAAGGTTCAAGCAATAGAGGAGTTCAAGGTCTTCTCCGAAATGTAAGACTTGATCATTAAGTTCAGCTAGGAAGCCTTCATCAAGAGGTTTGAGCTATGTGAAGATAAGATGGCTAACAAATTTTTTGAGCTCGACCTCAGCTTTCTAGTCAAAGGAGTTCTTATCAAAGGGATTGGACCATCTAGTGCCACAACTGACCTTCCCCCTGCCGAACTTGCTATTCGGGGCCGACTGATACTGCGTCGGACTCCTCATCAGCTCTTCCAAAGATTTGAGATCTTTAATTTATTTTTTTTTTCATTTCTTTCCTTTCATGTACTTAAAAAATATTTTGATTAATGAAGATAAGTTTATTTTGAGGGCAAATTTCTTTCTTTTGCAAAACCTATGTTATAATATTTTTATGCTCCAAGTGCAGTCTCCTATTGAAGCTGACCTCTAGTCTCAAGGTGTTCCCCTGAAGGCCCATATAAAGATTGTTAGATATATGTGCCCTAGAAGCCAGAATTGGCTGACACTTGTAATACAGTTCTAGGGGCAAAATTGTAATTTTGACTATAATCAATAAAATTGGTTATTTTCTATCACACCTGTGTATTTAGTGTCTGTGATACATCCTTTGAGTTAATGGTAATGATAATTCATATTTTCAAGAGTTGAAAATTTAAGACATGAATAATCATTATTAACTCATAAACAGCTCCCGACCATAGGATCATCACGAGGATGGTGATTGATCCGGAAGGTTGGTGTACGATCGCTTCTCTTTAGTAGATGAGTCTTGAGTCTACGGTGTGGAGACACCGGAGCGAAAGTACAGGTACTCGTTAGAGAACGAGGGCACTGAGCGTGACCACCTCGAGTAGTCATTAGGAAGAGTCTACCTTCTCGTCAATGACTGACTCGATGCTGCAGTAGTGTGTCTGGTTCTTTGACCTGAGATGCATCGGCAGTTCACCTTGAGGGTGTTATAGTTTGACTACACCATTACTCGGTCTCCTAGCCATATGGAACCCTGAGGTGTATGTTGGCTATAGCACATGTTCATTGTAGGAACTGGATTGCATCAAGATGGAATCTATCTACCTCGGTGGTAGAGGAGTAGCCCTATGATGATCATGAGAATCAAGTCCAGAAATCCATGGCCATGGTAGAGTGAAATAATAGAAAGAGTTTCTATTTAGATTTTCACATTGGACTCGAATCGAATGATTACATCATATGACAGAGACTAGGGTTTGACGAGTTCACCTTAACCCTAATCTGATCGGGGCTCAAGATAGAAGAACTGAATCACACAGGTAGCTGCACCAAGAGGTTCGCATTCAGCTCTGATGGGTTGCCACCATATACTGCTAGGTGTCACTGGTGGATTTTGGGAGCAATTAGAATGATTTAGATGATCGATCATTCTAGCTGTTCGAATCAGAAGAGTTCTGATCCATCGAAAGGAGTTTCGATGATGTCTATGATAGAGATCATGACATATCCCATTACCATACAGAACTGAACCTAACTGGGTCACACAAACAAGGGTTTGAATCTGGTGATCATCAATTGAACTGATCTAGTTCAATTGATCTGAATGAGATTCAATTAGGTTCAAGGAAATCGTGCTAGCACTCGATTGAACCTAACGTTCTTCTTTTACTATCATAAATAAGTTGTCCTGACTGAGCCAAAGGAGTTTGTGCTCAATCAGAGGCCTTCATATGGTCTGACTGGAGGTTGTCCAAGTCAGAATAGGTTGTCTTATTTGTAAGACATTACCTGCCATTTTTGGTCACCTGCCATTTCTTGTTCTTTGACTTTGGTCAAAAGTCTACCTTTGACTGGTCAAACGTTGACCATTGACCCTTTGACTTTTGACCACATGTCATGCACCTATTGGAGAGCTGGTGGGGGCCTGTCCCCCTGCCAGAACCTGGCAAGGAGAAGGGCGCACGCCAAGGGTGGCGTGAGCCCAAGTAGGAGGCGCCTAGGAGTCCTTGTTGGACAAGGACTCCACCTCCCTTTTGGATTCCAATCAGAGTTCTACTAAGAATCCAGTTTGACTGGTCTTAGGCGCCCTCTAAGGAGGAATCCAGGGGTCTCTATTCCAACCAATCAGATTTAGATCTGATTTCACAAAGGGTTGTGATTGGTTGAGAGGAAGAGGAGTTGGATCACAAGAGGTCTATAAATAAGACCCTGCGCCCAACCCTAATTAAGAGTGAATGCAATTGAGATAACCCCACGCCCCAAGGCTGCCTCTCCCCTCCTTCTCCATGCCATAGTCTCTTCTCCTCTTGCTCTCCACGTCCAAAAGGTGTTTTGGACTTAGGTTTGGTGCGATTCAGATCAAGGAAAGGCGATCAAAAGCAAGAAGGCTGCGCTGCTGCAAAAGGACGACTGCAGATCTTCAAAAGAGTTTTGAAGATCCTCCAGATCAGATCCAGATCTGATTTTTGGAGGTGTGATAGAGAAGAAGAGGATCTCCAGATCCAACCCGAGTGGATACCGGTAGAGGCCAGGCGCTTGCGTGGCTAAGATCCAGAACCTTCCGCTGCAATCAGGATCATCTACAGGGTAATAGGATTACCCAAATCAGGTAAATTAAATTTGATTTAATTTATCTTATTTTATTTTATTTATTAAAATAATAAGAATCAGATCTGAAACATATCAAGATCTGATTGAGATCAAGAGAAAATTTTTGAAATATATCTCTTGATCTAATCAGATCTGGACGAACCTGGACCGGGAAATCAGGATTTCCCTTCAACTGGTATCAGAGCCATGGTTCTAAATTGTTTAGATCTGATTTTAATTTTATTTTAATTAGAAAATAAAGTGATTTCAGATGTCACATGAGATGTGATCAGATCTGAAATCAGAAAAAATTAAAATTAAATGATTTGGATCTAAGAACATGAAGATATGCATGACTAGTTCTAGAATAGAATAGTTCTATAGAATAGTTTTGCATGTCTTTGATTTAATCTGATTAAATCATATTTTAGATCTTCTTATTTACTATTTTCTGATATTATAAGTGTTATAATAACATCTGATAAACAGCAAATAAAAATTATTTAATTTTAAATATCATATGAGATATGATAGATGCATGACTAGACTAGTTGTAGAATAGTTCTACATAATTGTCTAGATTAGAATTTATTTTGATTAGATCAATTTAAATCTAATTTTTTAGATTATTATGAGATAATTTAGATCTGAAAACATGCATGATTTGATACATGAGATGTATGCAAAATATGCCATTGATTAGATCTAAATTTGTATATGAGATATATGATATAGATCTATAACTGTTTTGTAGATTTACATGTTCCTGATTAAGGCGTTCCTCTTGGCCGTCCGGTCATAAGAACGAAGAAGGGTTTAAAGGCCCTCTCTTCCCATTCGATGGGGTGTTCTTATGACGTGTAGGGGTGCTGCGTGTTCGTCCTTAATCAGAAACCCAAAACTTACTTTCTGCAAAACCCTAGATCCTGAAACCCTAGGATTTATTGTGCATATTTTGTTTATGAACCCAACTTAATTAAGAATTAAGTTTATGGAATATTAATTAGGTCTAAAATTGAGAATTTCAGATCTAAGACATATTCATAATACTGGGTTCGGGCTTGGGTAGCTCAATTAGGTCTAAGCGGTTGATCAAACCGAATCAAGAGTTGGTTAGATGGGATCAACAATGCTTAAATTGACCAGCCTAATAGGATTAAGTCTGGGTCAAGATCGAGTCACGATCAAGCAAGACCTAATTAGGCTCAGAGGTTAGAGTCTGGATTGTAGGCTAACCCAATTGGTTCTGACTCAACAATTTGGTGTCTAAGGTAAGTTTGGCACAGACGACCGACTGGTTTTTAATTGGAAGCTACTCGACCTGAATGCGTTCTTGTGCGAGTTAACGGCATATTCCTTCCACCGGTCTCACTTACCTGGCCATATCTGTTGACACAGTTCTGATCTGAGGTGGTCAATAATCCGAGCTGAACCCATGCCACTAGGTTAGTCATAATTGTTATGACTAAGCCAAGTCTAGTTTAATGAGACCTGAATCAATTCTCCCTAAGAAAAGATTAAGTCTGAGGTCTTCCACCATTGTAGACGTGCGGGCCCTTCCCGGGGTTGATTGTTCTCGGCTGGATACAGTGGCTCAGTTGCACCGGGAAGACGCAACCATGTCTATTAGGCATTGGATGCTATGGGCTGGAGGATGAGTTGGGCTCAATATTCCGGATACGGTGAGAGACCCAATTAGGAACCCAGTCTATGCAAATGGTGGGTCTGACTTAACTAAGGAGTGGATCAATATTCCGGATACGGTGAGATTCATGAATTAGAGACCAAGTTTGGGTGCACCATGATTAGAGAATCATTGAACAAGAGTTGTTCACTCATTGGCTAACCCATCACCAATAACTGTTAGGTGAGGTGATGAGTCAGTTGGTGAGACCGCACCACCCACTAGAAATCATCAATCGCGGAGATTTTCGCATCTCTACAGAGGGAGTGTAGGGATCCGAGAAAATAGTGGGAGCTAATTTGTTTAAAAATAAAATCCCTAAACAAATTGGTCAAGTCAAAATTACAGTATCTAACTAGAATCTTTGACTCTCTACAGGAAAATGTCTGCGTCCAACCCACTGGCACGTATCCTAGACACACATAGACTGACTGGACCCAATTATAAAGATTGGCTCAGGAACTACAAAATTGTTTTGGGTTCAGAGAAGTTAACACATGTTTTGGACCAGGACCCTCCCACCTTACCAGCTCGTCCATCCACTGAACAGAGAGCGTCTCTGGAAAAATGGATTGACGAAGACAATAAGGCCAGATACTACATGTTGGGCTCGATGTCTGATGAGCTCCAGCGCCAACATGAAGATATCGGGACTGCTCGCCAAATGTTGGCTCACCTGCAGGAGATGTTTGGTGAACAGAGTCGCGCAGCCAAATATCAAGTCACGAAAATGACTTTTTAAGGCTAAGATGCGTGATGGGCAGTCAGTCCAAGATCACTGTCTGACAATGATCAAGGACATGGAAGAGCTTGAGAAGCTCGGTGTGAAGTTGGACTTGGACTTGCAGAACGATATTATTCTGCAATCCTTGACTGATGCATATGGGCAATTCATCATGAATTACCACATGCATAAACTTCAAAATTCCTTGGCCGAGTTGATGAATATGCTGGTTACCGCTGAGCTTTCTATGAAAGGTTCTAAAGGCTCAGTTCTTGCTATGGAACGGACTTCTTCCAAAAGAAAGTCTTATGGAAAGAAAAAGAAGTCTGTGAAAAAGCAAAAGGTAGAAGGATCAAAGAAGAAGAAGGCAGAACCGAAGAAGAAGGTCGATGGCAAAGGAAAGTGTTTCCATTGCAACAGCGACGGCCATTGGAAGCGGAACTGCCCTACTTACCTGGCCACCCTGAAGAACAAGAAGGAAGGTCCTTCTGGAGGTATGCTCGTTATTGAGTCTAACCTTACGGTTTCTTCTGCATCCAGTTGGGTGCTTGACTCTGGTTCTAGTGCTCATCTGTGCACTTCTATGCAGGGTCTTGAGGATAGCAGGAGGCTGAGGGATGGAGACATGATCCTACGCATCGGTAATGGAGCAAGAGTTGCTGCAGTAGCCGTGGGAACATACCCTCTGCGATTACCATCTGGTTTAGACTTAGTTTTAAAAGACTGTTATTATGTGCCTGCAGCTAGCAGGAATTTGATTTCTGTTTCATGCTTAGCACAAGAAGGTTATGTGATCACCTTCTTTAAGGACCATTGTAACATTCTTTATGAAAGAAATAAAATTGCAAATGGTTTCCTTGTTAATGGTCTTTATCAGTTGCATATTGATGTACCTGTTTTAACTATCGAGCAAAACGTGAATGCCAAACGACCTAGGGATAGTCCAAACGACAGATATCTATGGCACCTGAGATTAGGTCATATAGCAGAAGATAGGATTAACAAATTGGAGAAAAATGGGCTATTGAGTCCATTGACTTTTGAGTCATATCCAACTTGTGAATCTTGTCTTCAAGGCAAAATGACTAAACTCCCTTTTGTTGGACATGGGGAGAGGGCCACAGATCTCCTTGCCCTAGTACATACTGATGTGTGCGGCCCATTCGATGTGCCGGCTAGAGGCAATTTTGTCTACTTCATTACCTTTACCGATGATCTGTCTAGGTATGGGTATGTGTATCTTATGAGACACAAGTCTGAAGCCTTTGAAAAGTTCAAAGAATTCAGACATGAAGTAGAAAAACAAACTGGAAAACCCATTAAGGTTCTTCGATCAGATCGAGGAGGTGAATACCTTAGCCGGGAATTCCTAGACTATCTTAAGGAAAATGGCATAGTCTCTCAATGGACTCCACCAGGAACACCTCAACTCAACGGGGTTTCAGAACGGAGAAATCGGACTCTATTGGATATGGTTCGATCCATGATGAGCTTCACAGACCTCCCAGATTTTCTTTGGGGACATTCATTATTAACTTCAATCTATTTACTGAATAGGGTTCCCTCTAAAACCGTTCCTACCACACCGTATGAGATATGGCACGGTAAGAAACCAAGTCTGAGTCATCTCAGAATTTGGGGTTGTCCGGCTTATGTCAAAAGACAACAAGCGGACAAGTTAGAGTTTAGGTCCTTTAGAGCTCGATTCATAGGATATCCTAAAGAGTCATTAGGATACTATTTCTACATTCCAGAAGACCACAATGTGATTGTGAGTCGACATGCCATATTTCTTGAAAAATAGTTTATTCAAGATAGTGGCATTGGAAAGCAGATTAAGCTTGATGAGAAAGTCTCACAAGCAGAACGAGCTAAGGACCAAGTGGAACCAAATCAGGTTGAGCCAATAAGAACACTACCTCCTCCACCTCGTAGATCGGAAAGAGTTTCCCGTCCCCCTGAAAGATACTTAGGTATTATTTCAGAGGATGTAGAGGAAATGTTCCTCATAGGTAATGGTGCTCATGGTGATGATCCCAAAACCTACAACGAGGCGATATCAGATATCGACTCCGAGAAATGGCTTGAGGCAATGAAGTCAGAGAATCGACTCGATGCACTCAAACCAAGTCTGGACCTTGGTAGATCCACCAGAAGGTATAGTACCTATTGGGTGTAAATGGATCTTCAAGAGAAAGATTGGTGCAGATGGGAATGTGGAGACATTCAAGGCTAGACTGGTGGCAAAAGGTTATAGTCAACGTGAAGGCATTGACTATCAGGATACCTTTTCCCCGGTAGCTATGCTAAAATCCATCCGCACATTGCTTGCTGTTGCAGCCTATTTCGATTATGAAATATGGCAAATGGACGTGAAAACGGCATTCCTAAATGGATATCTTGAGGAAGATATCTATATGGAACAGCCGCTAGGTTTCACATCCAGTGATACTGATCACAAGGTTTGCAAGCTGCAAAGGTCCATATATGGACTTAAGCAAGCATCTCGGAGCTGGAACACTCGTTTCAATGATGTGATCAAAAAGTTTGGTTTCATCAAAAATGAAGAGGAACCATGTGTTTTCAAAAGGGTCAGTGGGAGCGCTGTTGTCTTCCTCGTATTGTACGTGGATGACATCCTCCTTATTGGGAATGATATTCCCATGTTGACATCAGTCAAGATGTGGTTGTCCAAGGAATTCTCCATGAAAGACCTAGGTGAAGCATCCTTTATTCTAGGAATTAAGGTCTATAGGGATAGACCGAATAGGATGCTAGGACTTTCACAGAAGATGTACATAGAGGAAGTACTAAAGAGGTTTAGTATGGAAAACTCTAAGAGGGGATTAATACCCTTCAGACATGGTATTCATCTTTCCAAGAAGATGTGCCCCAGCACACCTGAGGAAATAGAACGCATGAGCAAGATCCCTTATGCTTCTGCAATAGGGAGCCTCATGTATGCCATGCTATGTACACGACCTGATATAGCCCATGCTGTGAGTGTCACAAGCAGATATCAGTCAAATCCAGGTGAAGAACACTGGACTTCTGTGAAATGTATCCTTAAGTACTTGAGAAGAACTAAGGATATGATGTTGGTCTTTGGTAACGGAGAACTCCAAGTCCAGGGATACACAGACTCGGACTTCATGTCCGATATAGATGATCGAAAGTCGACATCTGGCAGACTGTTTGTGCTGGAAGAGTTCCAAGCAAACGGTGATACCATCTCATCCGCGATTACCTTGAGAAAGGTTACGTTGAGGTCAAGAGAGTCAACTCCGCAGATAATGTGGCAGACCCACTTACAAAGCCGTTGGGCCAGCAGAAGATCGAAGCCCACCTTGAGAAGATGGGACTTAGACTTGTAGCCAATTGGCTTTAGGACAAGTGGGAGATTGTTAGATATATGTGCCCTAGAAGCCAGAATTGGCTGACACTTGTAATACACTTCTAGGGGCAAAATTATAATTTTGACTATAATTAATGAAATGGGTTATTTTCTATCACACATGTGTATTTAGTGTCTGTGATACATCCTTTGAGTTAATGGTAATGATAATTCATATTTTCAAGAGTTGAAAATTTAAGACATGAATAATCATTATTAACTCATAAACAGCTCCCGACCATAGGATCATCACGAGGATGGTGATTGATCCGGAAGGTTGGTGTACGATCGCTTCTCTTTAGTAGATGAGTCTTGAGTCTACGGTGTGGAGACACCGGAGCGAGAGTACAGGTACTCGTTAGAGAACGAGGGCACTGAGCGTGACCACCTCGAGTAGTCATTAGGGAAGTCTACCTTCTCGTCAATGACTGACTCGATGCTGCAGTAGTGTGTCTGGTTCTTTGACCTGAGATGCATCGGCAGTTCACCTTGAGGGTGTTATAGTTTGACTACACCATTACTCGGTCTCCTAGCCATATGGAACCCTGAGGTGTATGTTGGCTATAGCATGTTCATTGTAGGAACTGGATTGCATCAAGATGGGATCTATCTACCTCGGTGGTAGAGGAGTAGCCCTATGATGATCATGAGAATCAAGTCCAGAAATCCCATGGCCATGGTAGAGTGAAATAATAGAAAGAGTTTCTATTTAGATTTTCACATTGGACTCGAATCGAATGATTACATCATATGACAGAGACTAGGGTTTGACGAGTTCACCTTAACCCTAATCTGATCGGGGCTCAAGATAGAAGAACTTAATCACACAGGTAGCTGCACCAAGAGGTTCGCATTCAGCTCTGATGGGTTGCCACCATATACTGCTAGGTGTCACTGGTGGATTTTGGGAGCAATTAGAATGATTTAGATGATCGATCATTCTAGCTGTTCGAATCAGAAGAGTTCTGATCCATCGAAAGGAGTTTCGATGATGTCTATGATAGAGATCATGACATATCCCATTACCATACAGAACTGAACCTAACTGGGTCACACAAACAAGGGTTTGAATCTGGTGATCATCAATTGAACTGATCTAGTTCAATTGATCTGAATGAGATTCAATTAGGTTCAAGGAAATCGTGCTAGCACTCGATTGAACCTAACGTTCTTCTTTTACTATCATAAATAAGTTGTCCTGACTGAGCCAAAGGAGTTTGTGCTCAATCAGAGGCCTTCATATGGTCTGACTGGAGGTTGTCCAAGTCAGAATAGGTTGTCTTATTTGTAAGACATTACCTGCCATTTTTGGTCACCTGCCATTTCTTGTTCTTTGACTTTGGTCAAAAGTCTACCTTTGACTGGTCAAACGTTGACCATTCACCCTTTGACTTTTGACCACATGTCATGCACCTATTGGAGAGCTGGTGGGGGCCTGTCCCCCTGCCAGAACCTGGCAAGGAGAAGGGCGCACGCCAAGGGTGGCGTGAGCCCAAGTAGGAGGCGCCTAGGAGTCCTTGTTGGACAAGGACTCCACCTCCCTTTTGGATTCCAATCAGAGTTCTACTAAGAATCCAGTTTGACTGGTCTTAGGCGCCCTCTAAGGAGGAATCCAGGGGTCTCTATTCCAACCAATCAGATTTAGATCTGATTTCACAAAGGGTTGTGATTGGTTGAGAGGAAGAGGAGTTGGATCACAAGAGGTCTATAAATAAGACCCTGCGCCCAACCCTAATTCTAAAAGTGAATGCAATTAGATACCCATGCCCCAAGGCTGCCTCTCCCCTCCTTCTCCATGCCATAGTCTCTTCTCCTCTTGCTCTCCACGTCCAAAAGGTGTTTTGGACTTAGTTTGGTGCGATTCAGATCAAGGAAAGGCGATCAAAAGCAAGAAGGCTGCGCTGCTGCAAAAGGACGACTGCAGATCTTCAAAAGAGTTTTGAAGATCCTCCAGATCAGATCCAGATCTGATTTTTGGAGGTGTGATAGAGAAGAAGAGGATCTCCAGATCCAACCCGAGTGGATACCGGTAGAGGCCAGGCGCTTGCGTGGCTAAGATCCAGAACCTTCCGCTGCAATCAGGATCATCTACAGGGTAATAGGATTACCCAAATCAGGTAAATTAAATTTGATTTAATTTATCTTGTTTTATTTTATTTATTAAAATAATAAGAATCAGATCTGAAACATATCAAGATCTGATTGAGATCAAGAGAAAATTTTTGAAATATATCTCTTGATCTAATCAGATCTGGACGAACCTGGACCGGAAAAATCAGGATTTCCCTTCAGCATGTTGCTTCAAGAAGCATGCAGGTGAGAAGTCCTAGACTTTAACAGCTAAAGCTTGCTCCTTTGAAGTTGGACTCAACGTGGTAAAGGAAAATATTGGATTGTTGAAGAAAAGCTTGGCATGGTCTACCAGTCGAGAGGAGTCTGGCTGGGTCTGGTCCAAGAGATTCTTAGAACTTCAAAATCAACTTCACACTACCAAAACTTCATAAAAGAGTTACGAGCTCAGCTAGAGTGATGAAATCGCTAGTCTCCAACAGCAACTTCAAAAAGTAGATGAGAAGATAGCTGATCTTAAATGATAATTGGCATAGAGGATGGAGGCCAGCTCGAACAGAGAATCGGATGAACTTTTCTTTTAAGAAATTTTTTAGAGACCCTGTCAGCGACATATGCAAAAGAATCGGCTGAGCTTCAACAACTAAGGATCTAACAGACTTATGAGCGACAAGCTGTTAAAGATGCAGAGGACGAGTCAGAGGTCCTAAGAAGATAGTTACGGGAGTCCAAAGAAAATTACCGATGGGCTAATAAGTTATTCATGGAGATCTTATTGAATAAAAAGAAACTTGAAGAAGAGATTACTAGCTTGAAGCAATCTTTAGTGATGGCAAGAGTCAGCAGTCTGAGGTCTGAAGACTCTGGTCCTTCTTAGGACTTCATCCATTTTACCTTTTTGTTCATGATCATGTAGGCATTTTTTTTATAATAAACTTCAAATTTAATAGAATGATATTTTCTTCAATTGTCTCTTTATCTTTCATGGATTTGTTGTCTATTGATTTTTTCATTTTCTTCATCTCATCTTTTAACGAAACGATAGTCGAAGAATACCTTCTTCCTATCTTAGATAACCGTAGGTCTTTATCCACATGAGGATGAGGTTTTCCTCTTATTCTTAGCATGGCTGGTATTTATCCTCATCAAGTCGAGGTCCTTCTACTATTCCTCACAAGGTCTCTGGGGTACCAGAGGATTGTTGAAAGGGCCTCTCTCCTCTGCCTATTTTAAATAATCAGAAATCTTCATCCATGTCAAGACAAGATTCTTCTCCTATTTCTGACGTGATTGGCCTTTACCTTGTCCCTCTATCAGGATGAGGTCCTCCTATTTCTGATGGGATTGGCCTTTATCTTTGTTAGGATGAGGTCCTCCTCCTGTCCCTAACAAACTCATTGGAACACAAAAAGATCATTGAAAGGGCATCTCCCCTACTCCTATCTTAAATAATCAAAGGTCTTCATCCGTGTTAGGACGAGATTCTCCTCCAGTTCCTAACATCATTGGCCTTTACTTTGTCCCCCAGTAAGGATGAGATCTTTCTCCTATTTCTGATGGGATTGATCTTTATCTTTATTTGGACGAGTCCTTTTCCTATCTTTGATAAAGTCATTGGAATACAAAAGGACCGTTGAAAGGACCTCTCCCCTCCTCTTGTCTTAAATAATTGGAGGACTTCATCCATGTCAAGATGAAATTCTCCTCCTATTTCAGATATGGTTGTCCTTTACTTTATTCTCCTGTCAGCATGAGGTCCTCTTCTTGTTCTTGACATGGTTGACTTTTACCTTTGTTAGGGAAAGATCCTCCTCCTATCCCTAACAAAGTCATTGGGGCATAAAAGGACCATTGAAAGGCCTCTCTTCTCCTCCTATCTTAAATAATAGGAGGTCCTCATCCATGTTAGGATGAGGTTCTCCTCCTGTTCTTGATATGGTTGACCTTTACTTTGTCTCTTTATCAGGAAGAGGTCCTCCTCCTATTTCTGACAGGGTTGGTCTTTATCTTTGTTAGGACGAGGTTCTCTTCCTATCCCTAACAAAGTCATTAGAGCATAAAAGATCCATTAAAAGGGCCTCTTTCCTCATCATGTCTTAAATAATCGAAGGTCTTCATCCATGTCAGGACGAGATTCTCCTCCTATTCCTAACACGGTTGGCCTTTACTTTATTGCCCTATCTGGATGAGGTCCTTCTATTTCTGACGGAGTTGGTCTTTACCTTTGTTAGGGCGATATCCTCCTTCTATCCCTAACAGAGTCATTAGAGCACAAAAGCTCCATTGAAAGGGCCTATCTCCTCCTCTTATCTTAAATAACTGGAGGTCTTCATCCATGTCAGAATGAGGTTCTCCTCCTATTCCTGATATGGTTGGCCGTTACTTTATCCTTCTGTCAGGACATGATCCTCCATCTATTTTTGATGGTGTTGGTCTTTATCTTTGTTAGGATGAGGTCCTCGTCCTATCCCTAACAAAGTCATTGGGACATAAAAGGATCGTTGAAAGGGCCTTTTTCCTCCTCTTGTCTTAAATAACTGGAGGTCTTCTACTTTGTTTAAGGATGAAGTTTGGTTAAGTCATTTCCTTCCATCATATAACTTTGCGACAAGGAACAAGGGTATTGAAAATAAGGAAGTTTAATTATGGCAAGATTATTGATAATACATTCTTAAGTTCTCCAAGTTCCAAGGTCACGAGAGTGCTAGCCCTCCGAGCTCCTTAAGATAGTATATCCCCGGTCGAATGATTTTCATGACTTCATAAGGGCCTCCCCAATTCAGGGTGAGCTTTTCTTAATTTTTGAGGTTCTGAAACATCTACTCGTCGAAGCACCAGATCTACTCGTCGAAGCCAGAATTGGCTGACACTTGTTATACACTTCTAAGGGCAAAATTATAATTTTGACTATAAATAATAAGATGGATTATTTTCTATCATAATGTATATTTAGTGTCTGTGATACATCCCTTGAGTTAATGATAATGATAATTCTTATTTTTAAGAGTTGAAAATTCAAGACATAAATTTTCATTATTAACTCATAAAATGCTCTCGACCGTAGGATCATCATAAGGATGGTGATTGATCTAGAAGGTTGGTGTACAATCACATCTTTATAGTTGATGAGTCTTGAGTCTGTGATGTAGAGACACCAAAGCGAGAGTATAGATACTCATTAGAGAATGAGGGCACTAAGCATGACCACCTCGAGCAGTCATAAGGAAGTCTACCTTCTCATCGATGACTAGCTCGAAGCTGCAGTGGTGTGTCTGGTTCTTTGACCTGAGGTGCATCGATAGTTCACCTAGATGGTGTTATAGTTTGACTACATCATAACTCGATCTTCTAGCCATTCTCTGAGGAGTATGTTGGCTATAGCATGTTCATTGTAGGAATTGGATAGCACCAAGAGGGAATCTATCAACCTCGGTAGATGAGGAGTAACCCTATGATGATCATGGGAATCAAGTCCATAAGCCCATGACCATGGTAGAATAAAATAATAGAAAGAGTTTTTATTAAGGTTTTCACATCAAACTTAAAATAAATGATTAAATCATATGATAGAAATTAGGGTTTGGTGAGTTCACCTTAACCCTAATCTGATAGGGGCTCAAGATAGAAGAACTTAATCACACAGCTAGCTGCATCGAGAGGTTCATTTTCAGTCCTGATGGATTGCCATCATATACTGCTAGGTGTCACTGATAGATTTTGGGAGCAATTTGAATGATTTGGATGATCAATCATTCTAGTTGTCTGAATCAGAAAAGTTCGGATCCATTGGAAGGTGTTTCGGTGATGTCGATGATAGAGATCATAACATATCTCATTACCACATGGAACTGAACCTAACTGAATCACACAAGTAAGGATTTGGATTTGGACATCATCAATTGGACTAACCCAGTTCAATTGATTTGAATAAGATTCGATTAGGTTCAAGAAAATCTTGCTAGCACACGATTGAGCCTAATGTTCTCCTTCAATTATCATCAAAAGTTATCTCGACTGAGCCAATTGTATTTGTGCTCACTCATGTATCTTTACTTAGTCTAACTGAAACTTATCCAGATCAAAAATGGATTATCTTAATTTATGAGATAAATTTGAGACAACACCTATCATTTTCTGTCATCTACTAATTCTTGTCTTTTGACTTTGGTCAAATGTTGACCTTTGATACTTAGACATCTACCCATGTGTCATTCACCCATAGGAAATTGATTTTGGATCGATCAACCTGCTAAAAGTAGGTGGACCAAAGGTTCATGCCTAGGGAGTCATGCGTCCATGGATAGAGGTGCCTGGAGTCTCATACAGATGGGACTCCAGTTACTTCGAGGTTTCTACCTAGGTGATGCCAAATATTAGACTTTGACCAGTCTTAGGTGCCATCTAAGGATGATTTAGAGGGGCTCTTATCTAATTGGATTAGGTGATGTCATCTCACTAATTAGATTTAGATTTGATTGTACGAAGCGACGTGATTGGCCGAGATGATGTGGCACTACATGGTGCAGCAGGGTCTATATAAACCTTGTCTGCACCTAATTTCAGAGAGCTTAGAGCATTGCCCATGCCACAAGGCTGCCCCTCCCTCCTCCATGCCATCTTTGGCTCTCCTCTCTCCTCTCTATGCCTAAGGAGATTTGGGCTCCAATTTGGTGCGATCTAGGCAAGAGAAAGGTGACGAGAAAGGAAGAAGGCAGCACTGCTGCAAGAGATCATACCCGATCTTCAAAAGGAGTTTTGAAGATCCTCAAAATTAGATCCAGATCTGATATTTGAAGAAGTGATAAAGAAGGAGAAGATCTCTAGATCTAGCCTAAGTGAATACCGATAGAGGCCAGGCATTTGCATGGCTAGATCCAGAACCTCAGACAATCAATAGGATCATTACAAGATAATCTGATTATCGAATAATAAGGTACAAAATTAAATCTATTTTAATTTATTTTTATTTTTATTAGATTTATAAAATTAGATCTAAAATATTTCAGATTTGATCTAAATTTGAAAGAAAAATTTTTTGAAATATCTCTCTTGATCCAATCAGATCCGAATGAACCAGATCCAAAAAATTAGGATTTTTCCTTCAATTGGTATCAGAGCCTGGTTCTCATAAATTATTTAGATCTAATTTAAATTTATTTTTGATCTAATAATTAGGTAATTTTAGATATCACATGAGATCTGATTAGATCTAAAATTAAAAAAATTAAAATTAAATAATTTAGATCTATTTTCTATAAGATGCATGACTAGTTGTAGAATAGAATTATTTTATGTATAGTCTTGCATGATCATAATTTAATTTGATTAAGTTATAATTTTAGATTAATTTATTTACTATTTTTTAATTATATATATATTTTAATATGATTTAAAAAAAATAAAATAAAATTATTTAATTTTTGGTTCATATGAGATATGGTGAATGCATGTTTAGACTAGTTGTAGAATAATTCTACATAATTATCTAAAATAGAATTTATTTTGATGATATTAATTTAAATTTACTTTTTTTAGATGAATTATGAGATTATTTAGATCTAAAAATATGCATGATATGATACATGAGATGTATGCAAAATATATTTATAGTTAGATTAATTTTTATATATGAGATATATGATGTAGATCTAACTAGTTTTATAGTTTTTATATTTCTCATTAAGGCTTTCCCCTTGGCCGTCTGATCATAAGAACAAAGTAGGATTTAAATGCCCCCTTTTTCTATTTGATGGGGTGTTCTTATGATGTGTAGGGGTGCTGCACGTTCATCCTTAATAAGAAATTAAGAACTTATTTTTTGCAAAATCCTAGATCTTGAAACCCTAAGATTTTATTTACATATTTTGTTTGTGAACCTTAAACTTAATTAAGCATTAAGATTATGAAATATGTTAGGTCTAAAATTAAAAATTTAAGATTTAAGACATATTCATAAAATTGGGTTCAGGCTTGGGTAGCTTAATTAGGTCTAAGCGGTTGATCAAACTGAATCAAGAGTTGGTTAGATTGGATCAAGAGTGTTTAAATTGATCAGCCTAATAGGATTAACTCTGGGTCAAGATCGAGTCACGTAAGTGATTGATCTAAGACCTAATTAGGCTTAGTGGTTAGAGTCTGGATTATAGACTAACCTGATTGGTTCTGGCTCAACAATTTGGTGTCTAAGGTAAGTTTGGCAGATACGATCAACTAATTTTTAATTGGGAGCTAGTCAGCTCGAATGCATTCTTGTTGAGTTAATGGCATATCCATTCCACCGATCTCACTTATCTGGCCATATTTGTTGGCTCAGTCCTAATCTGAGGTGGCCAATAATCCAAGCTAATCCATGTCACTAGGTTAGTCATAATGGTTATGACTATATCAAGTCTAGTTTAATGAGACCTAAATCAAATCTTCCTAAGAAAAGATTAAGTCTAAGGTCTTCCACCATTGTAGATGTACGGGCCCTTTCCGAGGTTGATTGTTCTCGACTGGTTACAGTGGTTCAGTTACATCGAAAAGATGCAACCATGTCTATTAGGCATTGGATGCTATGGGCTAAAAAATAGATTGGGCTCAATATTTTAGATACGATGAGAGACTCAATTAGGAATCCAATCTATGCAAATGGTGGATCTGACTTAACTAAGAAGTGGATCAATATTTTGGGCATGATGAGATTCATGAATTAGAGATCAAGTTTAGATGCACCATGATTAGAAAATTATTGAACAAGAGTTGTTCACTCATTAGCTCACCTATCACCAATAACTATTAGGTGAGGTGATGAGTCAGTTGGTGGGATCGCACCATCCACTAGAAATTATTAATCATGAAAATTTTCGTATCTCTATTGAGGAAGTGTATAGATTCAAAAAAATAGTTGGAGCTAATTTGTTTAAAAATAAAATTCCCAAATAAATTGGTTAATTCTTAATTATAATATTTAACTAGAAACTTTGACTCTCTATAAGAAAATATCCATATCCAACCCACTAGCAAGTATCCTGGATACCCATAGACTGATCGAACCCAATTACAAGGATTGGCTCCAGAACTTCAAAATCATGTTGGATTCAGAGAAGTTAACTCATGTATTGGATCAGGACCCTTCCATCTTACCAGCTCGTCCATCTGCTGAACAGAGAGCATCTCTTGATAAGTGGACAAACGAAGATAACAAGACCAAATACTACATATTGGGCTCGATGTCTGACAAGCTTCAGCGCCAGCATGAAAATATCAGGACTACCCACCAAATGTTGGCTCACCTACAAGAGATGTTTGGTGAACAGAGTCACAACCAAGTATCAAGTCACTAAACGACTATTCAAGACTAAAATGTGTGATGGGCAGTCAGTCCAAGATCATTGTCTGATGATGATCAAGGATTTGGAAGAGCTTAAGAAGCTCGGAGTGAAGTTGGACCTGGATCTGTAGAATGATATAATTCTACAATCTTTAACTGATGCATATTGACAGTTCATCATGAACTACCATATGCATAAACTTCAAAATTTCCTAGCTGAGCTTAAGAACATGCTGGTTACTGCTGAGCTTTCTATGAAAGATTCTAAAGGCTCAGTGCTTGCTATGGAACAGACTTCTTCCAAGAGAAAGTCTTTTGGAATGAAGAAGAAGTCTATGAAAAAGCAGAAGGAGGAAGGAAGAAGAAGGCCGCTGACAAAGAAAAATATTTTTATTGCAATATTGACGACCACTGGAAGCAGAACTGTCCTACTTATCTGGCCACCCTAAAGAATAAGGAGGCAGGTCCTTTAGGAGGTATTCTCGTTATTGAGTCTAACCTTACGGTTTCTTCTGCATCCAGTTGGGTGCTTGACTCTAGTTCTAGTGCTCATTTATGCACTTCCATGTAGGGTCTTGAGGATAGCAGGAGGCTAAGAGATAGTAAGATGATCCTACGCATCAAAAATGGTGCAAGAGTTACTATTGTGGTCGTGGGAATATATCTTCTTTGACTACCATCTGGTTTAGACTTAGTATTAAAAGATTATTATTATGAGCCTGCAGCAAGCAGAAATTTGATTGTTGTTTCATGCCTAGCACTAGAAGGCTATGTAATTAGTTTTCTTAAGGACCACTATAATATTCTTTATGAAATAAATAAAATTGCAAGTGCTTTTCTTATTAACAATCTTTATCAGTTACGTATTAATGTATCTATTTTTAATATCGAGCAAAATGTGAATGCCACTTAACGACCTAGGGATAGCCTAAATGATAGGTATCTATGGCACCTAAAATTAGGTCATATAGCAGAAGATAGGGTTAACAAATTGAAGAAAATTAGGCTATTGAGTCTATTGATTTTTGAGTCATATCCAATTTGTGAATCTTGTCTTCATGGCAAAATGACTAAGCTCTCTTTTGTAGGACATGAGGAAAGGGCCATGGATCTTCTTGGCCTAGTATGTATTGATGTGTGTGGCCCATTTGATGTGCCGACTAGAGGCAACTTTGTCTACTTCATAACATTTACTGATGATTTATCTAGGAATGGGTATGTGTATCTTATGGGACACAAGTTTGAAGCTTTTGAAAATTTGAAGGAATTCAGACATGAAGTAGAAAAGCAAACTGAAAAACCCATTAAGGTTCTTCAATCAGATTGAGGAGGTGAATACCTTAGTCAAGAATTTTTGGACTATCTCAAGGAAAATGGCATAGTCTCTCAATGGACTCCATCTGAAATAGCTCAACTCAACGAAATTTCAGAATGAAGGAATCGGACCCTATTAGATATGGTCCGATCCATGATGAGCTTCACAGACCTTCTTGATTTTCTTTGGGGATATAGTTTGTTAACTATAATATACTTACTGAATAGGGTTTCTTTTAAAATCATTCCTACCATACCGTATGAGATATGGTATAGTAAGAAATTAGGTCTGAGTCATCTCAGAATTTGGGGTTGTCCGACTCATGTCAAAAGACAACAGGCAGACAAGTTAGACTTTAGGTCCTTTAGAGCTCGATTTATAGGATATCATAAAGAGTCATTAGGATATTATTTCTACATTCCAAAAGATCACAATGTGATTGTGAGTCGACATGCCATCTTTCTTAAAAAATAGTTTATTCAAGATGGTGGCATTGAAAAGCAGATCAAGCTTAAGGAGAAAGTCGCACAAGACCAACGAGCTAAGGACCAAATGGAACCAAATTAGGTTGAGCCAATACAATCACTACCTCCTCCACCTCGTAGATCGAAAAGGGTTTTCCATCCTCCTGAGAGGTACTTAGGTACTATCTCAGAGGAAATATAGAAAATATTCCTCGTAGGTAATGGGGTTCATGTTGATGATCTCGAAACCTATAATGAGGCGATATCAGATATCGACTTCGAAAAATGGTTAGAGGCAATGAAGTCAAAAATTGACTCGATGCACTCAAACCAAGTCTGAACCTTGGTAGATCCACTAGAAGGTATAATATCTATTGGATATAAATAGATCTACAAGAGAAAGATTGATGCAAATGAGAATGTCGAGACATTCAAAGCTAGATTAGTGGCAAAAGGTTATAGTCAACACGAAGGCATTGACTATCAAGATATGTTTTCGCCAGTAGCTATGCTTAAATCTATCCACACATTACTTGCTATTGCAGCCTTTTTTAATTATTAAATATGGCAAATGAAAGTGAAAATGACATTCTTAAATGAATATCTTGAGGAAGATATCAATATGGAACAGCTACTGGGTTTCACATCCAGTGATATTGATCATAAAGTATGCAAGCTGCAAAGGTCCATATATGAAGTTAAGCAAGCATCTCGGAGCTCAAATACTCATTTTAATGATGTGATTAAATTGTTTAATTTCATCAAGAACGAGGAGGAACCATGTGTCTTTAAAAAGGTCAGTGCGAGCGCTACTATCTTCCTTATACTGTACGTGGATGATATCCTCCTTATTGGAAATGATATTTCCATATTGACCAGAGTTAAAATATGGTTATCCAAAGAATTCTTCATGAAAGACTTAGGAGAAGCAACCTATATTTTAGGAATTAAGATCTATAGAGATAGACCGAATAGGATGCTAGGACTTTCATAGAAGATGTACATAGTGAAGAAAAAATCCTGATTTTTTGAATCAGGTTCATTCAGATCTGATTGGATCAAGAGAGATATTTTAAAAATTTCTTTAATGAATTTAGATTAGATTTGAGATATTTCAAACTTGATTTTATAGATCTAATTAATAAAAATAAGAATAAATTAAATCTAATTTAATTTATATCTTGATGTTGGGTAATCAGATTGTCCTTTGATGATCCTATTGTTTGCTTGAGGTTCTAGATCTAGCCACGCAAGCACCTGACCTCTATCGGTATCCACTCAAGTTGGATTTGAAGATCTTCTCCATCTTTATCACCTCTCCAAATATCAGATCTAGATCTAAATTGGTAGATCTTCAAAACTCCTTTCGAAGATCTGCAGTCGTCCCTGCAGTAGTGCTGCCTTCTTCCTTTCTCATCTCCTTTCTCTTGCTTGGATCGCACCAAATTGGAGCCCAAATCTCCTTGGGCGTGGAGGGGAGAGAGAGGACCAGAAGATGGCATGGAGGAGAAAGAGGGGCAGCCTTGGGGCATGGGCTAAGAGAGAACTCTGTTAAAGTTAGGCGCAGATAGGGTTTATATAGACCCTACTGCGCCATGCAGTGCCACATCATCCTGGCCAATCACGTTGCTTGATGCAATCATTCTAAATCTGATTGGTGGGATGACATCACCTGATCCAATCAGATGAGAGCCCCCTTAATTCATCCTTAGATGGTGCCTAAGACTGGTCAAAGTCTATTCCTAGGTGCCACCTAAGTAGAATCCAAGAAGCAACCTGGAGTCCCATCTGTATGGGACTCCAAGCATCCCTATCCAAGGGAGGCATGCACCCCCTCCTTTCTAATTTCTACCAAAGGGACAAGCTCCTATCTACTCTCCTATGGGTGCATGAGATATGGGTAGATGTCTAACTATCAAAGGTCAACGTTTGACCAAAGTCAAAAGACAAGAATTAACAGATTACAAAAAATGGCAGATATTATCTCAAATTTATCTCATAAATTAAGACAATCCTTTTCTGACCTAGACAAGCTCCAGTCAGACAAAGTAAAGGTACCTGAGTGAGAACAAATACATTTGGCTCGATCCAGACAACTTTTAATGGTAGTAGAAGGAGAACGTTAGGCTCAATCGTATGCTAGCATGATTTTCTTGAACCTAAGTGAATCTTATTCAAATCAATTGAACTAGATTAGTCCAATTGATGACATCTAAATTCAAATCCTTATTTGTATGATCTAGTTAGATTCAGTTCTATATGGTAATGGGATTTGTCGTGAACCCTATCATCGACATCATCGAAACTTCTTTCGATGGATCAGTACTCTTCTGATTCAGACAACTTAGAATGATCGATCATCTAAATCATTCTAAGTGCTCCCAAAATCCACCAATGATACCTAGCAGTATATGGTGGCAACCCATCAAAACTGAAAATGAACCTCTCGGTGCAACTACCTGTGTGATTAAGTTCTTCTATCTTGAGCCCCGATTAGATTAGGGTTAAGGTGAACTCATCAAACCCTAATTTCTGTCATATGATTTAATCATTCAATTCAAGTCCGATGTGAAAACCTTAATAGAAACTCTTTCTACTATTTCACTCCACCATGGCCATGGGCTTATGGACTTGATTCTCATGATCCTTGTAGGGCTGCTCCTCATCCACCGAGATAGATAAATTTCCTCTTGGTGAAATCCAATTCCTATAATGAACATGCTATAGCCAACATACACCTCAGGATTTCGAATGGCTAGGAGATCGAGTCATGGTGTACTCAAACTATAACACCCTCAAGGTGAACCACTGATGCACCTCAGGTCAAAGCACCAGACACACCACTGTAGCTTCGAGTCAATCATCGACGAGAAGGTAGACTTCCTTATGACTGCTCGAGGTGGTCACGCTCAGTGCCCTCATTCTCTAAGGAGTATCTGTACTCTCGCTTCGGTGTCTCTATACTGTAGACTCAAGACTCATCTACTATAAAGAAGCAATTGTACACCAACATTCTGGATCAATCACCATCCTCATGATGATCCTACGGTCAGGAGCATTTTATGAGTTAATAACAAAAATTCATATCTTAAATTTTCAACTCTTGAAAATATGAATTATCATTACCATTGACTCATGGGATGTATCAGAGATACTAAATATACATTTATGATAGAAAATAATTTATTTTATTATTTATAGTCAAAATTTTAATTTTGCTCCTAGTAGTGTATTATAAGTGTCAGCCAATTCTGGCTTCTAGGGCACACATATCTAACAAACTCCCACTTGAGCTAAAGCCAATTGGGTACAAATCTACATCCCATCTTTTCAAGATGGGCTTCGATCTTCAGCTGGCCCAACAGCTTTGTAAGTGGGTCCACCGTATTATACGTGGAGTCGACTCTCTTGACCTCGACATAATCCTTCTCGAGGTAATCACGGATAAGGTGGTATCGCCGCTTGATGTGCTTGGATTTTTAGTGAGACCTTGACTCTTTAGCTAAAGCTATGGCATCATTATTGTCGTAGTATAGAGGAATGGCATCTGATGGCATCACTCCAATTTCTATGGCAAACTTCTTGAATCAGAATGCCTCCTTCGTAGCTTCTGACGTAGCGATGTATTCTGCTTCCATGGTGGAATCCGCTATCACAGTTTGCTTGAAACTCTTTCAACTGACAGCATCACCATTACACATAAACTGACTTTCAAATGTCAACTTTCGATTATCTACATCGGACATAAAATCCGAGTCCGTATATCCCTAGTCTTGGAGTTCTTCATTACCAAATACCAACAACATATCCTTAGTTCTTCTTAAGTACTTAAGGATATATTTCATAGAAGTCAAGTGTTCTTCAGCTGGATTCGACTGATATCTGCTCGTGACACTCACAGCATGGGCTATATCAGGTCGTGTACATAACATGGCATATATGAGGCTCCCTATTGCTGAAGCATAAGGGATCTTGCTCATGTGTTCTATTTCCTCAGGTGTGCTAGGGCACATCTTCTTGAAAAGATGAATACCATGTCTGAAGAGTACTAATCCCCTCTTAGAATTTTTCATGCTAAACCTCTTTAGCACTTCCTCTATGTACATCTTCTGTGAAAGTCCTAGCATCCTATTCAGTCTATCTCTATAGACCTTAATTTTTGGAATAAATACTTAGATCTTTCATGGAGAATTCTTTAGATAACCATATTTTAACTATGGTTAACATGGGAATATCATTCCCAATAAGAAGGATATCATCCACGTACAATACGAGAAAGACAACGGTGCTCCCACTGACCTTTTTGAAGATACATGGCTCCTCCTCATTTTTGATGAAACTAAATAATTTGATCACATCATTAAAATGAGTGTTCCAGCTCTAAGTGGTTGCTTAAGTTCATATATGGATCTTTATAGCTTGCATACCTTGTGATCAGCATCACTAGATGTGAAACCTAGCGATTGTTCCATATAGATATCTTTCTCAAGATATTCATTTATGAATATCGTTTTCACGTCCATTTGCCATATTTCATAATCAAAATAAATTACAATAGAAAGCAATATGCGGATGAATTTTAGCATAGCTACTAGTGAAAAGGTATCCTGCTAGTCAATGCCTTCGTGCTGACTATAACCTTTTGCCACTAATCTAGCTTTAAATATCTCCACATTCCCATCTACACCAATTTTTCTCTTATAGATCCATTTAAAGCCAATAGATACTATACCTTTTGGTGGATCTACCAAGGTCTAGACTTGGTTTGAGTGCATCGAGTTAATTTCTGACTTCATTGTCTATAGCCATTTCTCAGAGTTGATATTCAATATCGCCTTGATATAGGTTTTGGGATCACCATGAACCCCATTACCTACGAGGAACATTTTCTCTACTTCATCTAAAATAATACCTAAGTACCTCTTAGGGGGACTAAAAATCCTTTTCGATCTATGAGGTGGAGGTGGTAGTGATTGTATTGGCTCAACCTGTTTTGTTTCCAATTGGTCCTTAGCTCGTTATTCTTGTGAGACTTTATCATCGAGCTTGATCTACTTTCCAATGCCGCTATCTTGAATAAACTATTTTTCAAGAAAAATGGCAGTCGACTTACAATCACATTGTGATCTTCTAGAATATAGAAATAATATCCTAATGACTCTTTAGGATATCCTACAAATCGAGCTCTAAAGGATCTAAAGTCTAACTTGTCCGTTTGTTGTCTTTTGACATGAGCCGGACAACCCCAAATTCTGAGATAACTCAGACTTGGTTTCTTACCATGCCATATCTCATACAGTGTGGTAGGAATGGTTTTAGAAGAAACCCTATTCAGTAAATATATTGCCCTTAACAAAGAGTGTCCCCAAAGATAATCAGGGTGGTCTATGAAGCTCATCATGGATCGGACCATATCTAATAGGGTCTGATCCTCCGTTCTGAAATCCCATTGAGTTGAGGTATTCCAGATGGAGTCCATTGAGAGACTATGCCATTTTTTTTAAGATAGTCCAGGAATTTTCGACTAAGATATTCATCTCCTCGATCTAATCGAAGAACCTTAATGGGTTTTCTAGTTTATTTTTCTACTTCATGTCTGAATTTCTTGAACTTTTCAAAAGCTTCAAACTTGTGTCTCATAAGATACACATACCCATACCTAGATAGATCATCGGTAAAGATGATGAAATAGACAAAATTACCTCTAGCCGGCACATTAAATGGGCCGCATACATCAGTACGTACTAGGGCAAGAAGATTCGTGGCCCTTTCCCCATGTCCTACAAAAGAAAGTTTTGTCATTTTGCCGTGAAGACAAGATTCATAAATTGGATATGACTCAGAAGTCAATGGATTCAATAGCCCAATTTTTTCTAATTTGTTAACCCTATCTTCTGCTATATGACCTAGTCTTAGGTGCCATAGATACTTATCATTTAGACTATCCATAAGTCATTTCATGGCACTCACATTTTGCTCAATATTAAAAATAGATACATCAATATGTAACTGGTAAAGATCAATAATAACGAAAGCACTTGCAATTTTATTTCTTTCGTAAATAATGTTACAATGGTCCTTAAGAAAAGTAATTACATAGCCTTCTAGTGCTGGGCATGAAATAGAAATCAAATTCCCGCTTGCAGTAGGTACATAATAATAGTCTTTTAAAACTAAGTCTAAACCAGATGGTAGTCGAAGAGGATATGTTCACACCATCATGATAGCAACTCTTGCTCCATTTTTTATGCGTAGGATCATCTCACCATCTCTCAGCCTCCTGCTATCCAAAAGACCCTACATGGACGTGCACAAATGAGCACTAGAACCAGAGTCAAGCACCCAATTGGATGTAGAAGAAATCATAAGGTTACACTCAATAACGAGCATACCTCCCGAAGGACCTGCCTCCTTCTTATTCTTCAGGGTGGCCAGGTAAGTAGGACAATTTTGCTTTCAGTGACCATCATTGTTGTAATGAAAATACATTCCTTTGTCAGTGGCCTTCTTCTTCAGCTCTATCTTTTTCTTCTTTCCTCCTTCCATCTTCTGCTTTTTTACAGACTTTTCTTCTTTCCAAAAGACTTTCTCTTGCAAGAAGTCTATTTCATAGCAAGCACTGAGCCTTTAGAACCTTTCATCGAAAGCTCAGCAATAACCAACATATTCATAACTTTGGTTAGGAAATTTTGAAGTTTATGCATATGATAGTTCATGATGAACTGCCCATATGCATCAGTCAAGGATTGTAGAATTATATCATTCTGCAGATCTAGGTCCAACTTCACTCCAAGCTTCTCAAGCTCTTTGAAGTCCTTGATCATCATCAGACAATGATCTTGGACTGGTTGTCCATCATGCATTTTAGCCTTGAAAAGTCATTTAGTGACTTGATACTTGGCTGCACGATTCTGTTCACCAAACATCTCTTGTAGGTAAGCCAACATTTGGTGGGCTATCCTAATATCTTCATGTTAGTGCTTACATTCATCAAACATCGAGCCCAACATGTAATATCTGGCCTTGTTATCTTCATTCATTCACTTATTAAGAGATGCTCTCTATTTAATGGATGGACGAGCTGGTAAGGTGGGAGGGTCTTGGTCCAATACATGAGTTAACTTCTCAAAACCCAAAGTAATTTTGAAGTTTTAGAGCCAATCTTTATAATTGGATCTGGTCAGTCTATGGGTGTCCAGGATACATGCTAGTGGGTTGGATGCAGACATTTTTCTGTAGGGAGTCAAAGTTTTCAGTTAGATATTGTAATTAAGACTTAACCAATTTATTTAGGGGTTTTATTTTTAAATAATTAGCTCCCACTATTTTCTCGATTCCCTATACTTTCTCTATAGAGATGTGAAAATCTTCATGATTAATGATTTCTAGTGGATAGTGCGGTCCCATTAGCTGACTCATCACCTCACCTAATAGTTATTGGTGATGGGTCAGCCAATGAGTGAACAACTCTTGTTTAATGATTCTCTAATCATGGTGCATCCAAACTTGATCTCTAATTCATGAATCTCACCATGTCCGAAATATTGATCCACTCTCTAGTTATGTCAGATCAACTATTTGCACAGATTGGATTTCTAATTGAGTCTCTCACTATGTTCGAAATATTAAGCGCAATCCATCCTCCAACCCGTAGCATCCAATGCCTAATAGACATGGTTGCATCTTTTCGGTGCAACTAAACCACTTTAACCAATCAAGAATAGTCAACCCCGTAAAGGGCCTGCACATCTACAATGGTGGAAGACCTTAGACTTAATCTTTTCTTAGAAAGATTTGATTTAGATCTCATTAAACTAGACTTGAAATAGTCATAACCATTATGACTAACCTAGTGGCATGGGTTAGCTCGGATTATTGACCATCTCAAATAAGAACTGAGTCAATAAATATGGCCAGGTAAGTGAGACCAGTGGAAGGGATATGCCATTAATTCGATAAGAATGCATTCGAGTCAAGTAGCTCCTATTTAAAAACCAGTCGATTATATCTGCCAAACTTACCTTAGACACCAAATTGTTGAGTCAGAATCAATCGGATTAGCCTACAATCCAGACTCTAACCACTGAGCCT
The DNA here is from genome assembly GCA_006176705.1 of Cocos nucifera. Classification (NCBI taxonomy): domain Eukaryota; kingdom Viridiplantae; phylum Streptophyta; class Magnoliopsida; order Arecales; family Arecaceae; genus Cocos; species Cocos nucifera. Next base: position 354,432 of record QRFJ01000713.1, on the reverse strand, counting down.
AATTAGGTCTTAGCTTGATCGATCACTCACATGACTCGATCATGATCCAGACTTAATCTTATTAGGCTGGTCAATTTAAGCACTGTTGATCCCATCTAACTAACTCTTGATTCGATTTGATCAACCACTTAGACCTAATTGAGCTACCCAAGCCCAAACCAAATATTAAGAATATGTCTTAGATCCAAAATTCTCAATTTTGGACCTAATTAATATTTTATAATCTTAATTCTTAATTAAGTTTAGGGTTCATAAATAAAATATGTATATTAAATCCTAGGGTTTCAGGATCTTGGATTTTACAGAAAGTAAGTTCTTGATTTTTGATTAAGGACGAACGCGCAGCACCCCTACACATCATAAGAACACCCCATCAAATGGGAGGAGAGGGCATCTAAACCCTACTTTGTTCTTATGATCGGACGGCCAAGGGGAATGCCTTAATCAGAAAACTATAAAACTAGTTAGATCTACATCATATATCTTATATATAAAAATTGATCTAAGTATGAACATATTTTGTATACATCTCATGTATCATATCACGCATATTTTTAGATCTAAATTATCCCATAACTATCTAAAAAGTTATATTTGAATTGATCACATCAAAATAAATTCTAATCTAGATAATTATGTAGAACTATTCTATAACTAGTCTAAACATGCATTCATCATATCTCATATGATCAAAAAATTAAATAATTTTATTTTATATTTTTTAGATCTTATTATAATAATTTTAACATTATAAAATAGTAAATAAAAAATTCTAAAATCATAACTTAATCAAATTAAATTATGAACATGCAAGACTATGTATAAAATGGTTCTATTTTACAACTAGTCATGCATCTTGTAAAACTTAGATCTAAATTATTTAATTTTAATTTTTTTTAGTTTTAGATCTAATCATATCTCATGTGAAATCTGAAATCTCCTATTTAATAGATCAAAAACAAATTTAAATTAGATCTAAATAAATTTTAGAACCTGGCTCTGATATCAGTTGAAGGGAAAATCTTGATTTTCAGGGTCAGGTTCGTTATGATCTGATTGCATCAAGAGAGATATTCCAAAAATTTTTCTTATGAATCTAGATTAGATCTAAGATATTTTAAATCTAATTTTATAAATTTAATAAATAAAAATAAAAATAAAAATAAATTAAATATAATTTAATTTATACCTTGATGTTGGGTAATCAGATTATCCTTTGATGATCCTATTATTTGCTTGAGGTTCTGGATCTAGCCATGTAAGCGCCTGGCCTCTACTGGTATCTACTTGAACTAGATCTAGAGATCTTCTTTTTCTTTATCATCTCTCCAAATATCAGATTTGGATCTAATTTGGAGGATCTTCAAAACTTCTTTCAAAGATTTGTAGTCGTCCCTGCTACAGTGCTGCCTTCTTCCTTTCTCGTCACCTTTCACTTGCCTAGATCGCATCAAACTAGAGCCCAAATCTCCTTAGGTATGGAGGGGAGAGAGAGGACTAGAAGATGGCATGGAGAAGAGAGAGGGATAGCCTTGGGGCATGGGCTAAGAGAGAACTTTGTTAAAGTTAGGCACACATTGGATTTATATAGACCCTACTACGCCATGCAGTGCCACATCATCCCGGCCAATCATGTTGCTTCGTGCAATTAGATTTAAATTTGATTGATGAAATGATATCATCTGATCCAATCAGATGAGAGCCCCCTCAATTCATCATTAAATGGTGCCTAAGACTGATCAAAGTATATTCCTAGGCGCCATCTAAGTAGAATCCAAGAAGCAACCTAGAGTCCCATCTATATGGGACTCCAAGCATCCCTATCCATGGGCGCACGCCTCACTAGGTGTGTGCCCCATCCTTTCTAATTTCTAGCAAGGGGACAAGCTCCTATCTGCTCTCCTATGACTGCATGACACATGGACAGATGTCTAAGTGTCAAAGGTCAATGTTTGATCAATGTCAAAGGACAAAAATTAGCAGATGACGAAAAATGATAGGTGTTATCTCAAATTTATCTCATAAACTAAGACAATCTTTTTCTGACCTAGACAAGCTCCAGTTAGATCAAGTAAAGATACCTGAGTGAGCACAAACATATTTGGCTCAGTCGAGACAACTTTTAATGATAGTAGAAGGAGAATGTTAGGCTCAATCGTGTGCTAGAACGATTTTCTTGAACCTAATTGAATCTTATTCAAATAATTAAATTAAATTAATCTAATTGATGATATCTAAATCTAAATCTTTGTTTGTGTGATCTAGTTAGGTTCAGTTCTGTATGATAATGAGATATGTCGCAATCTCTATCATCGATATTATCAAAACTTCTTTCGATAGATCAGAACTCTTCTGATTCAGACAACTTAGAATGATCGATCATCTAAATCATTCTAATTGCTTCAAAAATCCACTAGTGAAACCTAGCAGTATATGGTGGCAACCCATCAAAATTAAAAATGAACCTCTTGGTGCAGCAACCTGTGTGATTAAGTTCTTCTATCTTGAGCCCCGATCAGATTAGGGTTAAGGTGAACTCGTCAAACCCTAATTTCTGTCATATGATTTAACCATTCGATTCAAGTCTGATATGAAAATCTTAATAGAAACTCTATCTATTATTTCACTCTACTATGGCCATGGGCTTATGGACTTGATTCTCATGATCCTCATAGGGCTGCTCCTCATCCACCGAGGTAGATAGATTTCCTCTTGGTGAAATCTAATTTCTATAATAAACATACTAAGCCAACATATACCTCAGAATTTTGAATGACTAGAAGACCGAGTCATGGTGTAGTCAATCTATAAGACCCTCAAGATGAACTATTGATGCACCTCAGGTCAAAGAATCAGATACACTACTGCAGCTTTGAGTCAGTCATCGATGAGAAGGTAGACATCCTTATGACTGCTCGAGATGGTCATGTTCAATGCTCTTGTTCTCTAACGAGTATCTGTACTCTTGCTCTAGTGTCTCTACACTATAGACTCAAGACTCATCCACTATAAAGAAGCAATTGTACACCAATCTTTTGGATCAATCATCATCCTCATGATGATCCTTCGGTCGGAAGCATTTTATGAGTTAATAATGAAAATTAATGTCTTAAATTTTCAACTCTTAAAAATATGAATTATCATTATCATTGACTTAAGAGATGTATCACAGACACTAAATACACATTTATGATAAAAAATAACCTATTTTATTATTTATAGTTAAAATTATAATTTTGTCCCTAGAAGTGTATTACAAGTGTCAGCCAATTTTGGCTTCTAGGACACACAGATCTAACACATAAAGGAAGTGCTAAAGAGTTTTAGCATGAAAAATTCTAAGAGGGGTTTGGTATCTTTCAGACATGGCATTCATCTTTCCAAGAAAATATGCCATAGCACACCTAAGAAAATAGAATGCATGAGCAAGATCCCTTATGCTTCAGCAATAGGAAGCCTCATGCATGCCATGTTATGTACACGATCTGATATAGTCCATGCTGTGAGTGTCACAAGCAGATATCAATCGAATCCAAGTGAAGAACACTAGACTTTTGTAAAATGTATCCTTAAGTACTTGTGAAGAACTAAGGATATGTTATTGGATTTTGGTAATGGAGAACTCCAAGTTCAATGTCTAATGTAGACGATCCAAAGTCGATATCTGGGAGTCTGTTTCTGTGTAATGGTGGTGCTGTCAGTTGAAAGAGTTCCAAGCAGACAGTGATAGCAGATTCCATAATGAAAGCAGAATACATCGCTGCATCAGAAGCTGCGAAGGAGGCATTCTAGTACTAAAAGTTTGCCACAGAGATTGGAGTTCTGCCACCAGATGCTATTCCTCTATACTGTAACAATAATGGCACCATAGCCCTTGCTAAAAAGTTGAGATCTCACCAAAAATCCAAGAACATCAAGTGGCGATACCATCTCATTCGCGATTACCTCAAGAAGGGTTACATCGAGGTCAAGAGAGTCGACTCTGTAGACAATACGGTGGATCCACTTATAAATCCGTTGGACCAATAGAAGATCGAAGCCCACCTTGAGAAGATGGAACTTAGATTTGTAGCCAATTGATTTTTGGTTAAGTGGGAGTTTGATAGATATGTGTGTCCTAGAAGCCAGAATTGGCTGACACTTGTTATACACTTCTAAGAACAAAATTATAATTTTGATTATAAATAATAAAATATATTATTTTCTATCATAATATGTATTTAGTGTCTGTGATACATCCCTTGAGTTAATGGTAATGATAATTCTTATTTTCAAGAGTTGAAAATTCAAGACATGAATTTTCAATATTAACTCATAAAATGCTTGCGACCGTAGGATCATCATGAGGATGGTGATTGATTCAAAAAGTTGGTATACAATCACTTGTTTATAGTAGATGAGTCTTAAGTCTACGGTGTAGAGACATTAGAGCAAGAGTATACATAATTGTTAGAGAATGAGGGCACTGAGCGTGACCACCTCGAGCAATCATAAGCTGCAGTGGTGTGTCTGATTTTTTAATCAAAGGTACATCGATAGTTCATCTTGAGGGTGTTATAGTTTGACTACACCATGACTCAATCTTCTAGCCATTCGGAATCCTTAGGTGTATGTTGGCTATAGCATGTTCATTGTAGGAATTAAATAGCACCAAGAGAGAATCTATCTACCTCGGTAGATGAGGAGCAACCCTATGATGATCATGAGAATCAAGTCCATAAACCCATGGCCATGGCAGAGTGAAATAATAGAAAGAGTTTTTATTAAGATTTTTACATCGAACTTGAATCAAATGATTAAATCATATGATAGAAATTAGGGTTTGATGAGTTCACCTTAACCCTAATCTGATCGGGGCTCAAGATAGAAGAACTTAATCATACAAGTAGCTGCACTGAGAGGTTCATTTTTAGTTCTAATGAGTTGCCACTATATACTTCTAGGTGTCACTGGTGGATTTTGGGAGTAATTAGAATGATTTGGATGATCGATCATTCTAGTTATATGAATCAAAAAAGTTCTGAACTATCAAAAAGTGTTTCGATGATGTTGATGATAGAAATCATGATATATCTCATTACCATATGGAACTAAACCTAACTGGATCACACAAATAAGAATTTGGATTTGGACATTATCAATTAGACTAATCTAGTTCAATTGATTTGAATAAGATTCAATTAGGTTCAAAAAAATCGTGCTAGCACATGATTAAGCCTAATGTTCTCCTTCAATTATCATCAAAAGTTATCTCGACTGAGCCAAATGTGTTTGTGCTCACTCAGGTACCTTTACTTGGTCTGATCGAAACTTATCCAACTCAGAAAAGGATTGCCTTAATTTATGAGATAAATTTGAGACAACACCTGGCATTTTTCATCACCTACTAATTCTTGTCTTTTAACTTTTGTCAAATGTTGACTTTTGACACTTAGACATCTGCCCATGTGTCATGCACCTATAGGAGATTGATTTTGGATAAGTCAACCTACTGAAAAAAGGTAGACCAGGGGTGCATGCCTAAGGAGGCATGCGCCTATGGATAGAGGTGCTTGGAGTCCCATATAGATGAGACTCTAGTTACTTCGGGGTTTCTACCAAGGTGACGCCAAAGATTAGACTTTGACTAGTCTTAGGTGCCATCTAAGGATGATACAGAGGGGCTCTTATCTAATTGGATTAGGTAATGTCATCCCACCAATCAGATTTAGATCTGATTGCACAAAGCGACGTGATTGATCGGAATGATGTGGCACTGCATGGCGCAGTAGGGTCTATATAAACCCTATCTACGCCTAGTTTTAGAGAGCTTAGACTATTGCCCATGCCACAAGGCTACCCCTCTCCCTCCTCCATGCCATCTTTAGGTCTCCTCTCTCCTCTCTACGCCGAAGAAGATTTGGGCTTTAGTTTGGTGCGATGCAGGCAAGAGAAAGATGACAAGAAAGAAAGAAGGCAGCACTGCTGCAAGAGACGATACCCGATCTTCAAAAGAAATTTTGAAGATTCTCCAAATTAGATCTAGATCTAATATTTGGAGAAGTGATAAAGAAGAAGAAAATCTCTAGATCCAGCTCGAATGGATACCAGTAGAGGCTCGGTACTTGCATGGCTAGATCTAGAACCTCAGACAATCAGTAGGATCATCATAAGATAATCTGATTATCCAATAATAAGGTATAAAATTAAATCTATTTTAATTTATTTTTGATAGGAACGTGATGTTATCATTAAGTCATCATGTTTATCAGTTTAATCCAACTTCTTAAAATAATTAAAAGTGCATAGACAACAGTAAGTTTGGTCGAATCCATAGGGAAGGTAGTGTTTTTAGGTTTAAAATCTTTGATTTTATAAAAAAAAAAGAGAAGGGTTTTGGAATCAAAGGAAAGTCAAAAAATAAAAAAAAAAGAAAATTAAAAGATGCAGAAATTTAAACCTGGTACTAAGATCTACTAGTTAGATCTTAGCATCTATTTGCAATAAAATAAAAAGCAATAATTAAAGTACAAAAATTAAATTACATTAAAAATAAAGAGCATAAATTTAAAGAACATAAAATAAAATTTGTATTAGTTAAAATTTTAGAATTTAAATACATAAAATTTAAAAAGAAAAGAAAATAAAATAAAATAGCCTGATCGCTGATCTTGGATCGGCATGGGTGGAAAGATGGTATAGAAGTCCAGCTTTTTCTCTCGGCACCAGTTGCCTCGAAGCAGCCATTAACCTAGAGCCTAGCTTCATCCTATACCAAAGCTTCATCTTGATCGAAGATGTCGATTTGTAGAGGCTTGGGGTCCTTTTTATAGAGCTAGGAAGGCTGGAGAGTTTTCTTCTGGGCAATGTGGGACTAAGGAGCTCTTTGATTGTCAAAATATGGAGAAATCTAAATAAAAATTAAATTAAAAGAAGTTTTGGATGAATTCTATAGCTCTGAATGAAATCTAGCCGTTGATAGAAATCCAATGGATAAAAAATCATCAAAATTGGATGGGAATCAGCCTAGATCAGGTCAAATTAAATTCTGGCCATCCGATCGTGCATTGATGGAGGAAATCTAGGCCGCTGAATCATGCTGTCGAGAGTCTTGATCACTATCGAGAGCATTTTGGACCGTTGGATCATCCCCTGGATCGAGCGCTGTCCGTCCGATGGTGATCCGCGTGATGTCTTGTATCTAGAATAAAATTCGGAAGCTTCCACAGCGTCCGATCTTGACCGCAAACAACCACATCCGTCCGATCGCGCAATTAACTGTTCCCATGGACCGCGTGGACCGGCCGCACCGCACACCGCAACCAATCAGTGCTCTTGTCATCGAGTGAAAAGACTCAAATTATCCCTATGAGCCGTGATAAATTTCTGTGGACCCTTTAAAGGGTCTAGGTCCACCACGTGGCAATCTCGTGATTCATCCGGAATTTCGCTGAGCTGGCGGTCCACGCCTGGATCGTGGACCGGCTGAGTGGCTTCTAATGGCTATTGAGTCAATTTTGATGGCTTGGCTTGGCTTGGTGGCTCGGCTTACGGAGCCGGCTGAGCCATTTTCTTTTTTATTTAATTTTTATTTATTTTATATCTTTAGAAAATTCATATCTTCTTCCATTTTAGCTCTGTTTTACTTCAAAATTTATTTTATTATGATCAAAAAAATGAGCTCTTTCTATTGATAATAAAATTTTATTTTTTAATTTTTATTATTTTTTAATTAATTTTTTAATTAATAAAAATATAAATTTTTTAAAAATTATATATAAATTAATTAATAATTCTTAAAAATTAATATAAATTAATTGATAAATTAATACTTTTATTGATGAATTTATGATATTTATCACACCCCCCAACTTAAGCTTTGCTCGTCCTCGAGTAAAGAAAGAATTTAGTTTTAAATACCTTTTAACTTTAGAGTTTCGAATTTTACCTAAGCAATTTTCAAAATGGCCATTGATATTCAGTAGAGCTTAAATGAGACATATCATTGGGGTATTAATACTTATCAATAGAAAAATTAAGTAAAGAACATTAAATTTTTTAGAACTTTTTCTAAATTATTCCTTACTCTTTATCTCTGATTTGTCTAAACTTTCATATAGGCAAGGTGTATTGCTACTTCCATCCTTCATTTATTAATTTTTATTTTCACATTGCCCACTTTTTGATGCGAATATCATTGCTTACTTAGGCAACGGGACCCGGTTACTCGGTGGGAAACCAATGTTTTTTTTTTTTCTTTTTTTTTTTTTTTAACGTTGTACCACTATTGAGTGTCTTAACTCCCTTAAGCTTTCTATTTGATCCATGTAGCGAGTCTTGGGCCAATGACTCCCAAACCAGTTGGCTTTAGGGCACTAGGTATAGAATACCCCTCGGGCTTACTAGCTCGAATCAAATAGGCTACGAGTTAAGACTAGCTTTACAACGAGCTTCTTTGCCCTTCCCACCTTTTGATGCGAAACTCAATGCTTGCTTAGGCAAAGAGGCCCGGTTACTCAGTGAGAAGTACTTGGAAACTATTTTATTAAAATAAATTTTTATATGAAGAAAAACGTATAGTTACCCTACACAAGCCTATAAAAAGTAGACTTTTCTTTGATGCTAGTAGAAATAATTAGAAATGCTCCAAGAAAAAAAATTTTTATGTTCTAGACTTAACTCTTTATTGAATTTTCTTAATACTTGATTTCCTCAATATCTCACAGATTCTCTGAATCTGTGCATCAATTTTCTTTTAAAAATGCTTAGTTTAATTCGATTCTTAAGCATAATCAGGTATCTAAATACTAAATACTAACTTTTTCGAGGACTTAAAATTTTAAAATTTTTATTTTTCTCTCCCCCCAACTTAATCGACATTGTCCTCAATGGAGAAGAAAAAAAAAAAATAAAGGATGTAATAAAGAATATGAAAGAATACACCTAACTCAGTACTTATATATATTTTTTTGGTCCAGCACATGCCTTTGAAAATTTGAGCTCTCCCTCCAACTTATTCAAATTATCCTAAAAAAAATAAATTAAAAAGATAAATTAGATAAAAACTAAATATTGGGTTGCCTCCCAACAAGCGCTAAGTTTACCGTCTTCAGCCAGACACAATGTAGCTCACTATCCTGTGTCGAATATTGGATTGACAAATTCCAATGGTTTTGGATTGCCAATCTCAGAGAAGGTAATTTTTAATCCCATTATTGATATAATTCATTATTAATTTTAGGGATATAATTTTATGATTCCATTCTCAGACCCATGTTTATTAAGAATTTCTCCTATTTGTTCTTCTAAAATGCTCATGAATGGAGTTTTAGGAGTTAAGTTTGATTCAATGGGTGCTGGAATGGTGACTAAAGGCGGTTTTAATTCTAGGAGGTAAATTAATGTGATCCTGCTTAAACAACTCCATTGATATTTCATTACATGCCTTTTGATTTTTATAAGAAGAACCAGCTTCTAGGGTTGAAGGGAATAGGACATTAGGTTTATAAGTCTCGGGTAAATCATCTATTCTCTTTTCCTCTTATTTCTATCTCATTTAAACTGGAACTAGCATCAGTACTAATTCCTGGCTTGGGTTCTTCTATGTGGTTAGTCTCAGTACTAACCAGTTTCCTCTAAATTTTTATTTTGGCTAGCATCAGTACTAGCCTCTCTCACCTGGTCTTGGTATGGGTCCATAAGAATCCTATAGCTTTTAAGTTCAGGAATTACTTTGGTATTCTCAAATTGGAGATTCTTAGAGTGAAACATTAGATTGATAATTTAATCCAGGTGGTTGGTGGTCATTAGGTGGGTTGTTTGAAATTGGTAGGCTCAGTAGTTGATCTAGTTCTCTCCTCATGTTAGACTCAACTAATTATCCTATTTGAGCTTCTAGCCTAGGGATAGATTGTTGTTGAGTTAAGATCCATTATTGTTGATTCAGAATTAATTGTTGAAGTTGGTTAAATCTATCATCAGCTAGATTGGTCTGTTGAGGAGGTGGGTATGAAGGCTGATTATAATATGATGGCTGGTTAAACTGACTAGGCTGACCATTATTATAGGCATAGTTTTGGTATTGGAATTATTCTGATAATTTTGCTCAAGATGGAAATTTGGGTCTGAGCCTGAGTCTGTTGGGATTGTCCAAGAAAAATTTGGAAAGTTACTCCAATCCAAATTATATGAATTTGAAAATGGGTCATTAATCAATTTGGAGTATCCTTGAGTAGCTTGAACTTGTTCTTGGATAAAATATGGAAACAGCAGTCATAGGACATTTATTCATATGATGGGTTGGGCTAGCACAAATAGAATAAAACTTCTAATAATTAGAAGGTGATGTGTTGTGCAGGAGATTGTTGACCTAGGGTTAGAAGTTGATCTAATTTCTGAGCAAGAAAGTCTACTTTATTTATCAAATTTGAATCAGTCTTAGGACTAGATTCTAGATGTTTAAATTTATGGATCCCTGCCCAGGTTTGGTAGAAAGATAACGAAGCATGGTTAATTGAGTTTTTAGTCAGGATTTCAAATAAGATATGGGCTTCATCCTCACTCTTGTTCATGAATGCACCTCCACAGGATGCATCTACCATTTGTCTATATTGGTCTCTTAAACCCTCATAGAAAGCTTGAACTATTTGCCACTTAGATAGACCATGGTGTGGGCATTTTCTACGAAGTTCCTTAAGTCTCTCCCATGACTCGTGAATCTGTTCCTCTGGAAGCTGAGCAAATCCAGTGATAGCTCGCCTTATAGTATTGGTTCGGCCTGTGGGATAAATTTTTTTATGAAATTCACTTTGCAAGTCAGCCCAAGTTTTAATTGGACTCCCTATTATGCCAAGCTAGTACTTGGCATTGTCTTTTAACGATAAGGGAAATAAAATTAGTCTAAGAGCATCCTTAGTTAAATTTTGAATTCTCATCATAGAGCAGATTTCTAAGAATTCATCTAGATGTTTATATGGATCTTCATTGATGTTCCCATAGAAAGATGGAAGCATCTGGATTGTAATCGACTTGATCTCATAGTGGGTAGCATGGATATCAGGTAACTGGATACAAATCGATGGGTTATAGGTGGAAGGAATAAAGTATTCCTTCATCTACTTAGGTGGTTCTCAAAAATTTTCAGCCATTTGATTATCGAATTTAATACAATTCAGCCTTTTAATTTTATTGTTAGATTCAACTAGATCAGATAAAGTGATTTTCTACCGTGCATACACTAGTGCAACCCTAACATGTGGTTCAAAATTTTTTTTAGAATATTTTTTTTATATTTTTTTATTATTTTATTATATTAAAAATTATTTTTTTAAAATTATTTTATTTATTAATTTTAATTTAATTTAATTATTATTTTTAATATTTTTTTAGTTAGTTTAATTTAATTTTTATTTTATTTTATTTTTAGAGGAGAAAGGAAAAAAAAGAAAGAAGAGATCCTAAGGAGTTCTAGAACTAAGAAGAGAGAGAAGAATTAAGTTTAATTAGGTTTGATGTTGGTTAGCAATCAAGTTGATCAATTAATCCTGACATTGTTGTCATAGATCTAGACAGCTCCTAACTACTAAGGTCACCTTCAAGCCCTCCAAGTGTAAGATCAGCCAATCAACTAGTCAGGTAAGTGTAAGGTCGGTGGGAGTCCCCCCGTTGCTTGCCTTAGACACCAATTGTGCTTGGCCAGGTAAGCGAACGGAACCAATTAGAAACCACCTTCCTTCGGGCCCAATCGTCCCTGAACCACTTTCCTAGACACCAGTCAAATTGACTTATCCTAACCCGGTTCAACTCTTAGGATTCCTTATCCTATTGAGCTCGAGTTCCTAGGGTTGATGTCTAATTGATTTTAAAATTAAAGGCTTAGGTCAATGCAGGATGCTTGGTTGGTTGTTTGTGGGCTAAGGAAGGGTGATCAAATCCCCACCTTATCTTGTTTAATTGGGTTGTGCCCTTAATTTGATTTAATATGAATATGCATAAAAAAAAAAAAAATTCAATCAAAGGGTTTTATGCAATTTAAACTAGATGCATGCAACTAATTGAATTCTGAAAGGCTTACCTTGCCTCCAGCAATCACCAAAAAAAAATAAAAAAAAATAAAACTAATATGATGCATGCTCTAAACAGTTAGGGTTTCTAATCTTATCATGAGGCTTTTAATTAGGTTTAAATGAATATTTTTTTAAATTAATTTAAAAATAAAATAAATAAATAAATAAATAAAAAAGAAAAGAGGACTAGGGTTAGGATTGATCTCACCAAAAACTTAGATGCTTTCTTCCTTTTTCTCCTTTTTTTCTACAAAATAAATAAAAAAAATTAGTAAGCAATATTAAAAAAATATTTATAATTAATTTACAAAAAAAATCAAAGAAATCAAAGAATAAAATAGCATCTATTCCTTCCCCGGCAACGGCGCCAAAAACATGGTGCATTTGTCAAAATTATTTTTAATTTATTTAAAATAAATTAAAAAAATCAAAATCAAAAATCAAAAACCTTCCCCGGCAACGGCGCCAAAAACTTGATAGGAACGCGATGTTGTCGTTAAGACACCGTGTTTATCAGTTTAATCCGACTTCTTAAAATAATTGAAAATGCGTAGATAGTAGTGAGTCGGGTCGAATCCACAGGGAAGGTAGTGTTTTTAGATTTGAAATCTTTGATTTTATAAAAAAAAAGAAAAGAGAAGAGTTTTGGAATCAAAAGTGAAGTCGGAAAATAAAAAAAAATAAAAATTAAAAGGTGCAGGAATTTAAACTTGGTACTAAGATCTACTAGTTAGATCTTAGCATCTACTTGCAATAAAATAAAAAGTAATAATTAAAGTATAGAAATTAAATTACAATAAAAATAAAAAGCAAGAAATTAAAATGCAAAAATAAAATTTTTATTAATTAAAATTTTAGAATTTAAATACATAAAATTTAAAAATAAAATAAAATAAAATAAAATAGCCTGATCTCTGATCTTGGATCGGCATTGGCAGAAAGATGGTGTAGAAGCTCTCGGCTCTTCTTCTCGGCACCCGTTGCTTCGAAGCAGCCTTTAACCCATAGCCTGGCTTCGCCCTGTACCAAAGCTTCACCTTGATCGGAGATGTTGATTTCTTGATGGCCTGGGGTCCTTTTTATAGAGCTAGGAGGGCTGGATATTTTTTCTAAAGGCAATATGGGACTAATAGCCTTTGTAATCATCAAAAATACAAAGAAATTTGGATAAAATTTGAATCAAAATAGCTCTGATATGACTTCTATAAATCTGATAAAATCCAGCCGTTCAATAGGAATCCAACGGTCCAAAAATCATCAAAATCGGATGCAGATCAAGCTCAGATCGGGTCGGATTAAATTCTGGCCGTTGGATCGCGCTTGATCGAGGAAATCTGGCCGCAAATCATGCTTCGGGAGTCTTGATCACCGTCCGGCAGCATTCTGGACCGTCGGATCATCGCCTGGATCGAGCGCTGCCGTCCGATGGTGATCCGCGTGATGTTTGTATCTGAATAAAATTCACCATCCGATCTTGCAACGCACAGCCGTCCGATCCTGACCGCAAACAACCACATCCGTCCGATCGCGCAATAACTGTTCCCATGGACCGCGTGGACCGGCCGCACCGCACACCGCAACCAATCAGCGCCGCTGTTGTCGGACGAAAAAGACTAAATTACCCTTGTGAGCCGCGATAAATTTCTGTAGACCCTTAAGGGGTCTAGGTCCACCACGTGGCAATCTCTGATTCGCCGGAATTTGCTGAGCTGGCGGTCCACGCCTAGATCGTGGACCGGCTGATGGCTTCAACGGCTGAGTCGGCTTGATGGCTTGGCTTGGCTTGGTGGCTCGGCTTACGGAGCCGGCTGAGCCATTTTCTTTTTTTATTTAATTTTTATTTATTTTATATTCTTTCAAAAATTCATATCTTTTCCATTTTAGCTCCGTTTTACTTGAAATTTATTTCGTTGTGATCAAAAAAATGAGCTCTTTCTATTGAAAATAAAATTTTATTTTTTATTTTTTTAATTTTTATTATTTTTTAATTAATTTTTTAATTATTAAAAATATATTTTTTTTAAAAATATGTATCAATTAATTACTAATTATTAAAATTTAATGTAAATTAATTAATAAATTAATATTTTTATTGGTGAATTTATGGTACTTATCAATTTTTATTTTTATTAGATCTATAAAATTAGATCTGAAATATCTTAAATCTAATCTGGATTCAAAAGAAAAAAATTTAAAATATCCCTCTTGATCCAAGTAGATCCGAACGAACCTAATCCAAAAAATTGGAATTTTTTCTTCAATGGTATAGTCAAACTATAATACCCCCAAGATGAACTACTGATGCATCTCAGATCAATGAGCTAGACACACAACTACAGCATCAAGCAAGTCATCATAGAGAAGGTAGACTATATTATTGAAGGAACTATTCTAGAATTTCAGAGTTAGATTTTAAAACTTTTTTAAATCTATGTAGCGAAAACATGAATTAATCATATTAATTCATAATTAAATATGAAAACCCTAGATCTAGGATTTTATTACATGATTGAAGCATGATATTAAATCAAAAATTAAAATATGAGAATAAATCATGTTGATCATATCAACATAAAAATTATTCTATGCTAGATCAAATCTAGATAGGAGAAAGATGATCGTATCATCCATACCTTTGCAAATCAAATTCTCTAAAACATTAATCAGGGCATGAGATTATCATTCCAATCTACACATGCATCTAGTCTCTACAAGTTTTTCATAAGAGCCCTCGATCGTTGATCAGAAGTTTGATGCCCAAAAATCAGCACAGTTTGCTAGAACTGCACTAATTCTTCTTCGATGGTTGATCTGGATCTTCCTTTTTTTGAAACTTGGATCCTCCAATTTCTAGAAGATAAGAAAGATTATTTTGGACCTAAGTCACCTCTCAAAATTATAAAAAGAATGGAGGAACAGATGGAAGAAAATTCTAGATGAAGGCCCTGTTCTTCTTCTCTTTTTCTCTCACCAAAACACCTTAATTGGTGCCTTTACAATTCCCATGCCTAAACCTCTCTGCACCCAGCCTCTCCACACCCAAAGACCTCTCTCTTAGATCTATAATCTTAAAAAAAATTAGGTTAATAACCATTTTATATTAGGAGAGATGGAGGAGTCCTTGTCTAGGTCAAATACCTAGTCAAGAGACCTCCATATTGGGCTAGACTTGGGGTGCCCAACACTTGGGCGTCTCGCCTTTCTATTTGGGCATGGACCACCTGGTGTTTAGTGTATTAAAATCCTTTATTTTTCTTAAAATTTTTAGAGAAAAATCAAGAGTTTAGATGCCATACATGGATAAGAATTCTAGTTGCAACAAACTCTATTAAATAGAGTTTGAAATCAAAACAGCTAATTTATTTTGACTTGGTCCTCAACCAAATACCATGTAAGAAGTATATGAAATGTGAGAATGCATGTCCCCTCTCTAGAAAAGGGATATTCCATGAAAAAATTTTAAAAAAAATCATGGAGAGTGCATGGAGATTGAATGGCGCAAGGATTTTGGAGTCTTAGTCTCACTAGGACTCCTAATTTGACTTGGTCCAACTTGATCCTTGGACCAAATTAAATTATAATTTTTTTAACTCAATTAAATTAGATCTTAGTCCAACTAATAACCTTATTAAATTAGATTAAATCAAATTTAATTTTGATTTAATTTCTAATCAAATTAGAGATTATGTTTAGTCAAGTCCTAATTGAACTAGGACTAGTTCTTCCTTGTAATTGGCTCATCCAAAAAACCAGTTGAACTTGATCCAATCAAGTCTAAACTAAATATAATTAAATTATATTTAATTATACTTAATCTCAGTCCTATGGATTAATCAAATTAAGCTAATTAGCAATCAAATTGCGAATTGATCCACCTGCAACACTTGCACTAAGTTAAACATCAATCATATTGATTGTTTAACCCTAGAATGATTCTTAATCATTGATCAACCATCCGATCAGATTGAGACAACTTATATATATGATCCTATAGATCTAAACCTAAGTTAGTAGCATAGGAATCATTTTCTATACCACTCAAAATGACCATCTAGAAATGATATTCGATGGCCAGATAGGTCGAATGTGTAGAACAACATCCTTAGAACCTATGTGGATATAGTTTCTGTATAATTCATCCACTTAACCAAAATGCTTGTAAGACACCTCAAAGTTTAATAGTCGACCCCGATTAGGTCATTCACATTGTATTTTGGAATACCAAATCCATCTTATGGATTACCCTGGCCAAGGTTTTTGTTATAGTGATGCATTATTCTCCAACTCTTGGAGTGGTCAATCCCATCATAATCACTCACCGACCGCAGCCACCCCTTTGCACTCAACGACATCACCGTGCGCTCGCCCCTTCGCCTGACTGATCGACCCCCCTCTTCTAGCTCGCACCTCTAAGGCTCCATCCCTCCGCCCGACCCTCCTATGCCCTCGCCTACATTGCCATAATGCGGCTCGATGGAACTCCCCCCTAGCACCTGTCTCTGCCCATCAGCGAGGTAGATGGTCAGCCCACTGGCACATGGCAGGGAGGGAGTTGGGAGGAAGAAAAGTATGTTCAGAAGATTTGGGTCCAGCTGAGAAAATCCTTGGAATGGAGATTTGCAGAGATAGGTGCAAAGGAGTGCTCCATTTGTCACAAGAAAAGCATGTCCAGAAGGTTTTGAAGAGATTTGGGATGGAGAAGGCCAAACCTGTAGAGATACCATTGTCGAGCCATATGTCTCTATCCAAGTTACAGAGCACTTAGTCAGAAGAGGAGAGAGAGTACATGGGATGAGTCCCTTATGCAAATGCTATAGGTAGTATGATGTACACTATGGTGTGCTGTAGACCAAATATAGCATATGCTGTGAGCATGGTTAGTAGATACATAGCTAACCTTGGGAAGAAATACTGGAAAGCATTAAAATGGATATTGAGATATCTGCATGGAACAAGGAATTATGGTTTGGTGTTTAGTAGGCAGTCTGGAGGATTTGGAGAATAGTCTATAAAGATGTGTGAAGGTTTAGATCCTTTAGAAGGTTTTGTTGATGCAAATTATGCTGGTGATCTTGATATAAGGAGGTATACTACTGGATACCTCTTCTGCGTATATGGTGGACCGATGTTTTAGAGATCAACCCTTCAGCCAATCATGGTCTTGTCTACCACAGAGATTGAGTACATTAGGATAACGAAGGTTGCAAAGAAAGTCCTTTGACTTAGGAGGCTGATTGATAAGTTTCGGCTGGAGCAAAGCAAGGTTACACTATTCAGTCAGAGTGCTTTGTTGTTGTCACAAAACTCAATCCATCATGCATGCACAAAGCATATAGACATGAGGTATCACAGGATCAGAGGGTTGGTGGAGGAAGGTGAAGTGGAACTGATGATGGTCCATACCAAGGAGAATCAGACTGATGCACTCACGAAGGTACTCCCAAGAGATAGCTTTTAGAGATGTATGGCATGGATGGGTCTATTGAGAAGAGATGAGTTCATAAGAACTTGGAAGCACCAAGATTAGGAATATGAGCTCAGAAGTGGCACTCCCAAGTCTTGGAAACATGAGAAGATAGGTCATGGGAAGATGGGAGTGAGCTGAAAGAAGAATCAATCTTAATAGTAAAGTTCAGAAACTAGGTCGGCTCACTTTGAGATTGAGCCAGCTCAGTCGAAAATAGGGTCGGCTCAATCCAGAACTGGGTCAGCTAGGTCTCAGAGAAAAATTCAAATAGAGAGCAGTATTTTTGGACTGTTGGCATAGTACACAATTGGATTGGCTTAGTCTGGGATTGAGCTGACCTAGTCCCAGGTTAGCCGGCTCAATCTGAAATTGGGCTGGCTCAGTTTTCATGGGTTATTATTTTGTGTACATGGGTTGTTTAGGTTTAGAGAGTTTTTCTATGAGCTTGGGCTTGACCCTTTGTAAAGTATATATACTGAAAATAGGTCAAGATTGTAAGAGTGCTGAAATATACTGAATAAAAGCTTTTTTCTTCCAAAAATCTCTTCTTCTCTTTTTCTCTATTTCTTGATTTATTTGATCGTGCTTCCATAGAGATCTTTTAGAAGTACTTCCTTATTACTTGGCTAATCACCGATGGCCATGCCGATCCATATGAGAAGAGTGCATATTCCCAATAGTTGGTTGTCCTCTTAACCAAGGAGTATGAAGACACTGGTATGACATACAGGTGAGATGTAGGGTACATCATCACTGAACGTGACCAACTCAAGAGCATTCTGCTATCAAGAATGTCTCTGATGGGATATAGGTATAAGTATTTCTTAGGTCTGAAATCATCTCAGTGGCTTGCAAGCAACTTACTATGCTTTGGTACTAGACTAACTGAATTTCTAATTCAATAACGAAAGGTTTTTAGGCACAGTCAAGTACATGCAAAGTCAGTGTGTTATCAAGATGGGATTGACCACTCTAAGAGTTGGAGAAGAATATATCATCGTATTTTAGTATAGCAAAAATATTGGCTAGGATAATCCATGAGATGGATTTGGTATTTTGAAATACAATGTGGACAACCTTATCAAAGTTCATAGTTGAACTCTGAGGTGTCTTACAAACATTTTGGTCAAAGGGATGAATTATATGAAAACTATATCTATATGGGTTCTAAGGATGTTGTTCTACATATTCAACCTATTCGATCATTGGATACCATTACTTGATGGTCACTTCAATTGATACAAAAATTTATTCCTACACTATCGGCTTTTGTTCAAACCTATGGGGTCACACACATTAGATTTCAAAATCTGATCGGATAGTTGATCAAGGACTGAGAATTGTTCCAAGGTTAAACGATCAATATGATTGAGGTTTAATCTAATGCAAGTGTAACAAGAGGATTGATTAGCAATTCAGTTGTTAACTGGTTTAATTTGATTAGAACAAAAGGTTGAGATTAAGTTTAATTAAATATTATTTAATTAGATTTGGTTTGGACTTGATTAGATCAAGTTCAATTGATTTATTGGATAAGCCAAGTGCAAGAAAGAACTAGTCCTAGTTCAACTAGGACCTAGGTCAATCTAATTTTTTAATTTAATTAAAAAATTAAATTAAAATTAAATCTAATGTAATCTAAATTAATTAAGTTCTTAATTGAGTTAGGGCCAATTTTAATTGGGTTGACTTACTTCTAGTTTAATTTGGCTTGAGAAACCATTATTGACCAAGTTATATATGGAATCCTAGTAGGACTAGCATTCCACCCTTATGCAATCTTATCCCCAACGCCCCCTTCTCTCCCTTCATAGAGTTTTGTGGGACAAAACTCTCATGCCCTACTTTCTCATGCATGCCCACCCTCTCTCTCCCTCTCCTATTTGGTAGTTAGGCATGGACCAAGTCAAAGGAGGTAAGTTATTTTGGTTTCAAATTCTATGAGATAGAGTTTTGAGAAACCAAAATTCCTCCTTTCCTATGCCACCCATACTTTCATATTTTCTCTAGAATTTTTTATGAAAAGGGAAGACTTTCTATTAGATAATATGTCCTAAAGCCAATCATCTAAGTGGTAGATGATTAGAATTAGTATATGAATTATCTAATAATAATAGTTATTTGGCTGGTTCATCATCGAAGTTCTATCTTTCCTAAATAAACTCCTAAATTATGATGAGGTCCTTAAAACCATAATCAATCAATAAAAAAAGATTTATCAGATGATTCTTAAATTGTTCACGACTAAATGATAAGTTATTAATAGGATGATAACTTATCGAGTGTTGGTTGCTTTATGCCATATGCGTTAGTTGTCCTCATAACCAAGTGGTATGGAGATACTGGTATGGCATCCAGGTGAGATGTAGGAGTATATCTGTACTGAATGTGATCAATGTAATACTCTACTATCAAGAGTAGCTAGCTAAGACCAATGGATATAAGTGTCCCTCCGATCTGAGATCACCATGATGACTTGCAAGCAACTCACTGTACTTTGATGCTGGATTGCCTGTACTTCTAATATAGGTTCGAAAGATTTCTGGGTATAGTCAAGTACTTGTGAAGTTGGTGTGTGAGTTAAGATAGATTGACCACTTCTGATTGGCTTCAGGATGAGAATATCTCATTATGTTTCAATTTAGCAAAACCTAGGCCTAGATAATCCTCATGAGTAGTCACAGGATCTGCAAAATTTTGAGAAACAATAGAGATGACTTGTATGAGTGTTGATAGCATACTCGAAGTCATCTTAAGCATTATTGATCATAGGGATGAATTATACGGTAACCATGGGTCAAGATTCTAAGAATGTTGCTTTGCATACATTCGACCTATCTAAACGTCGGGAACCATTGCTAGATGGTTACTTCGATTGGTATAAAAATTAGTTCCTATGCTACCAACTGAGGCCTATAGGGTCACATATTAGAGGTTGTAACTTAATTAAATGGTTAATTGATGATTGAGAATCATTCATTTTGATGTGAAACATTCAATGTGATTTATGTTTGACCTAATACAAGTATTATAGGAGGATCGATTAGCAATTGGATTGCTAATTGGCTTAATTTGATTGAATGATTGGGCTGAGATCACGTCTAATTAAATTAGATTCAATTATAATTAGTTTGGACTTAATTAGATTAAATTTAATTGGTTTGTTGGATAAGCCAATTGCTAGGAAAAAATAATTTCTTATTGGACTGGGATTTTATTGCACCTAATTCCTAATTGAGTTAGAAATTAAATTAAAATTAAATATTATTTAATCTAATTTAATTAAACTTCTAGTTGGACTAAGATCATCTTTAATTAGATTATATTTAATTTGATTTGAATTAGGTTCAAAATAGTTTTGACCTAGTCAAAGAAGAAGAGTCCTAGTTGGATTGGGACTCTCACTCCTTCCTTGCTCCAATAAAAGTCAATGCCCACATTTTATTTTTAGATCTTTATGTGATGTTTTTCACACCAATAATAACTTTTCCATGTACCAAATATCTGAAGAGATTAATTAAAATTTGATTTGATAAAATTTGGTATGTGGTTTGGTTTTGTTTTCTTTTGAAAGAGTCCCAATTCTCCAAAACATCTCCTTTCCTTATGGAATTTTTTCTCCATGCCTTCTTTTCTTTTATGCACTTAATTCATTTGGTTTTGTACATGGTTTTCTAATCTTCACATCGAAATAATAATATGAGAGGCATCCAAGAGTTGGATGCCTCCTAAAACTCCTCCTTGGTCTCCTTTTAAGACTAGGTTTTGACCAAGTCTTCCATATATAAAAGGGAGGACACCTCCTATCAGGTTTAGGATGTATAAAGTCTAAAAAAATCATAAATGAACAAGAAGAAAAGGTGGAGAAGGCATGGAGGTTTGGGGCACCAAGTTTTTTGAAGAAAAGATCTTCATCAAGACATCAAATGTTGATGTCTTGAACGGACAAAGGTAAGAGAAGATTATCTTCTCTTTATTTTTTTTAAGTACTTTCCACTTATTATTTTATGTAATTTTTATATGATAGAAATTTGAGAGAGAGAGGATGAAGGCATGAGGATCTATGCTCCAAGGTGTTGGGGCATGAAGATCAATTTTGGACATAATTTGATCATGTCCTGATGAGAGAAGGAAAGGAGAAGATGGTCTTCTCTTAGGGTTTCTTTTAGAACCCTTCTTCTCTATATTTTGTATGATTTTTCTATGAGAAAAATCATAGCGTGTGAGATCTAAAAATATGGAAGAAGCCTAAGGGAGAAGGTCTTTTATTTGTCCTAGCATAAGGATATTTTCAGGACATCAGTCATTGATGTCTTGAAAAAGAAGATTTATCTTCTCTTAGGATCCTTTTCTAATGTATTTTATTTTTAATTTTTGAGAAATTCAAAGGTTGGATTTCTCTTCTAATCCTTCTCTTATTCTTCATCTCTTGGAATGTTCAAGAGATCCGAAGAATAAATTTAGATTAACCATCCAGAGGGATCAATGAGAAGCTTGCACTTTGAGCAGATCTTGGTTTGACGAACCTCCGATTTTGTTGCAATCTCGTGTGGATCTCCTATAAAAATTGGATGCATGGGAGGCTCCAAAGGCAACAATGAAAATCAATAATGGAATTCTCAACCCACACAAGGTAAGAGATACTTCTCTCACCTAGATGTGATCTAGATTTTAGATATAGAATTATTCTAGATTTAGGATATTGATTTGATCAATACCAAATCCTTTTAATTTTAGATTTAAAATGTATTATGACATGTTATGGATCCTAGTTATAGGATTTAGTAATTTGATTACATGCATTTGTAGATTAAATGGTTTAATCTGCATATTCCACTACATTATTTTCAAAAAGTTTTTGAAATTCATGCATGAAACCCTGCATATTTTTCATCAGTGGTATTAGAGCATCTAGGTTCTTTTATAACATGTTCATATATGCTTGAGGATAAATATAAAAATTAAAATTAATTAAAGATCGCACATACTACCATAAGGTTATCCTATTGTAAGGTTAACCCCTTATAATGGTAAGGTTGTCCTAGTATATGATGATCTGAATGTGAATCATAAACTATTTAAATTAGATCTAACAAATTTATGATTCAATTTTTTAAATTTAAATCTAAAACTTAATAGATGTTAGATCTATTTTAGATTATTTAGATTAGATCTAAATAATATTGGGTTGCACATACTGCTATAAGGTTGTTCTGTTGTAAGTTTTACCCTTTATAGTAGAAAGGTTGTTCTCATATGTGCAAACCCGAATAACCAAAATTATAAATATATTAGATGAGATCTAAAATAATTTATGATTTATTTTTAGATTTTAAATATAATTTAAATAATTTATAATCTGATCCATATGATATGCTTTATGTTTAGATCTAGATCCTCTTATTGCATATGTTAATATGTAATTTTTGTTTTGAATTTAGAATATGTATGACATACTTATTTTATAGAATTTAAATTATGAACTTACTTTCTGCAAAATCCTAGATTCAAAATTTTAGGATATAATCAAAATATTAAAATAAATTAGATTTAAAATTATATATTAAATATAATTTAATATAAATTATTTATAATTTAAAAATATTTCAAATGATCAAATCAGAAATTAATTCTGAGGTTTCATAAACCTAAACTCATAAGCTTGAACTTATTTAATAACTAACTGATTGTTTAGGATCTAGGTTTGTGATTTGAAGATCCTAAGATAATTTCAAAAAACATGGGTTAATGGATAATGGGTTAGCTTTGATCAGGTCCTTAATTGGGTTAGACCTTGAGTTAGATTAAATATGGACTTAGTTAAGAAATTGATCAAACCTAATTAATAGTTAATTAGGATTAGATCATTTCTTTAGATCATTTCAATAGCTGTAGTTGATCAGAGTCCATACATCTAACAAATGGATACTGATCATGGCTTAGTGGTCGAGCCCGAGTCGTTAGGCAAACCAAATCAAAACTGATAAATCGATTGGTATCTAAGATAAGTCTGTCATCTTAGATCGGTGGTTTTTAATTGGCAGCCTGCTTATCTGGCTATTTCTGATGGTGTCTAAGGCAAGTCTTGGTAGATCCTTCCACCAATCTCACTTATCTGGCTAATATGGTTAATCAAGTTTTGATTAGGTTGCTCATTGATTCATTTTAACTCATGTCACATAAAAAATCAATGAGATTGATTTTATTCAGTAAGACTGATCTAAGTGCCTATGGACTAAAATTGATCCTAGTCCTTGCCAATGACTTGAGAAGTCAGTGGGAGGACTTGACTTGGTGAAGTCAGTGGGAGCAAATTGGTCCATGTCCTTTCTATCCTTAAATCACTAATAACTTAAATTCTCTAAAATTATTAGGTTCTTAAAATAATAAAGTTATGAGAATAACTGAGTCATAGCCTTCCATTAAATTGGATGATAATGGATTTATTAACTCAATAATCATTGGAGGCCAAAAGGCCTGGTGCTTATTGACTAATGGAATTATCATTCACAATATGATAACTTGGAAGTGTCTCTCTAATGGTGGTTAGGTTAGCCAACCAAAGTTGGGCCTAATCACTCATTAGTTAGATGCACCAAGTATAGTCATGTTAATGGTTGGACCTAACCAAATCCTTATAGTAGAGGCTAAAGCCTACTGATTAGATTTCTGAGATAAAATTAAATTACTAAAAGTTATTTGGAGAAATAATTGGTTAATGAACCTTCCCATAGATGCACATAGATTGGCCAACCAAAGATGGGCTCATGTGCAATCTATGTGGATTCTAGTACCTATTAGAAAATTAAAGTAATTCCTTGAATTGGAGGTAGAGGCTACCAATTTGAATAAAATAGTGGAAAAACCTTAAGACTAAAGTTCAAGTCTCTAGGCTTAATATAATTCATATACTTAGGTCTATGTTCTCTTTCTCATAGAATAAGGCTAAACCCTAATTGCTCCAATCATTGTTAGACAGTGATAACTTATGGGACCCAACTTCGATAATTAGTATCGAATGTTGAAATTGGTTCAGCGGCACGAATTGTTTCTTATTGAGGCTTCTAAGCCTAATTAAAATAATTAGTCCAAAATTGATCCAAATCAAGCATATTGCTTCTATTGTTAGAAGCTGGATCATAGGAAGAAGAAATATCTTGCTTCTCTTGACCATAATAGGCTGAACAAGAGAAAGAGGTAAGAGTTGCTCATTAAGGATGTTATATGATAACACCTTAAAATTTTTCCATATGTAATTCTACTATCTGGATATTAGATACCGATGGTCTTATGCAATTTATTGCGAGGACTATTAGAAAGTGAAATGTTTGAAAAATGTGAGAGATACCTGAACATTAGGGATGGAAGTCATGTTTCAATCCTAGCTTTAGAAATTATTAAGCTTATTCTCAAAAGATGTCATTTTGAGTGAATGTCATCATTATCCATCATTTATGATAAATATGATCTCTATTGGCTTTCTGGTCAGAGATGATTATAATTTATCAAGAAAAGGATTGTTGTGATATTATTATGAATAACATTATAATAATACAAGGACAATAAAAATGATATTTTACATCCATACAGTCTGTTAAGTGTAATATACATATTTAATAAATATCCAAGTTAGATTATGTCATAGATCTCTATATTTAGCATTATAGGCTTAGTCATCTTGACAAGAATAATATAAACAGGTTAGGTTGAGAGAAAAATCTTGATATCAATAATTGTGAATCATTAATAACCTGTGAGTCTTATCTTCTTGAAAAGAAGACAAAGTCACCTTATATTGGAAAATGTGGAGTTGATAATGTTCTAAGTCTCATACATAGTGATGTATATGGACCTTTGAACTTAAGTGCCAAAGGAAGATATTAATATTTCATTACAGATGACCTATCCTGGCATGGGAGCACCTGGCTTGAATCATTTGAAATGTTCAAATGATTCAATAATGAAATAGGAGAACAAACTGGAAATGATATTAGAACTCTTCGATCAGATCGAAGAGGTGAATACTTATCCAGTGAATTTATGACATATCTAGGAGAGATTAGGGTTCTCTCTCAATGAATTTCTTTTTGGAACATAGTATATCTAAAAAGAGAAGTTGAACTTTGTTAGACATGGTTCAATCCATAATAGGGTTTACTTGTCTGCCTATTTCAGGATTGTGCTCTTGTGACTACTAGTTTTACTCTGAATATATACAAAGTAAATCTGTTTCAAATCTCCATATGGAATATGGATTGGACGTAGACATAAACTCTTTCACCTTTAGGTTTAGGATTGATCGGTCTATGTTATAAGTTTGAATACAGATGAACTTGGATCTTGGTCTAATAAGTGTTTAAGGATTAATAATTCAACCATGTTGAAGAACATAAGATGTTCATCAACAGTAGGGCATTTCTTTTGGAAAGAAGTTTTTTAGTGATGGAACTGATGCCTTCAAGTTGAACTTAAGAAAGTTTGACTGGTAGAAATGAATCGGCATAATCTAGTAAACCTACAAAACTAGATTTGATCAGATCAAATCTGGAGCCCATTCAAGTGGCACCCTTAAGGAGATTCAGTAAAGTACCGTGTTAGTCGGATAGATATTTCAATATCTAGATCTAGGATGGTGATCCTGTTGAGCTCGATGAGAACAATAAGGGTCCGATCACCTATAGGGATACAATGCAATGGTCTGACTGTGAGAAGTCGCTTGGAGCCACATAATCAAAATTAAAATCCATGGAAATCAAATAGTGTATGGACACTAGATAACTCACCTGAACGAATAAAACTTAGTGGGTGTGAATGGATTTTCAAAAGAATCAGAGTAGCATAGATGGGAAGGTTAAGACATGTAAAGCCTATTTGGCTATTATCTCAGTTTTGGAACATATGTTTTGAACATATGTCTTTATTATGAATAAAGATAAATCCTGCATATGTAAGTGGGCAAAATATTTTGTAGTCTTATTCCTTGTGTTGTCTATGGATGAAGTTCTCTTAATTGAGAATGGCATTCCAGCATTGTAAGGAACAAAGGTTTGGCTATCATCTAATTTCTCCATGTTCAAAATTAGATATGGTATACTCACCAATGGTAGTGATTAGATACCAATTTGATCTAAGTATGAACCACTAGAAGATTGTCTGGATATTCCCTAAGTACTAGAAAAATACTAAGGTCTAGTGACTCAAATATGGAAATACTGACTTAAAATATGTGGATGTTTTAATTTCAGTCAAAGCACGATGACAATAAGAGAATGTCGGGTCATACCCTAATTGTAAGAGTAATCTACTAGAAAGATTCCAAGCAAGATATTTTAGCTTATTTAGTTAGTGATGTAGAGTACATCATGGCATATGATGCTGCCATATTAGCTGTATAGTTGCTGACGTTCATTAGCAGGTCGGGAGTGGCACTCTCCACCAATGGTCCAGTCCTATCATAGCACTAAAGCCATAACTCAAGCTAAAAAATCAAAAGACCAGCATATTCTGCATTGCTATCATTTTTGATTTTAGATCAGGATGATGTCGATCTTTAGAAGATCGATGAAAAAGGAGAACTTGACTGACCCATTTGCTAAGACCGCGAAGCTAAGGAGTTCTAGGAACTCAAGTGGAAGATAAGATATTTGATATCATTTTGATTGGATTTAGTCCAAATAGGAGTTGTTGGAAAATATGTCCTAATGCCAAGCATCTAAGTGGTAGATGATTGGAATTAGTATATGAATTATCTAATAATAATAGTTATTTGGTTGGTTCATCATAGAAGTTCTATCTTCTTTAAATGAACTCCTAAATTATGATGAAGTCCTTAGAACCACAATCAATCGATAAAGAAGAATTTATTGGATGGTTCTTAAATTGTTCACGATCAAATGATAAGTTATTAATAAGGATGATAACTTATCGAGTATAGGTTGTTGTATGCCATATACGTTGGTTGTCCTTATAACCAAGTGGTGTAGAGACACTGGTATGGCATTCAGGTGAGATGTAAGAGTATATCTACACCGAACGTGATCAATTTAGCACTTTACAATCAAGAGTAGCTAGCTAAGGCTAATGGGTATAAGTGTCCCTCTGACTTGAGATCACCATGGGGACTTGCAAGCAACTCATTGTACTTTGATGTTGGACTGCCTGTATTTCTAATATAGGTTCAAAATTTTTTGGATATAGTCAAGTACATGTGAAGTCTGTGTGTGAGTCAAGATGGGATTGACCACTCCTGATTGGCTTCAGGAAGAGAATGTCTCGTTGTATTTCAATTTAGCGAAACCTAGGCCAAGATAATCCTCGTGAGAAGTTACGGGATTTGCAAAATTTTGAGACACAATAGAGATAACATGTATGAGTGTTAACAGCATACTCAAAGTCGTCTAGAGTATTATTGATTATAGGGATGAATTATACGGTAATCATGGGCCAGGGTTCTAAGAATGTAGCTTGGCATACATTCGATCTATCTGGACGTTAAGAACTATTGCTAGATGGTTACTTCGATTGATACAGGAATTGGTTTCTATACTACTGGCTTAGGTTTGAACCTATAGGATTACACATATTAGAGGTTGTAACTTAATCAAATGATTAATCGATGATTGAGAATCATTCTGAGGAGAAACATTCAATGTGATTGATGTTTGACCTAATGCAAGTATTGCAGGAGGATCGATTAGCAATCGAATTGCCAATTGGCTCAATTTGATTAAACGATTGGGCTGAGATCAAGTCTAATTAAAATAGATTTAATTAGAATTGGTTTGGACTTAATTAGATTAAATTTATTTAGTTTATTGGATAAGCCAATTGTAAGGGAAAAATAATTTCTAATTGGACTAGGATTTGAGTGCACCTAATTCCTAATTGAGTCAGGATTTAAATTAGAATTAAATATAATTTAATCTAATTTAATGAAGCTTTTAGTTAGACTAGGATTATCTTTAATTAGGTTGCATTTAATTTGGTTTGAATTAGATTCAAAATAGTTTTGACCTAGTCAAACAAGAAGAGTCCCAGTTGGACTGGGACTCTTGCTCCTTCCTTGTGCCAATAAAAGTCAATGCCCATATTTTATTTTTAGTTCTTTATGTTATATTCTCCACACCATTAAGAGCTTATCCATGCACCAAATATATGAAGTGATTAATTAAAATTTGATTTGATCAAATTTGATAAGTGGTTTTTTTTTGTTTTCTTTTGAAAGAGTCCCAATTCTCCAAAACACCTCCTACCCTTGTGAAATTTTTCTCCATGCCTCGTTTTCTTTTGTGCACTTAATTTCTTTGGTTTTGCACGTAGTTTTCTTATCTTCACACCAAAAAAATAAGGAAAGAGCCAACCAAGAGTTGGACACCTCCTAAAACTCCTCCTTGGTATCCTTTTAAGACTAGGTTTTGACCTAGTCTTCCATATATAAAAAGAAGGATGCTTCCTATCTGATTTAGGATGTGAAAAGTCTAGAAAAAAATGAAAAAAAATATAAGAAAAGGAGGAGAAGGTGTAGAGGTTTGGGGCACCAAGTTTCTTGAAGAAAATATCTTCAACAAGATATCAAATGTTGATGTGTTGAAGGGACAGAGGTAAGAGAAGATTGTCTTCTCTTTGTTTTTCTTTTAAGTACTTTTCTATTATTTACTTTATGTAATTTTTATATGATAAAAATTTAAGAGAGAGAGAGGATGAGGGCATGGGGATCTGTGCTCCAAGGTGTTGGGCATGAAGATCAATTTTGGACATGATTTGATTATGTCCTGATGAGAGAAGGAAAAGAGAAGATGGTCTTCTCTTAGGATTTCTTTGAGAACCCTTCTCCTCTATATTTTGTATGATTTTTTTATGAGAAAAATCATAGTGTGTGAGATCTAAAAATATGGAAAAAGCCTGGAGAAGAAGGTCTTCCCTTTGTCCAACCATAAGGATATTTTCAGAACATCAGTCATTGATGTCTTGAAAAAGAAGATTTGTCTTCTCTTAAGATCTTTTTTTTAATGTATTTTATTTTTTTATTTATGGAAGATCCAAAGGTTGGATTTCTATCCTAATCCTCCTCTTATTTTTCATCTCTTGGAATATTTAGGATATCCAAAGAATAAATTTAGATTAACCATCTAGAGGGATCTGCGAGAAGCTAGCACTTCGAGCGGATCTTCTTTCAATTAACCTTTGATTTTGTTATAGTCTTGTGTGGATCTTCTGTAGAGGTCGGACACATGTGTGACTTCAAAGACAACAATAAAAATCAACCGCAGAGTTCTCGACTCGTGCAAGGTAAGAGATATGATTCTTCTCTCACCTAAATGTGATCTAGGTTTTAGATCTAGAATTATTCTAGATCTAGGATATTGATTTGATTAATACCAAATCCTTTTAATTTTAGATTTAGAATGCATTATGACATGTTATAGATCCTAGTTGTAGGGTTTAGTAATTTGATTACATGCATTTGTAGATTAAATGGTTTAGTCTGCATGTTTCGCTGTGTTATTTTCAAAAATTTTTTGAAATTCATGCATGAAACCCTACATATTTTTCATCACTTTTTACATGACAATTTAAGGTGGTCCATGCCTAAAACAAAGGAGGGGGGGTCCCAAGTGTTGGGCGTCGCAACTACTTGCCATATGTGTTCTTACCTTCTGTAGGAATTTGACCCAACAAAGACTCTTCCATATCTCTTTATAAGGAGGTCTTTTTGGGCTATTTTTTGCACCAATTCTAGTTTATTGAGAGGGCTCTTAGGCATGTGAAAATCAGAGAGAGAGATCATTGGAGTGTGGGGATTTTATAGACACCAATCTAGGTGTCTAGGTGAGAGAAAAGAGAAGAAGAAGATGGTCTTCTTCTAGGGTTCTTTTGCCCTTTCTTTTTTCTACTCTTTCATAGAGATTTTCAAGTATTATTTCAGATTAAAAGTCTCTTCCTTTTCTTCTAAATTTTTGAAGTATCCATATTTTGAAGAAGGAAGCACCGGATTGACCGTCAAAGAAGGATCAGCACAGTACTAGCATACTATGCTGATTTCCTATATCAAAATTCTGATCGAGATTCATGGGCTCATGTAGATATCTCTTAGAGACCGGACATGTGTGTGGCTTGGAGCATCATTCTTTAGCCTAGATCAGCAAGTTAGAATATCTAACTGGCATAATTAATATGGATCTGATCTATTATTACATACCTGCATTGGATGTACTGTAGATGCATGTTGATATGATCAACATATTTTTCTTTCTAATATTTTTAATTTTTGATTTAATCTCATGCTATAATCATATAATAGGATCTTAGATATAGGGATTTTTTAGTTTTTTTGAATAAATTTGATTTATTTTAGTCTTCCATTGCCTGATCTTGAAAAAGTATCAAGATCTAGCCCTGAAATCCTCGATCTAATTCCTTCAATTGGCATCAAAGCCTAGGTTCATTATTACATGATTATTTTTATATGTTTAGATTATTTATTAGATTAAATTTAATTTATAATCTAATTATTAAATCTAAAATTAAAAATTATGATCATACTGATATAAGGTTATCTTGCTATAAGATTTACCCATTATAGTGTAGAGGTTGTCCTAGTTCATATAGATCTATTTTTTATCATAAATTTGTTAGATATAATATAATTTTATTTATAATTTATTAGATTTAAAAGGTTTTTATATCTAAAAATAAAAGTTTTAAATTATACGGACTGATTATAAGGTTGTTCTGCTATAAGATTTATCCTTTACAGTGAAGAGGTTGTCCTAGTACGTACTGATCTAAAACATTGATCATAAAATTTTTGATTAAATCTAAAAAATTTTATAATCTAATTAAAAATATTTTAATCAAATTTTAATCATCATAAATATGTTAGATTTGATCTAAGATAATTTATGATTGATTGAAATTGAAATGGTTTCACTTACATGAACCTATTCAGATTAGATCTAAAGTAGTTTCATACTTATCTTATTTACACATTGATTATGAATCAAACATGCAACTTGATTGATAGAATCATATTATAAAAATATTTTATCAGTATAAAAATTATTTTTGAAAAGCTGAATATCGACCCTCAGCCCAAAACTTAAATAAGAATTAAGAAGTTATTTGATTAGGATATAGGATTGTGAATTGAAGATCCTAAGACACAAATCATAACACATTGGGTTAAATGGGTTAGTAGGGATTAGGTCCATTAATTGGGTTAGACCTAGGGTTAGATTAAAGAATGAACTTATTTAGAAAATTAACTAAATCTAATTAATTATTATCTTAGATTAGATCAAGAATTCTCTTGATCAATTACAATAGTTGTAATTGGTCAAGTCCATGTCTTTAACGAGATCCAAGATGGACTTGATTCTTCACTACGCTGTCTAGAATGAATTATTAGGTTGATCTAATCAAGACTAATTAGACCAGTTGGTGTTTAAGATAAATCAGATCGGTGGTCTTTAATTGGCAGCCTACTTATCTATGTTAGGAAATGTATCCTAAAGCCAATCATCTAAGTAGTAGATGATTGAAATTAGTATATGTATTATCTAATAATAATTGTAATTTGGCTATTTCATCATAAAAGTTCTATCTTCCTTCAATGAACTCCTAAATTATGATGAAGTCCTTAGAACCATAATCAATCAATAAAAAAGGATTTATCAAATGGTTCTTAAATTATTCATGATCAAATGATAAGTTATTAATATTGATGATAACTTATCGAGTGTAGATCGCTGTATGCCATATGCGTTAGTTATCCGCATAACCAAATGGTGTAGGGACACTGATATGGCATCCACGTGAGATGTAGGAGTACATCTACATTAAACCAGATCAATGTAGCATTTTACTATCAAAAATAGCTAGCTAAGGCCAATGGGTATAAGTATCCCTCCGACCTGAGATTGCCATGGTGACTTGTGAGCAACTCACTATACTTTAGTGCCGGACTGCCTGTATTTCTAATATAGATGATGAAAGATTTTTGGATACAATCAAGTACTTATAGAGTGGTGTGTGAGTCAGGATGGAATTGACCACTCTTGATTAACTTCAAGAAGAGAATGTCTCACTATGTTTCAATTTAGCAAAACCTAGGCCTGGGTAATCCTCATGAGGTGTCACGAAATTCGCAAAATTTTGAGATACAATAGAGATGACTTGTATGAGTATTTGACAACATACTCAAAGTTGTCTTGAGTATTATTGATCATAGGGATGAATTATACGGTAACCATGGGCTAAGATTCTAAGAATGTTGCTTTGCATACATTCGACCTATCCGGACGTTGGGAACCATTGCTAGATGGTAACTTCGATTAGTACAGAAATTGGTTCCTGTACTATCAACTTAGATTCAAACCTATGGGATCACATATATTAGAGCTTGTAATCTGATTGAATGGTTAATCGATGATTAAGAATCATTTCGACGTCTAACATTCAATGCGACTGATGTTTGACCTAATGCAAGTTTTGCAGGAGGATCGATTAGCAATTGGATTGCTAATTGACTCAATTTGATTGAGCAATCAGGCTGAGATCAAGTTTAATTAAAATATATTTAATTAAAATTAATTTAGATATAATTAAATTAAGTCTAATTGATTTATTGAATAAGTCAATTGCTAGGGAAGAATAATTCCTTGTTTGACTAGGACTTGGGTGCACCTGATTGGCTTAGGATTTAAATCAATTTTAAATCTTGATTTAATCTAATTTAATTGGAGTCCTAGTTGGACTAGAAATACCCTTAATTAGATTGCATTTAATCTAGTTTAAATAGGATTTAAATTAGACTTAAAATAATTTTGTCCTAGTCAAACAAGAGGAGTCCTAGTTGGACTGGGACTCTCTCTCTTTCACTTACGCCTAAGAAAGCCCACGCCATATTTTAATTCTAAATTTTTTTCTATGTTTTTCCATAACTAATAAAAGGTTTTCGATGCCCCATATTAGATTATTTGGATTTAAATTT
Source organism: Cocos nucifera (assembly GCA_006176705.1). Classification (NCBI taxonomy): domain Eukaryota; kingdom Viridiplantae; phylum Streptophyta; class Magnoliopsida; order Arecales; family Arecaceae; genus Cocos; species Cocos nucifera. The sequence goes on along the minus strand of QRFJ01000713.1, from coordinate 320,930 downwards.
GATTTGATCAAAATTAGAAGAAAGTTGGAAATTATTTCCTACTTGGAAGAGTCTTCTTTGACCCAAACTCCTCCCTCCCTTGTATGCCAACTCTACTCACTTTTAGATATGTGTGCCCTAGAGTCAGATTGACTGACACTTGTAATATACTTTTAAGGATAAAATTATAATTTTAACTATAAATAATAAAATAAGTTATTTTCTATCATAGTGTGTATTTGAAAGTGTCTTGATAGATATGTTTGCCCTAGAAGCCAAATTGACTGACACTTATAATACACTTCTAAGGATAAAATTATAGTTTTAACTATAAATAATAAAATAAATTATTTTCTATCATAGTGTTTATTTGAAAGTATCTGTGATACATCCCTTGAGTTAATGGTAATGATAGTTTATATTTTAAAGAGTTGAAAAATTTAAGACACGAATTTTCATTATTAACCCATAAAATGCCTCCGACCATAGGATCATCATAAGGATGGTGATTGATCTGAAAGGTTGGTGTATGATTGCTTCTTTAGGTTAGATAAGTCTTGAGTCTATGATGTAGAGATATCGGAGTGAGAGTACAGGTACTCGTTGGAGAATGAGGGCACTGAGTGTGACCATCTCGAGCAGTCATGCGGAAGTCTACCTTCTCATCGATGACTGGCTTAAAGTTGTAATGGTGTATCTCATTCTTTGATCTGAGGTGCATCGGTAGTTCACCTTCAGAGTGTTATAGTTTGACTACACCATAACTCGATCTTCGATCCATTCGGAATCCATAGGTGTATGTTGGCTATAACATGTTCATTGTAGAAATTAGATTGCACCCATAGAGAATCTATCTACCTCGGTGGAAGAGGAGCAGCCCTATGATGATCATGAGAATCAAGTCAATAAAGTCGATGGCCATGGCAGAAAGAGTTTCTATTAGAATTTTCACATTGGACTTGAATCGAATGATTAATTCATATGACGGATATTAGGGTTTGACGAGATCACCGTAACCCTAATGTAGTCGGGGCTCAAGATAGATGAACTTAATCACATAGAAAACTGCACTGAGATGTTCACTTTTAGTTTTGATGGGTTGCCACCATATGCTGGTAGGTATCACTGGTGGATTTTGGGAGCAATTAGAATAATTTGGATGATCGATCATACTAGTTGTCTGAATCAAAAAAGTTCTAATCCATCAGAAGGTGTTTCGATGATATCAATGAGAGAGATCATGATATTTCTCATTATCATAGAAAACTGAACCTAACTGGATCACACAAATAAGAATTTAGATATGGATATCATCAATTGAATTAACCTAGTTCAATTGATTTGAATATGATTCAATTAGGTTCAAGAAAATCGTGCTAGCACACGATTGAGCCTAATGTTCTCCTTTAACAATCATTAAAACTTGTCTTGACTGAGCTAAATATATTTGGGCTCACTCAAAAACCTTTACTTGGTCTAACTAAAGCTTGTCTAGGTTAGAAAAGGGTTGTCTTAATTTATGAAATAAATTTGAGACAACACCTACCATTTTTCATCACCTGCTAAATCTTGTCTTTGGACTTTGGTCAAATGTTCATCTTTGACACTTAGATATCTGCCCATGTGTCATGTACCCATAGTAGAGAACCTAGGACCTTGTCCCCCTACTAAAATATAGACTGGCAAGTGGCACATGCTTAGGGAGGCGTGCACCTCATGAGGATAAGATTTGGAGTCCCATACAGATGGGACTCCAGTTGCTTCAGGAAATCAAACTAGATGGCACCAAGAAGACTTGTTTGATCCAATCTTGGCGCCATCTAAGGAGAGTTTTAAGGGACTCTAATCTAATTAGATTAGATGATGCCATCCCTCTAATTAGATTTAGATCTGATTTCATAAAGGATCATGATTGGTCGGAATGATGTGGCACTGCATGGTGCAGTAGGGTCTATATAAACCTTGTCTGCGCCTAGAATTGAGAGCTTCTATCTTTAGCCCATGCCACAAAGCTTTTCTCCCTCCTTCTCCATGCCACCCTCTAGTCCTCTTGCACCTCTCCATGCCTAAGAGGTTTTGGGCATGAGTTAGGTGCGATCCAAGCAAGTGAAAGACGACAGGAAAGGAAGAAGGTAGCACTACTGCAAGAGACAACGGTTGTTCTTCAAAAGAGTTTTTCAAGATCTTCAAGATTAGATCTAGATCTAATTTTTGAAGGATTGATTGAGAATGAGAAGATCTCTAGATTCTGCTTGAGTGGATACCGATAGAGGCCAGGCGCTTGCGTGGCTATTTTCAGAACCTCAGGCAAACATCGAAATCATCATAGGGTAATTGGATTACACAAAATAAAGATATAATTAAATTAGATTTAATTTAATTTTTATTTTATTTTATTTTATCAAATTAATAAGATCAAATCTGAAAAGTCTCAGATCTAATTAGGATCTTAGAAAAAAATATTTGAAATATTCCTCTTGATCCAATCAGATCTGAACGAACCTAATCCAGAAAATAAGTTTTTTTTCTTCAACTAGTACCAGAGCCATGTTGCAAAATTTATTAGATCTAATTTCAAATTTATTTTTGATCTAATAATTAGATGATTTTAGATGCCACATGAGATATGATTAGATCTAAAATTAGAAAATTAAAAATTAAATAATCTAGATCTAAGATGTATGAGATGCATGACTAGACTAGGAATAGAATTATTCTGTGTAGTCTAACATGATCATAATTTTAATTTGATTAATTATAATTTTTAGATCTATTTATTTACTATTTTTTAATATTATAAATATTATAATTAAATTTAAAAAATAGAAAATAAATTTATTTAATTTGTTCATATGAGATATGATTGATGCATGTTTAGACTAGTTGTGGAATACTTCTACAAAATTATCTAGAATAAATTTTAATTTGATATGATCAAATTTAAATCTTATTTTTTAAATTTATATGAGATTATTTAGATTTGAAAATATACATGATATGATACATGAGTTGTATGCAAAATATATTTTTAGTTAGATAAATTTTTATATATGTAATATATGATGTAGATCTAACTAGTTTTGTAGATTTATCATATTTTTGATTAAGGCATCTCCTTGGCTGTCCGGTCATAAGAACGAAGTAGGATTTAAAGGCCCTCTCCTCCCATTCGATGGGATGTTCTTATGATGTGTAGGGATGCTGTGCATTCATCCTTAATAAAAAATCTAAAACTTATTTTCTGCAAAAATCTATATCTTAAAATCCAAGGATTTTATATACATATTTTATTTATGAATCCTAAACTTAATTAAGAATTAAGATTATGAAACATATTAGGTCTAAAATTGAGAATTTTTAGATCTAAGATATATTCATAAAATTGAGTTCGGGCTTGGGTAGTTCAATTAGGTCTAGCAGTTGATCAAACCAAATCAAGAGTTGGTTAGATGTGATTAAGAATGCCTAAATTGACCAGCCAAATAGTATTAAATCTTGGTCATGGTCGAGTCACATGAGTGATCGATCATGTTAAGACCTAATTAGGCTCAGTGGTTAGAGTCTGGATTATTGGCTAACCTGATTGGTTCTAGCTCAGCAATTTGATGTTTAAGATAAGTTTGGTAGATACGATCGATTGGTTTTTAATTGAGAGCTACTCGCCTCGAATACATTCTTATCGAGTTAATGGCATATCCCTTCCACCGATGTCATTTATCTGACCATATTTGTCGGCTCAGTCTTGATCTAAGGTGGCTAACAATCTAAGCTAACACATGCTACTAGGTTAGTCATAATGGTTATGGCTATGTCAAGTCAAGTTTAAAGAGACCTAAATCAAATCTTCCTAAGAAAAGATTAAGTCTATAGTCTTCCACCATTGTAGATGTGCGGGCCCTTCTCGAGATTGATTATTTTTGACTAGTCATAGTGGTTCAGTTGCACCAAAAACATGCAACCATGTCTATTAGGTATTTGATGCTACAGATTGGAGGATGGATTGGGCTTAATATTTCGAATATGATGAGAGACCAAATTAGGAATCCAATCTGTGCAAATGGTGGGTCTAGGAATAGATCAATATTCCAGGCATGGTGAGATTCATGAATTAGAGACCAAGCCTGGGTGCACCATGATTAGAGAATCATTGGACAAGAGTTGTTTACTCATTAGCTAACCCATCACCAATAACTATTAGGTGAGGTGATGAGTCAGTTTGTGGAACTGCACCACCCAGTAGAAATTAGTAATCATGAAGATTTTGCATCTCCATAGAGGGAGTGTAGGGATCCAAAAAAAATTGTGAGAGCTAATTTGTTTGAAAATCAAACTCCTAAATAAATTGATCAAGTCTTAATTATAAAATCTAACTAGAAACTTTGAGTCTCTATAGAAAAAAAAAAAATGTCTGTGTCCAACCCACTAGCTTGTATCCTAGACACCCAATAGACTGACCAAACCCAATTATAAAGATAAGCTCCAAAACTTCAAAATTATTTTAGGTTCTGAAAAGTTAACTCATGTATTGGATCAGGATCTCCCATCTTACTAGCTCGTCCATCCACTGAACAGAGAGCATCTCTTGACAAATGGATAGATGAAGATAATAAGGCCAGATACTGCATGTTTGGCTTGATGTCTGATGAGCTTCAGAGTCAGCATGAAGATATCAAGATTGTCTGCCAAATGTTGTCTCACCTGCAAGAGTTGTTTGGTGAACAGAGTCGCACAGCCAAATATTAGATCACTAAATGACTATTTAAGGCTAAAATGCATAATGGGCAATTAGTCCAAAATCATTATCTAATGATGATCGAGGACTTGGAAGTGCTTGAGAAGCTCAGAGTGAAGTTAGATCAAGATTTATAAAATGATATAATTCTGCAATCATTGACTGATGCGTATGAACAGTTCATCATGAACTACCATATGCATAAACTTTAGAATATTTTGGCTGAGCTTATGAATATGCTGGTTACTACTGAGCTTTCTATGAAAGATTCTAAAGGCTCAATACTTGTTATGGAATGGACTTCTTCCAAAAGAAAGTTTTTTGGAAAGAAGAGGTTTGTGAAAAATAGAAGGTGGAAGAAGGAAAGAGAAAGAAGACAGAGCTGAAGAAGAAGGCCACTGATAAAAAAAATTATTTTCATTGTCATAATGACATCCACTAGAAGCAGAACTGCCCTGCATACCTAGCCACGCTGAAGAATAAGAAGGAAATAAGCCCTTCTAGAGGTATGCTTGTTATTGAATCTAACCTTATAGTTTTTTCTGCATCCAGTTAGGTGCTTGACTCTGGTTCTAGTGCTCATTTATGCACTTCCATGTAGGGTCTTGAGGATAGCAAGAGGCTGAGGGATGGTGAGATGATCCTACATGTCAGAAATGGAGCAAGGGTTGTTGCTGTGGCTGTGGGAACCTACCATCTTCGACTACCGTCTAGTTTAGATTTAGTACTTAGGGATCATTATTATGTGCCTACTGTAAGCAAGAATTTGATTTCTATTTTAATGTTCAGCACAAGAAGGCTATGTAATTAGTTTTCTTAAGGACCATTGTAATATTCTTTATAAAAAAAATAAAATTGCAAGTGGTTTCCTCATTAACGGTCTCTACTAGTTACATATTGATGTATCTATCTTTAATATCAAGCAAAATGTGAATGCCATAAGATCAAAAAGACTTAAGGATAGTCCAAATGATAGGTATCTATGGTACCTTAGGCTAGGTCATATAGCAGAAGATAGGATTAACAAATTGAAGAAAATTGGGCTATTGAGTTTGTTGACTTTTGAGTCATATCCAATTTATGAATCATGTCTTCATGGCAAAATGACTAAGCTTCCTTTTATAGGACATCGAAAAAGGGCCACGGATCTACTTTACCTAGTGCATACTGATGTGTGCGGCCCATTTGATGTGCCGACTAGAGATAATTTTGACTACTTCATAATCTTTACTGATGATTTATCTCAGTATGGGTATGTGTATCTTATGAGACACAAGTTTGAAGCCTTTGAAAAGTTCAAGAAATTCAGACATAAAGTTGAAAAGCAAATTGAAAAATCCATTAAGGTTCATCGATCAGATCGAGGAGGTGAATATCTTAGTCGAGAATTCTTGAACTATCTCAAGCAAAATGGCATAGTCTCTTAATGGACTCTACCTAAAAAATCTTAACTCAATGGAGTTTCAGAATGGAGGAATCGGATCCTATTAGATATGGTCCGATCCATGATGAGCTTCATAGACCTTACTGATTTTCTTTTGACATATAGTCTGTTAACTGCTATATATTTATTGGATAGGTTTCTCTCTAAAACCATTCCTACCATACCATATGAGATATGGCATGGTAAGAAACCAAGTCTGAGTCATCTTAGAATTTGGGTTTGTCCGGCTTATGTCAAAAGATAACAAGCGGACAAGTTAGACTGTATGATCTTTAGAGCTCAATTTATAGGATATCCTAAGGAGTCATTAGGAAATTATTTCTACATTCCAGAAGATCACAATGTAATTATTAGTCGGCATGCCATTTTTCTTAAAAAATAGTTTATTCAAGATGGTGGCATTGAAAAGTAGATCAAGCTCGAGGAGAAAGTCTCACAATAGCAATAAGCTAAGGATCCTATGAAACTAAATCAGGTTGAGCCAATACAATCACTACCTACTCCACCTCATAGATTGGAAAGGATTTTTCATCCTCCTAAGAGGTACTTAGATACTATTTTAGAGAAATTAGAGAAAATATTTCTCATAGGTAATGGGATCTATGGTGATGATCCCAAAACCTATGATGAGACGATATCGGATATCGACTCCAAAAAATGGTTAGAGGCAATGAAGTTAGAAATTGACTCAATGTACTCAAACCAAGTCTAAACCTTGGTAGATCCACCTGAAGATATGGTACCTATTGTGTGTAAATGGATCTACAAGAGAAAGATTGGTGCACATGGAAATGTAGAGACATTCAAAGCTAGATTAGTGGCAACAAGGTATAGTCAGTGTGAAGGCATTGACTATCAGGATACCTTTTCGTCAGTAGCTATGCTAAAATCCATCTGTGCATTGCTTGTTGTTGCAGTCTATTTCGATTATAAAATATGATAAATGGATGTAAAAATGGCATTCTTAAATGGATACCTTGAGGAAGATATCTATATAGAATAGCCACTAGATTTCACATTTGATGATGCTGATCACAAAGTATGCAAGCTGCAAAGGTCCATATTTGGACTTAAGTAATCATCTCAGAACTGGAATACTCATTTTAATGATGTGATCAAATTATTTGATTTTATCAAGAATGAGGAGGAACCATGTATTTTCAAAAGGGTCAGTGGGAGTGTTATTATCTTCCTCATACTGTACGTGAATGATATCCTCCTTATTGGGAATGATATTTCCATGTTGACCATAGTTAAAATGTGGTTATTAAAAGAATTCTCCATAAAAGACCTAAGAGATGCATCCTTCATTCTAGGAATTAAGGTCTATAAAGATAGATCGAATAGGATGCTAGGTCTTTCACAGAAGATGTACATAGAGGAAGTGCTTAAGAGGTTTAGTATAGAAAACTCCAAGAGGGGACTGATACCCTTCAGATATGGCATTCATCTCTCCAAAAAAATGTGTCCCAACACACTTGAGGAGATTGAATGCATGAGCAATATCCCTTATGCTTGAACAATAGGGAGCCTCATGTATGTCATATTATGCACATGACCTGATATAGCCCATGCTGCGAGTGTCATGAGTAGATATCAGTCAAATCTAGGTGAAGAACACTGAACTTCTATAAAATGTATCCTTAAGTACTTTAGAAGAACTAAAGATATGTTATTGATTTTTGATAATGGAGAACTCCATGTCCAGGGGTATACAGACTCGGATTTTATATCCGATATAGATGATCGAAAGTCAACATCTGGAAGTCTATTTGTGTGTAATGGTGGTGCTGTCAGTTGGAAGAGTTTCAAGCAGATAGTAATAGCAGATTTCATCACGAAAGTAGAGTACATCGCTACATCAGAAGCTACGAAGGAGGCATTCTAGTATAAAAAGTTCTCCATAGAGATCGGAGTGATGCCATCAGATGCCATTCCTCTATACTGCGATAATAATGGCACCATAGTCCAAGTTAAAGAGATGAGGTCTCATCAAAAATCTAAGCACATCCAGTGGCGATACCACCTCATCCGTAATTTCCTTGAGAAAGGTTACGTCGAGGTCAAGAGAGTCAACTCCACAGATAATATGGCAGATCCACTTACAAAGTCATTGGGCCAGTAGAAGATCGAAGTCCACATTGCGAAGATGGATCTTAGATTTGTAGCTAATTGGCTTTAGGTCAAGTGAAAGTTTGTTAGATATGTGTGTCCTAGATGCCAGATTGACTGATGCTTGTAACACACTTCTAAGGGTAAAATTATAATTTTGATTATAAATAATAAAATGGGTTATTTTCTATCATAGTGTGTATTTGAAAATTTCTATGATACAATCCTTGAGTTAATGGTAATGATAGTTCATATTTTCAAGAGTTGAAAATTTAAGACATGGATTTTCATTATTAACTCATAAAATGCTCATGACCGTAGGATCATCAGGAGGATGGTGGTTGATCCAGAAGGTTGATGTACGATCATTTCTTTAGGATTGATGAGTCTTGAGTCTATGGTGTAGAGACATCGAAGTGAGAGTACAGGTACTCATTGAAGAACGAGGGCACTGAGCATGACCATCTCGAGCAGTCATGAGGAAGTCTACCTTCTCGTCGATGACTGACTCGAAGCTACAGTGGTGTGTCTGGTTCTTTGATCTGAGGTGCATCGATAGTTCACCTTGAGGGTGTTATAGTTTGACTACACCATAATTCAGGCTCCTAGCCATTTAGAACTCTGAGGTGTATGTTGGCTATAGCATGTTCATCGTTGGAATTAGATTGCACCAATAGGGGATCTATCTACCTCGGTAGAAGAGGAGCAGCCCTATGATGATCATGAGAATCAAGTCCATAAAGCCCATGGCCATGGCAGAGTGAAATAATAGAAAGAGTTTCTATTAGGGTTTTTACATTGCACTTGAATTGAATGATTAATTCATATGACGGATATTATGGTTTGACGAGATCACCTTAACCCTAATTCAATTGGGGCTCAAGATAGAGAAAATTAATCACATAGGAAACTGCACTAAGAGGTTCACTTTCAGTTCTGATGGGTTGCCACCATATGCTGCTAGATGTTACTAGTGAATTTTGGAAGTAGTTAGAATGATTTGGATGATCGATCATGCTAGTTGACTGAATCAGAAAAGTTTTGATCCATTAGAAGGTGTTTCAATGATGTCGATGATAGAGAACATGAAATATCCTATTATCAAACAAAAATAAACCTAGCAAGGTCATAAAACCAAGGGTTTGGATCTGGATATCATCAATTGGATTAACCCAGTTCAATTAATTTGAATAAGATTCAATTAGGTTTAAGAAAATCATGCTAGCACACGATTGAGCCTAATGTTCTCCTTTAACAATTATTAAAACTTGTCTTGACTGAGCCAAATATATTTGGACTCACTCAAAAATCTTTACTTAGTTTGACTGGAGCTTGTCCAGATCAGAAAAGGATTATCTTAATTTATGAAATAAATTTGAGACAACACCTGCCATTTTCCATCACCTGCTAAATCATATCTTTGGATTTTGGTCAAATGTTGATCTTTGACACTTAGACATCTGCCCATGTGTCATGCACCCATAGAAGAGAACCTAGGCCCTTGTCCCCCTACTAAAAAGCAGATAGGCAAGGGGTGCAAGCCTAGGGAGGCGTGTGCCCCATGAGGATAAGATTTGGAGTCCTATATAGATGGGACTTCAGTTGCTTCAGGGAATCAAACTAGATGGTGCCAAGAAGACTTGTTTGACCCAGTCTTGGCACCATCTAAGGAGAGTATTAAGGGACTCTAATCTAATTAGATTAGATGATGTCATCCCATCAATCAGATTTAGATCTGATTGCATAAAGGGCCGTGATTGAAGAGGATGATATGGCATTGCATGACGCAGCAGGGTCTATATAAACCCTATCTGTGCCCAGAATTGAGAGCTTCTACCTTTAGCCCATGCCACAAAACTTTTCTCCCTCCTTCTCCATGCCACCCTCTAGTCCTCTCTCTCCTCTCCATGTTCAAGAGGTTTTGGGCATGAGTTAGGTGCGATCCAAGCAAGTGAAAGGCGATAGGAAAGGAAGAAGACAGCACTGCTGCAAGAGACAACGGTTGTTTTTCAAAAGAGTTTTTGAAGACCTTCAAGATCAAATCTAGATCTAATTTTTGGAGGATTGATTTAGAAGGAGATGCTCTTTGGATCCTGCTCAAGTGGAGACTGGTAGAGGCCAGGCACTTGCGTGGCTACATCTAGAATAGAAATGATCACAAGGTAATTGGATTACCCAAAATAAAGGTATAATTAAATTAGATTTAATTTAATTTTTATTTTATTTTATTTACTAGATCAATAAGATCAGATCTGAAAAGTCTTAAATCTAATTAGAGTCTTAGAGAAAAATTTTTGAAATATCCCTCTTGATCCAATCAAATCTGAACAAACCTAACCTGAAAAATAAGTTTTTTTCCTTCATGTCTATGATACATCCCTTGAGTTAATGGTAATGATAGTTCATATTTTAGAAGGGAAATCCTGATTTCCCGGATCCAGGTTCGTTCAGATCTGATCAGATCAAGAGATATATTTCAAAAATTTTTTTTCTTTGATCCAATCAGATCTTGATATTTTCAGATCTGATTCTTATTATTTTAATAAATTAAAATAAAATAAGATAAATTAAATCAAATTTAATTTACCTTGATTTGGGTAATCCTATTACCCTGTTGATGATCCTGATTGCAGCGGAAGGTTCTGGATCTAGCCACGCAAGTGCCTGGCCTCTACCGGTATCCACTCAGGCTGGATCTGGAGATCCTCTTCTTCTCTATCACATCTCCAAAAATCAGATCTGGATCTGATCTGGAGGATCTTCAAAACTCCTTTTGAAGATCAGCAGTCGTCCTTTGCAGCAGCGCAGCCTTCTAGCTTTTGAGTCGCCTTTCTCTTGATCTGGATTGCACCAACCAAGATCCAAAACACCTTTTGGACGTGGAGAGGAGAGGGAGAAGAGTGGACTTGGCATGGAGGAAGGAGGGGAGAGGCAGCCTTGGGGCATGGAGAATTGTTCAATTCTCTTTGAGTTGGGCGCAGGGTCTTATTTATAGACTAACTGTGATCCAACTCCTCTTCTTCCCAACCAATCACAACCCTTTGTGAAATCAGATCTAAATCTGATTGGTGGGAAATAGAGTCCCCTGGATTCCTCCTTAGAGGGCGCCTAAGACCAGTCAAAGTTGGTTCTTAGGAGAACTCTAATTGGAATCCAAAAAGGAGATGGAGTCCTTGTCCAACAAGGGACTCCTAGGCGCCTCCAACTTGGGCACACGCCAAGGGTGGCGTGCGCCCTCCTCCTTGCCAGGTTCTGGCAGGGGGACAGGCCCCCACCAGCTCTCCAATAGGTGCATGACATGTGGACAAAAGTCAAAGTGTCAATGGTCAACATTTGACCAGTCAAAGGTCAGACTTTTGACCAAAGTCAAAGAACAAGAAATGGCAGGTGACCAAAAATGGCAGGTAATGTCTTACAAAATAAGACAACCTTTTCTGACTTGGACAACCTCCAGTCAGACCATATGAAGGCCTCTGATTGAGCACAAACTCCTTTGGCTCAGTCAGGACAACTTATTTATGATAGTAAAAGAAGAACGTTAGGTTCAATCGAGTGCTAGCACGATTTCCTTGAACCTAATTGAATCTCATTCAGATCAATTGAACTAGGATCAGTTCAATTGATGATCACCAGATTCAAACCCTTGTTTGTGTGACCCAGTTAGGTTCAGTTCTGTATGGTAATGGGATATGTCATGATCTCTATCATCGACATCATCGAAACTCCTTTCGATGGATCAGAACTCTTCTGATTCGAACAGCTAGAATGATCGATCATCTAAATCATTCTAATTGCTCCCAAAATCCACCAGTGACACCTAGCAGTATATGGTGGCAACCCATCAGAGCTGAATGCGAACCTCTTGGTGCAGCTACCTGTGTGATTAAGTTCTTCTATCTTGAGCCCCGATCAGATTAGGGTTAAGGTGAACTCGTCAAACCCTAGTCTCTGTCATATGATGTAATCATTCGATTCAAGTCCGATGTGAAAATCTAAATAGAAACTCTTTCTATTATTTCACTCTGCCATGGCCATGGGCTTCTGGACTTGATTCTCATGATCATCATAGGGCTGCTCCTCTACCACCGAGGTAGATAGATTCCATCTTGATGCAATCCAGTTCCTACAATGAACATGCTATAGCCAACATACACCTCAGGGTTCCATTATGGCTAGGAGACCGAGTAATGGTGTAGTCAAACTATAACACCCTCAAGGTGAACTGCCGATGCACCTCAGGTCAAAGAACCAGACACACTACTGCAGCATCGAGTCAGTCATTGACGAGAAGGTAGACTTCCCTAATGACTACTCGAGGTGGTCACGCTCAGTGCCCTCGTTCTCTAACGAGTACCTGTACTCTCGCTCCGGTGTCTCCACACCGTAGACTCAAGACTCATCTACTAAAGAGAAGCGATTGTACACCAACCTTCCGGATCAATCACCATCCTCGTGATGATCCTATGGTCGGGAGCATTTTATGAGTTAATAATGATTATTCATGTCTTAAATTTTCAACTCTTGAAAATATGAATTATCATTACCATTAACTCAAAGGATGTATCACAGACACTAAATACACATATGTGATAGAAAATAACCCATTTTATTGATTATAGTCAAAATTATAATTTTGCCCCTAGAAGTGTATTACAAGTGTCAGCCAATTCTGGCTTCTAGGGCACATATATCTAACAATCTCCCACTTGTCCTAAAGCCAATTGGCTACAAGTCTAAGTCCCATCTTCTCAAGGTGGGCTTCGATCTTCTGCTGGCCCAACGGCTTTGTAAGTGGGTCTGCCACATTATCTGTGGAGTTGACTCTCTTGACCTCGACGTAACCCTTCTCGAGGTAATCGCGGATGAGGTGGTATCGCCGCTCAATGTGCTTGGATTTCTGGTGAGACCTCGGCTCCTTAGCAAGGGCTATGGCGCCATTGTTGTCGCAGTATAGAGGAATGGCATCTGATGGCATTACTCCAATTTCTGCAGCAAACTTCTTGTACCAGAATGCTTCCTTCGCAGCCTCTGATGCAGCGATATATTCTGCTTCCATGGTGGAATCTGCTATCACAGTTTGCTTGGAACTCTTCCAGCTGACAGCACCACCATTGCACACAAACAGACTCCCAGATGTCGACTTTCGATCATCTATATCGGACATGAAATCCGAGTCTGTGTATCCCTGGACTTGGAGTTCTCCGTTACCAAAGACCAACATCATATCCTTAGTTCTTCTCAAGTACTTAAGGATACATTTCACAGAAGTCCAGTGTTCTTCACCTGGATTTGACTGATATCTGCTTGTGACACTCACAGCATGGGCTATATCAGGTCGTGTACATAGCATGGCATACATGAGGCTCCCTATTGCAGAAGCATAAGGGATCTTGCTCATGCGTTCTATTTCCTCAGGTGTGCTAGGGCACATCTTCTTGGAAAGATGAATACCATGTCTGAAGGGTATTAATCCCCTCTTAGAGTTTTCCATACTAAACCTCTTTAGTACTTCCTCTATGTACATCTTCTGTGAAAGTCCTAGCATCCTATTCGGTCTATCCCTATAGACCTTAATTCCTAGAATAAAGGATGCTTCACCTAGGTCTTTCATGGAGAATTCCTTGGACAACCATAATTTGACTGTCGTCATCATGGGAATATCATTCCCAATAAGGAGGATGTCATCCACGTACAATACGAGGAAGACAACAGCGCTCCCACTGACCTTTTTGAAGACACATGGTTCCTCTTCATTTTTGATGAAACCAAACTTTTTGATCACATCATTGAAATGAGTGTTCCAGCTCCGAGATGCTTGCTTAAGTCCATATATGGACCTTTGCAGCTTGCAAACCTTGTGATCAGTATCACTGGATGTGAAACCTAGCGGCTGTTCCATATAGATATCTTCCTCAAGATATCCATTTAAGAATGCCATTTTCACGTCCATTTGCCATATTTCATAATCGAAATAGGCTGCAACGGCAAGCAATGTGCGGATGGATTTTAGCATAGCCACTGGGGAAAAGGTATCCTGATAGTCAATGCCTTCGCATTGACTATAACCTTTTGCCACTAGTCTAGCCTTGAATGTCTCCACATTCCCATCTGCACCAATCTTTCTCTTGAAGATCCATTTACACCCAATAGGTACTATACCTTCTGGTGGATCTACCAAGGTCCAGACTTGGTTTGAGTGCATCGAGTCAATTTCTGACTGCATTGCCTCTAGCCATTTCTCGGAGTCGATATCTGATATCGCCTCGTTGTAGGTTTTGGGATCATCACCATGAGCACCATTACCTACGAGGAACATTTTCTCTACTTCCTCTGAAATAATACCTAAGTATCTCTCAGGGGGATGGAAAACTCTTTCCGATCTACGAGGTGGAGGAGGTAGTGTTCTTATTGGCTCAACCTGATTTGGTTCCAATTGGTCCTTAGCTCGTTGTACTTGTGAGACTTTCTCATCAAGCTTAATCTGCTTTCCAATGCCGCTATCTTGAATAAACTATTTTTCAAGAAAGATGGCATGTCGACTCACAATCACATTGTGGTCTTCTGGAATGTAGAAATAGTATCCTAATGACTCTTTAGGATATCCTATGAATCGAGCTCTGAAGGACCTAAACTCTAACTTGTCCGCTTGTTGTCTTTTGACATGAGCCGGACAACCCCAAATTCTGAGATGACTCAGACTTGGTTTCTTACCGTGCCATATCTCATACGGTGTGGTAGGAACGGTTTTAGAGGGAACCCTATTCAGTAGATAAATTGAAGTTAACAATGAATGTCCCCAAAGAAAATCAGGGAGGTCTGTGAAGCTCATCATGGATCGAACCATATCCAATAGAGTCCGATTTCTCCATTCTGAAACCCCGTTGAGTTGAGGTGTTCCTGGTGGAGTCCATTGAGAGACTATGCCATTTTCCTTGAGATAGTCTAGGAATTCCCGGCTAAGGTATTCACCTCCTCGATCTGATCGAAGAACCTTAATGGGTTTTTCAGTTTGTTTTTCTACTTCATGTCTGAATTCTTTGAACTTTTCAAAAGCTTCAGACTTGTGTCTCATAAGATACACATACCCATACCTAGACAGATCATCGGTAAAGGTAATGAAGTAGACAAAATTGCCTCTAGCCGGCACATCAAATGGGCCGCACACATCAGTATGTACTAGGGCAAGGAGATCTGTGGCCCTCTCCCCATGTCCAACAAAAGGGAGTTTAGTCATTTTGCCTTGAAGACAAGATTCACAAGTTGGATATGACTCGAAAGTCAATGGACTCAATAGCCCATTTTTCTCCAATTTGTTGATCCTATCTTCTGCTATATGACCTAATCTCAGGTGCCATAGATATCTATCATTTGGACTATCCCTAGGTCGTTTGGCATTCACGTTTTGCTCGATAGTTAGAACAGGTACATCAATATGTAGCTGATAAAGACCATTAATAAGGAAACCATTTGCAATTTTATTTCTTTCATAAAGAATGTTACAATGGTCCTTAAAGAAGGTAATCACATAGCCTTCTAGTGCTAAGCATGAAACAGAAATCAAATTCCTGCTAGCTGCAGGCACATAATAACAGTCTTTCAAAACTAAGTCTAAACCAGATGGTAATCGAAGAGGGTATGTTCCCACGGCTACTGCAGCAACTCTTGCTCCATTACCGATGCGTAGGATCATGTCTCCATCCCTCAGCCTCCTGCTATCCTCAAGACCCTGCATGGAAGTGCACAGATGAGCACTAGAACCAGAGTCAAGCACCCAACTGGATGCAGAAGAAACCGTAAGGTTAGACTCAATAACGAGCATACCTCCAGAAGGACCTTCCTTCTTGTTCTTCAGGGTGGCCAGGTAAGTAGGGCAGTTCCGCTTCCAATGGCCGTCGCTGTTGCAATGGAAACACTTTCCTTTGACATCGGCCTTTTTCTTCGGCTTCTGCCTTCTTCTTCTTTGATCCTTCCACCTTTTGCTTTTTTCACAGACTTCTTTTTCTTTCCATAAGACTTTCTTTTGGAAGAAGTCCGTTCCATAGCAAGAACTGAGCCTTTAGAACCTTTCATAGAAAGCTCAGCGGTAACCAGCATATTCATTAATTCGGCCAAGGAATTTTGAAGTTTATGCATGTGGTAATTCATGATGAATTGCCCATATGCATCAGTCAAGGATTGCAGAATAATATCGTTCTGCAGATCCAAGTCTAACTTCACACCGAGCTTCTCAAGCTCTTCCATGTCCTTGATCATCATGTCAGACAGTGATCTTGGACTGACTGCCCATCACGCATCTTAGCCTTAAAAAGTCATTTCGTGACTTGATATTTGGCTGCGCGACTCTGTTCACCAAACATCTCCTGCAGGTGAGCCAACATTTGGCGAGCAGTCCCGATATCTTCATGTTGGCGCTGGAGCTCATCAGACATCGAGCCCAACATGTAATATCTGGCCTTATTATCTTCGTCTATCCATTTTTCCAGAGACGCTCTCTGTTCAGTGGATGGACGGGCTGGTAAGGTGGGAGGGTCCTGGTCCAAAACATGGGTTAACTTCTCGAAACCCAAAATAATTTTGTAGTTCCTGAGCCAATCTTTATAATTGGGTCCAGGTCAGTCTATGTGTGTCCAGGATACGTGCCAATGGGTTGGACGCAGACATTTTTCCTGTAGAGAGTCAAAGATTCTAGTTAGATACTGTAATTATGACTTGACCAATTTATTTAGGGATTTTATTTTTAAACAAATTAGCTCCCACTATTTTCTCGGATCCCTACACTCCCTCTGTAGAGATGCGAAAAATCTCCATGATTAATGATTTCTAGTGGGTGGTGCGGTCTCACCAACTGACTCATCACCTCACCTAACAGTTATTGGTGATGGGTTAGCCAATGAGTGAACAACTCTTGTTCAATGATTCTCTAATCATGGTGCACCCAAACTTGGTCTCTAATTCATGAATCTCACCGTATCCGAAATATTGATCCACTCCTTAGTTAAGTCAGACCCACCATTTGCACAGACTGGGTTCCTAATTGAGTCTCTCACCGTATCCAAAATATTGAGCCCAACTCATCCTCCAGCCCATAGCATCCAATGCCTAATAGACATGGTTGCATCTTCCCGGTGCAACTGAGCCACTGTATCCAGTCGAGAACAATCAACCCCGGGAAGGGCCCGCACATCTACAATGGTGGAAGACCTCAGACTTAATCTTTTCTTAGGGAAGAATTGATTCAGGTCTCATTAAACTAGACTTGTCATAGTCATAACAATTATGACTAACCTAGTGGCATGGGTTAGCTCGGATTATTGACCACCTCAGATCAGAACTGTGTCAACAGATATGGCCAGGTAAGTGAGACCGGTGGAAGGAATATGCCATTAACTCGTACAAGAACGCATTCAGGTCGAGTAGCTTCCAATTAAAAACCAGTCGGTCGTATGTGCCAAACTTACCTTAGACACCAAATTGTTGAGCCAGAACCAATTGGGTTAGCCTACAATCCAGACTCTAACCTCTGAGCCTAATTAGGTCTTGCTTGATCGTGACTCGATCTTGACCCAGACTTAATCCTATTAGGCTGGTCAATTTAAGCATTGTTGATCCCATCTAACCAACTCTTGATTCGGTTTGATCAACCGCTTAGACCTAATTGAGCTACCCAAGCCCGAACCCAGTATTATGAATATGTCTTAGATCTGAAATTCTCAATTTTAGACCTAATTAATATTTCATAATCTTAATTTTTAATTAAGTAGGGTTCATAAACAAAATATGCACAATAAATCCTAGGGTTTCAGGATCTAGGGTTTTGCAGAAAGTAAGTTTTGGATTTCTGATTAAGGACGAAACGCAGCACCCCTACACATCATAAGATAAGGGTTGATAAGTGGTAAAAATATACTAATAAAAGTATTAAATTATAAAATAAATTAATCTATTTTATTAAAAATTGATATTTTTATTAATCTTATGTAGGAAAGAAGGCCACCAATGTGAAGATCTTATTTTTTTGGTTCTGATGAAAAAAATTTCAGGCAAAACGGACTTCAAACGAGCCCAGAATCGAATTTCAAAAAAAAAAAAAAAAAAAAACCGCAGACGCAACGCTGACGTCAGCATTTTTCGCGGCGCACGGTGGACCATCTGAAGGGTAATTCGAGAATTTCACAGCCATAAAGAGCGCTGATTGGTTGAAGAATGCGGCGGTCCATGCAACACCGGGCTCGCGCACGGTCCATGGAGGGCAATTTGGGAATTCTGGCTTGATCCAACGGGCGGTTTTCACTGAAGCTTGATCGGACGGACGAGAAGAAGGCGCTGATGGATGGCATCCGCAGCTCCCGATCGAGATCCAACGGCTGAGATTCATCCCGACGTTAAACTATAGATCTGAAGCCTTCTTTCAACGCGATCGGATGGCCCAGATTCGATCCAATGGATGATCCAACGGCTGATATTAAATCCGACTTGATCTGGGTTATTTTAAGGGCTTTTTGAGTGGTTTTTGGACCGTTTGATCAAGATCTAACGGGCAGAATTACCCAGATCTTAATTTGAGTTGATTTAGGAGTCCTAAACCTAATTTTTGATGGACTTTTGGGGGAAATAAAACTCTTTATCCTATAAAAGAACCTAGTGTTGTCGTGAGAAAAAAATTAGAGAGAGAGAAAAAAGAGAGAGAGAGACAAAGAGAGAGACGGGGAGAAAGAGAGAGAGGGAGAAAGAGAGAGAGAAAGAGAGAGGAGAGAGATAAAAGAAAAGTGATTTGTGAGAAAATCAAAAAAGGTTTTTTGATTTTTCTTCGACGATCAAGACATCGATCAAGGAGCCTCTTCTTCTTCGCCAAGTTCTCCACATCAAGAGCAGCAGACAATCAATTTCAGCAATCAAACAGTCTAATTTCTCCATGCTTTTTATTTTATTTGCTATTTTTGAATTTGTTATCATGAACTAAATTTTATTTTACTAAGGCTAAGGTGTAGCCACTCTTTTGATGCAATATTCAGTATGATTTATTTTTAAATTTTATTCATGAGGAGTATATAAATCTGATCTTAATGCTTTTAGATTACTGGCCATCTTCTAATTGATCTGATGAACATAGATGTTACGGACCAAGTACATCTATGTTAATGCTTCTTGATTATATACCTTGTATTATGAATCAAATTAGAATTCATATGCATGCGGGAATTTTAGTGCGCTTTGGACGCAGCGTATTTTAATTAGAGGGTTTCACAAAACCTAATGCATTAATATTTATTTAAATTACACCTGGACCAAAGGATAATTAATAAATATTAATAGTTTTGCTATGCCTGGACCAAAGGATAGTGAATAAATTAGGAGACTCCACCGTCACATGAAATAAAATTAATCTAAAAATCTGAATATTGTATTGACTGAGTTGGTGAACCGATTGCCTTAGTAATCCATTGCTCTTGAATTTAAAACCCTAATAATTTACACTCTCTCTATTTAATTAAAAACTTTTAATTATTTTTTTTTATTTTTTTAATTTCTTATTCTCATAAATCGATCTTCTAAATAAAGCATAGGAAAGAGCTTTTCAGTACTTATTTTCCAATCCTCTAGGGACGATACTCTACTCATTCACTTTATTACTTGATCGACTGGTGCACTTGCCATAGCTATAAATTAGCACGCATCAAGTTTTTGGCGCCGTTGCCGGGGATTGTGTCTAAAATAATATTAAAATTTTGATCCTAGCTTTACTTTAGAAATTTATTTTTAATTTTTATTATTAAAAAAAAAAATTTTTTAGTGCATGACACGTACTGGACATAGTAACTTACTACCTCTAGATCCAGAAATTGAAAGGACTATTAGAAGACTACAACAAGAGAGAAACATGGCAGCTGAAGATCCTAACGACATCAATCTAGGAGTTGGATATGGCGACTGAAGGACAGCATGAAGCTATTCGACCAGTACATCATCCATTAAATGATTACATCACACCATCTGTAGCCGATGCAGCTTCGAGCATCAGGAGACCGCCTGTACGAGCAAACAACTTCGAAATAAAACCGACGATGATCCAGATGATTCAATCAACTGTCCAATTCAGTGGACACATGCATGATGATCCGAATGCCCATATTTCTAATTTTCTTGAACTTTGCGATACTTTTAAAATTAATGGGGTGTCGGATGATGCTATTAGATTAAGGTTATTTCCTTTCTCTTTATGGGATAAAGCTAAAAATTGGCTTCATTCTCTTCCTGCAGGTTCTATCACAACTTGGGATGTCCTAGCCCAAAAATTCTTAGCCAAGTACTTTCCACCTTCCAAGACTGCTAAGATGCGCAACGATATCACTTCTTTTATGCAGATGGACATGGAGACACTATATGAGGCTTGGGAGCATTTCAAGAAACTGCTGAGGAGATGTCCACATCATCAACTACCCGTATGGCTTCAGGTACAAACTTTCTATAATGGTTTATCTCCTACTAATCGATCTATGATTGATGCAGCAGCAGGAGGAACCATTAATCAAAAAATGGAGGAAGAAGCCTTCGATCTGATCGATGAGATGGCATCAAATAGCTATCAATGGCAAACAGAGCGCATGATGCCAAAAAGACTAGCAGCTGTGCAGGGAGTAGATTGCGTGCCAACTTTACTAGCTGAAATTGCAGCCCTTAGAGCCGAAGTCAACAACTTAAAGGGAACAGCTATGCATGTTCAGAGCATGACTTGTGACCTATGTGGAGGAGGACACGATACGAGCAATTGCCAGACAGGTAATCCTTTTGCTAAAACAACTGATACAGCTAATTATATTGGTAATTTTTTCAGGCCGCAACAAAACAATCCCTACTCCAACACATACAATCAAGGGTGGAGGCAGCACCCAAATTTCTCATGGAGCAATCAAAATGCAGCACAACAGCCACCCCCGGGATTCCAAGTACCTGAAAAGAAGTCCAACATGGAAGAGCTGATGGTCAAATTTATGCAAAACCAAGAAGCAACTATAAAAAATTTGGAAGCCAAACTTAGGCAGGACCAAACAGCAGCAATTCGAAACTTGGAGATGCAAATAGGTCAAATGGCTAAGATAATCTCCGAGAGACCTCAAGGATCCTTGCCAAGCAATACGGAGACAAATCCAAGGGAGCAAGTCAATGCTATCACCCTAAGAAGTGGTACAAAGCTGGAGGAGCCACATCAGAAGAAAGAGACTGAAGAGCCAACTACAAATAAGGAACCATCAACTCAAACTCGTCAGTCACCAAAACAACCAGCAGATGGATGGTCTCCAGGTATACGATTTGCTGATCCAAATGTGAAGCCCTACGTGCCGCCACTACCATTCCCAGAGAGACAAATACAGCATCCAGATAAGGAAATTTTCTAACTTTTTCAAAATTTTAAAGAATTTACATATTAATATTCCTTTTGTAGATGCTATTACTCAAATGCCCAGGTATGCCAAGTTTCTCAAAGAAATCTTAACAAATAAGAAAAAGCTGAAGGAGCATGAGAGAATAAATTTGAATGAAGAATGCTCAGCAATACTTCAAAATAAATTACCACAGAAGCTAAAAGATCCAGGGAGTTTTACTATCCCCTGCATTATTGGTGATTGTAGTTTTGATAAAGTTTTATGTGATTTAGGAGCAAGCATTAATCTCATGCCTTTTTCTATTTTCAGGAAGCTGGGTCTAGGAGAACCAAAGCCTACCACTATTACTCTTCAATTAGCCGATAGATCCATTAAATATCCAAGAGGTATAGTGGAGGATGTCTTGGTAAAGGTAAACAAGTTTATTTTTCCTGTTGATTTTATTGTTCTTGATATGGAAGAAGATTATGATGTACCCCTTATTTTAGGGAGACCCTTTTTAGCTACTGGAGGAGCTTTAATAGATGTTCAACAAGGAAAAATTAATTCTTAGAGTCCAAGATGAACAAGTTACTTTTAATGTTTTCAAAGATACTAAACATCCTGATGATAATCAAACTTATTTTCTAATTGATATTATTGACAATCCATTATATGAGAATTCTGTAGAAAATAGGTTTGAGACTATAAAAGCGAGCAATGTCAAATTGAAAGAAGACTCGATCAAACATGAAAGTATTCCAATTGAAGTGGCACCGGATTGATCCACTTTAGAACTTAAAGAAAGTCAAGCTGAAGACTATAAATCAGAACTACTAGATAGGTTGTTTCTTTTCTTTTTAGTTTTGATCATTTTTCTTTTCTTTTATTTTTTAGTAATTTGTTGTTGCTCTTTTACTGCTCTGGTGTGTATTTTCAATTTTGCAGAAAAATCAATGAGAACTCAAGCAAAATTTCAAAGCTCCAAAGAACCAGATTGAACCAAATCAGGTGTATTCTTTCCTATCCTTTATTACATCCTTTATTTTTCTTTCTCCTTTAAGACAACATAGAACAAGTTAAAGTTAATAAAAAAAAAAAAAATGTGTCAAGAAGAAAATCTTGAGCAAGATAAACTGGATAAGTGATAAAAGATAGAATTATTTGCTAATGAATGTAATGAGTTAAAGAAGTAGATTAGTTGGTCAACTTTTAGCAGCCTACTTAGGTCATTAAAAGATTATTAGCACTTTTTATTGCACATGCACACTAACAAGGCAAAGTAGGTATTGATTATAAGGTCAACTGAGGATTCAATTATCACTAAAAATTGATAATTAATATACATTCTAATCAAAGAAACTTGAATTTAAGGAAAGAGCTACCTGCCTATAAATAAAGTGCAAAAGACAGAGTATATGTGGATTGCCCAAAGCCTAGTAACTGGGTCTCTGCACCTAGGTCAAGTGTGAAAATTCACGTAAAATGGTGAAGGAAAGGCCAGGATGCTCAGCACAGTAAAAAAAAAAAAAAAAAAAAAAAGAAAAAAAAAAAAGAAAGAAAAGGCAGTGTGAAAGCTACCTTAATTCATGAGTATAAAATTGAGAATGTATAGAAAATTGACCAAAATAGGTGATAAGAGAGGATACTTTTGTTCTTTTAATTTAATACTGAAATGCTAAAGTTAGTCATCACGAACACAAGTGCTATAGATCTTTGATGTACTCTAAGAAAGTTTTTAATTGTATTGACTGAAAAATTTGCTTCTGAAGCTCAATGCTTAGTTAGCAGTATTTTCTAAACTTTTTGACCTTTAATCCTAGATTTTATCTTTGTGATGGATAATCTTATTGAAATATGGTATTAAATAAAACATTGCTAAGGGACTAGCAATGACTAAGTTGGGGGGTGTGATAAGTGGTAAAAATATACTAATAAAAGTATTAAATTATAAAATAAATTAATCTATTTTATTAGAAATTGATACTTTTATTAATCTTATGTAGGAAAGAAGGCCACCAATGTGAAGATCTTATTTTTTTGGTTCTGATGAAAAAAATTTCAGGCAAAACGGACTTCAAACGAGCCCAGAATCGAATTTCAAAAAAAAAAAAAAAAAAACCGCAGACGCAACGCTGACGTCAGCATTTTTCGCGGCGCACGGTGGACCATCTGAAGGGTAATTCGAGGAATTTCATAGCATAAAGAGCGCGCTGATTGGTTGAAGAACGCGGCGGTCCATGCAACACCGGGCTCGCGCACGGTCCATGGAGGGCAATTTGGGAATTCTGGCTGATCCAACGGGCGGTTTTCACTGAAGCTTGATCGGACGGACGAGAAGAAGGCGCTGATGGATGGCATCCGCAGCTCCCGATCGAGATCCAACGGCTGAGATTCATCCCGACATTAAACTATAAGATCTGAAGCCTTCTTTCAACGCGATCGGACGGCCCAGATTCGATCCAATGGATGATCCAACGGCTGATATTAAATCCGACTTGATCTGGGTTATTTTAAGGGCTTTTTGAGTGGTTTTTGGACCGTTTGATCAAGATCTAACGGCCAGAATTACCCAGATCTTAATTTGAGTTGATTTTGGGAGTCCTAAAACCTAATTTTTGATGGATTTTGGGGAAATAAAACTCTTTATCCTATAAAAAAAACCTAGTGTTGTCGTGAGAAAAAAAAGAAATTAGAGAGAGACAAAGAGAGAGACGAGAGAGAGAGAGAGAGAGAGAGAGAAAGAGAGAGAGAAAGAGAGAGAGAAAGAGAGAGGAGAGAGATAAAAAAAAAAGTGATTTGTGAGAAAATCAAAAAGGATTTTTTTTGATTTTTCTTCGACGATCAAGACATCGATCAAGGAGCCTCTTCTTCTTCACCAAGTTCTCCACATCAAGAGCAGCAGACAATCAATTTCAGCAATCAAACAGTCTAATTTCTCTCATGCTTTTTATTTTATTTGCTATTTTTGAATTTGTTATCATGAACTAAATTTTATTTTACTAAGGCTAAGGTGTAGCCACTCTTTTGATGCAATATTCAGTATGATTTATTTTTAAATTTTATTCATGAGGAGTATATAAATCTGATCTTAATGCTTTTAGATTACTGGCCATCTTCTAATTGATCTGATGAACATAGATGTTACGGACCAAGTACATCTATGTTAATGCTTCTTGATTAT